>OX411312.1:7865692-8182727 GCA_948150685.1 Rhaphigaster nebulosa | reverse complement strand
ATGAAGCATGGCTTATAGGTTGTATATTATATTCTAATATTATATTATACTATAAGAATATAATATCGCAGATAAATTAATTCGTTAATTTAACAATAGGTGTATAAACAGAAGTGGTTCTTATTCTAATAAATATTGTTCGATCATAAAATATAAATATTTCATAGTAGGTTTATTCGAGGGTCAAATTTAAAAATGAAAAAAAATATTCATAACATTAATTAAAAAAATTATAGAACCAAAATTAATCTTGACATATTAAACTTAAATAAATTAAAAAGTATATTCAGGAGACGACTTCTAATAAATGGAATCTAAAACATACAACAAAGAGTTGATACATTATTTACTATGTCCAAAACTTATCAAGTCAAATGAAAATTAAACATCTTTATAATTTAAATAGAAGACATAAAATAGAAGGCAAAAAAATACATTTATATATGATGAATTTATCAAATTATTTAATATATTCGTTTAAATAAAAATTTAATCCTTTTATTTAAAGGATAAAAAATTTAATCCAAATTTAAAAGGAACATAATCACAATATTGGATTATTATGCAAATTAAATTCATGACTAAACTAGAACTTTCTCGGTAAAAATATGTCTAAAGTTGCAATTTTTCAGAGTACTACATTTTGAATTCATCACTACTTGTAAAAATCCTATTTTTGAAGGAAAATAAAAAATCACATGTAAAAAAAAAAAAAACGTTAAGGATTGTGATATCTCTTTTAATTTTTAAAGATCAAGTTGGTCAGAAGGTTCGATCAATTAAAAACAGACTAATAAGTGTAACTTATTTCATTGTGTGCCAATGTTTCGGCCTAAGTTTTAGGCCATTATCAGGGCTAAAACAAAAACAAGATAATATTGATAACAACAGAGGCAGTAGCAATAACAGTGATAAAATATGTTAATAAACAGATATGACAAGTAAGATAAAAATATATGAAGTATAAAGAAATAAATATGTTAATATATATTATGATATACTATATATGAGCAGTCAATGGACTGCACCCTCTGGCCAACTTCTTCTATAATTACGTCTACGGCCAACAAAATACTCCAATATCTTTTATTTTTTATTTGTTAACTCATCGCTTTCATTCCAAAATATTATATAAATTGTAACGATCGTATGTTTAAATTCAAATAAAATAATAATTTTAAACAAAAAATACAAATAAATAAAAATATATTATTTTAAAACAAGACTTTTTTTATTATTATTATTAACATTGAAACATTCTAGATTTGGTAAATATTTTAACCTAATTATTATCGTTGGTGAAACGCTTTTAAACGTTTCTAACTTCGCTTGAAACGTTTTTAAATCAATGTTAGGAAAGAAATCTTCAGGTTGTAGAAAACATTAACAGTTAAGTTAATTAACTTTTGTATTACTGGTGTAATTTTTATTTAATTTCTTTATTTTTCATTTTATGGCATTATTGAATTTCCTTAACATTCTAAATTCAATGGTTGCAAAATGATTTTTATCACTTAAAATCAGTCAATCAAGCAAACCAATACCCTCGGACAATCAATATTAGGTTGATGACAATTTTTGAGGATTGAAAGAGACACTGGTATTGACGGTTAATGTCCTGTTAAAATTATAGGACACTATTTATTATCATTTATTTTTATTTATTATTAATTTATTTTTAATCAAATGCAATGAAATTAAACACGAAATTGACGTAAATAATTAGTGGCTTTACTCAGATATCTGTCACAATATCTTGGTCGATTACAATTTTTCGAGACTTTTTTAACTTCTGTATTACTGCAGTCAGAATTTCATTGAAACAATTTTTTGAAGTTCAAATATTTTTTTAATTCAACAATTGGAAAGTAATAATTGCTTTTCAGTATTAACCAATCAAAAAACTTATTTCCATATTTTTAATTAGATTTTGGTCAATTTGAAGATTGAATGTAAAATTTGTTATTACGTTTTTATTGCTCATGGAAAACTATTGTATATTGTAAATTAAAATTTTTTTTCTACACTTAATCAATTTGAATTAAGCCAAATACACTGAAATTAGACCTAATTTTGACGTAAATAATTAATTATTTAACCAGATATCTATTACAGTACATTGGTAGCAATGCAAAATAAAAAAAATTTGCAGTTCTTATTTATTAAATAAAAAAAATGTTGGCATTTTTGTAGGTAAATTCTTCACTTAAATTCATCAGTTTATAAATAAGTTTGTGGCAATTTGATGGTTGAATGTCAATTAAATTGGTTATGAGAAACTATTTTGTTTTCTTAACTTTAAATACGATATATCTATTTTTTTCGCCATACTTCATCCATTTATTTTTTAAACTGAAATTAAAACTAATTTTAAAGTTAATAATTAATTATTTAACTGTTTTACCTAGATACTATCAATTTATACTGATATCTATGATTCAATTTTCAAATGATAAAAAAATAATAAAAAAGTTGGCATTTTTGCAATTTAAATTTTTCATCAATTACCGAAAGTAATATTCACTTTTTTTTTAAATCAGTTAATTAAATAAACTTAAAAAATTGTCTTCAGTTTATAGATACGTATTTGATAATTTGTGGATTGGATGTTACAGTGATAATGATGGTTATATTAAAGTCATGGAATACTATTACGATTTGTCAAATTTAAACACGGTTTATTAAATTTTTTTCGACCCTTTATCAATTTTTTTTTAGCCAAATGCACTTAAAATAAATTTAATTAGAACGTTAATAATTAGTTATTTAAATTCAGAATCAATCACAACAAATTGGTATTTTTTAGAACATTCTTTGAATTATTACATTTGATTTTGAGAAAAAAATGTATATTGTCATTTTTGTAGTTCCAATTCTACGTAATGGAATTCTATGGCTGGAATGTAATCCTCTAATTTTTAAATCAGTCAATAAACTTATTCTCAATTTAAACATAGATATGTTTCTAACACGAATTCTAAACTTTTTTTTTTGTGTGTGTAAAAGATTGGTTGTATATGAATTGATCTGGGAAAGGTTTAGTTTTTTCTAGGTTCGACTAGTGGTACTATGATCAGGTTTGTCTAAACCTAATTTTGACGTAAATAATTAATTATTTAAATATTTAAGCCAGATATCTGCCACACTGTATTCCTATCTATAATTAAAGTTTTTGCAATTATTTTTGTATTAAAAAATAAAACCTAAGATACTTATTTCGACCCTTTATCATTTTTTTCTTATTCAAATAAACTGAAATTAAATCTAATTTCAAATTGGTACTTTTTAAAGCAATGTTTTAATTATTACGTTGGATTTTGAGAAAAAAATATTTGTTAGAATTTTTGTAGTTCGAATTCTTTTTAAATTTAACGGTAGGAAACTCATTTCCAGCTCACTGATATATTTTTGATCCATTTGTTTGTCTGAATACTTTTATATTTGAGGAATGAATGAGGCTTTGATTTTCATTATTAAAGATACAATGAAAATCATGTTCAATTTTGCGTTTTCTCAAATTCTAACATGATATCTGAGACATTTTTTTTTCTTAAAAGGCTGTAGAGCAAAATGCACTGAAATTAATTCTAATTTCGACGATAATAATTAGTTACTGAAACACAGATATTTGTCACAGTAAGTTATTCACAATCACTATATTTTAAAACAATGGAAATTCTACTGTTGGAAAGTAGTGATTTTAAAATCGGTCAAATGAACTTATTCCCAGTTTTGTGACTATTGAGGAATGAATATGACTTTGATGATGATCATCAAAGGAACTATTAAAGACATGTTCAATTTTGCATTTTCCCGATAACAGGATTTCTTAACTTCTCTTTAATTTTATTTTTTGAAAAAGTTGCTTACTTATGAGCTGATCCGAGAAAGGCACTGTTTGTTCTAGGTCCGACTAGGGATACTATGGTCAGATATCTCTATTTTTCAAGTTTCGAGACCGGATTTTTTTTTCAAAATTTTCTCTATTATTATTATGTAATGTATTATTATTATATATAAATATATAATGAGTTACCTGCTAGAGTGGTGGTTGGATGCCTGAGGTGGCGATGCCTGGCAGTGACGGCAGACAGTCCGATATACAGGAGGATGACGGAGAGGAGGCAGGCCATGTTGGGGCGCCCGGTCTACCATCCCCCCGGACTATCACTGTCGCCGGCCCGCCACTCCACCGCGCATGTCCTCCCCACCACCGCGAAGAACCCGAGGGCTCCTGGTAGAGCTAGTGGTGTCTTCCATCTGTTTCTCTTCTCTCACTCTCTCTCTCTCAACATTTGTATCTCTCAAATCTCAATATTAAATTTAAAAAAAAAAAAAAAATCCACCGAACCGCATCGAAGGCTTTGACACAATCACTGATAATTCTCACAACCTCTGGAAAAAAAAAAATCTAAAATCTGCTCTTTATTTCGACTTTTATCAAAGGTTTGGCCAATGTTGTCAATGAGTGAGAATCCAACATTATATCCAGGGATATGATGATCAGTTACCCTGGATATAATGTAGGATTTTGTTCAAATTCAGATCTCAACATATATTTTTGAATATTAAATTTCAAATAAATTTAAAATCTTACAAATTCAGAGTTTTTTTTGTATCCGTTTATTCCAATAACAACGCAAATCTAAGATCAGAAAATTTGCTGAATACAAATTTGTTATTGTATAAACCTCTTTCCCCTCATTTCACATAGCCCTCTCATAATATCGACATCAGTAATATGATTTTAAATATCAATGTCAAAGAATCCTGAACATTCTACTAGATTGGAACTAGCGAATTCAAAGAAAATTTACAAATAATCACAGAACCTATACAATTGATCAATTTTTTATCGAATTTTCTCCGAAAATAATAGACTATTGTATCGTATCGAAGGTCATCGCAGAAGGATATATATACATATATATTTTTATATATATTCAATGTGCATTGGGTTAAAGAAGGGTGGAGTCTCAACATTTTTTTTTCTCACCCTCGCAATTTTGATATTATCAATTTCGATCTTTGGTTACTATTAAAGAGAGAGAAGAGAGAAATGATTTATTGAAAATCAGTGCTGCCCAATTACATTGGGTTGCTATAATACACAGCGTACTGATCAATCCATAGTGGATAAAATATTTATATATATGTATATATATATATATATATATATATATATATATATATATATATATATATACACATATACATATTTTACATTTATATCTTTTTTTTCATTCATACACCTAATTCATAGCCTTTTCGTCTTTATTCGATTACACACCATTTTCTTTTTCTTTTACTATCTTTTATTTATTTTTATCCATCCAAGTACTTTTTCCCCTCTCCATAATTCTCTCTACCAGTTAACAATCAACCCTTTCTTAATCCATTATACAAACTCTAGACAATTGGAAAATTTATGAAACTAATCAAACATCAATATTTGAACGCACACATATATAGTTAAACAGTACAGGAAAATAAATAAATAAATATATATATATATATATATATATATATATATATATATATATATATATATATATATATGTATATATATATATATACATATACAAACAAAATAATTTTTAAAAAATACGATTTAGTGACAGTGCTCTGCTGCTCAAGTTTTATTTTTTTTCATTCAAAATATATTATAGGTTGGTCGGTTGTTTTAGTTTAAAGGCGTAAAACCTACCGGTCATCAACGCTTATTGTTTATATTGAAGTGTTGTTTTATATGAGTAAACATGATATGGTATAGACTAGCTTGTTAAATTAGATATCTTTTAATAAATTATTTTCTTCTAGAAAATTTAGGACTGTTTGAATTGTTGTTTCATTTTCTCCTAGAGCTATTGCGATATCTGATGGAATACCTTTCTGTGACATATTTGCGGTAAAGTAAGGGCAGTTGTTTGGGGCCAAATTGTTGCATTTGGGGCATGGCGGATTCTGGTTTTTAGTAATGAGATGCCTATGGGTCATTCTTGTGTGGCCTATTCTTAGTCGGGTTAGTGCTACTTCCTCTCTTCGATTTTTACGGTTTGAGGTATTCCATTGCTACACAGTTTGTTTTATTGTCTTCAACGAAATATATGTATGTATTTTATAATCTTCTTACAATTATTGGATTTTGTTTTCCCTTCACCATCCATATATATATATATATATATATATATATATATATATATATATATATATATATATATATTTGGGCGCTTTCAGTGGCCCTTTGGATTAAATGATGTTAAAATCGGTATGTATGATTATTTTCTCGGTAGAACAATACCAATTGACCGGTTTTTGAGGTTTTGCTGTGCTCCAAATGGATTTAGAGGGTTGAAAATTTATATGTGAATTGAATTAGTGTCGAGAAGTGTTTCCGAACGTCCTAACTTTTTTCTTCTACTTCCACCGTCATGGTAATTTCTATTTTAGTTATTGTAAATGATAATTTAAAATACGACTGAATGAAATATTCCATAAATAAAAACTTTAAGGTTTGATGCCAATACCACTAATCACTGTTTACATACCTCCGTACACCTGCCCCCGCCCAATCCAAATCTGCAAGGTTAGGTTTAAAAAAATCCAAAAGATTTTTCTATTTCCCTCACATCATTATGTTTCAGATCGTCAAACTCACTTTTCAATCACTCGCATTTTTATGAGCTTGATATTTCAATTTAGTGGTCCATAGTAAACATTACTCCTGCCTTTAGGGGTAAGTGCGTTGGAGATATCTGGAAGGCTCATTATTCAAGCAGTAGTGACAGTGAGGCAAGTACAAAATAGTTCTAATCCAGAGGATCATTTTATTTTACTGATGTAGGTAATCATCGAAAAAGATTAAAACTTATTTAATAAATCATTATTATTTTTCAAGGATAAAAACTACTTTCAAAACTATATTTTCATGTATAACTTAAGCCTTTTTTTATACTTCATCTTCCTTGGTTTAGGTTTCGAACTTTTTATCCATTTTCAAGACCTTTCATTTATTTTATTCTTATGGTTTTGTATGTATATATTGTAGTGTACAAACACTATGTCACTTTTTCAGAATTTATTAGTCGTATTTCCCCCCCCCCCCCCCCCAAAAAAAAAAATAGACTATTGAAGTGGGTCGAAGGTCGGCGGGACTGCGTTTTCTATCCGTTTCATAACTCTGCACGATTATGGAAGATTTGGAGGTGTGTGATATATATATATATATATATATATATACACACACACACACATAAAAAAAAAAAAAAAATATATATATATATATATATATATATATATATATATATATATATATATATATATATTTGGATGGTGAAAAAAAATAAAATATATATACATAAAAAAATATATAAAATATATATATATATATATATATATATATATATATATATATATATATATATATATTACCGCTACATTTGAGCACCTCCAGCGGCCCCCTTTGGGTGAAATGAGCTGAAATTCTCTAGGCAGGACTTTTTATATCGAAGGTCAGCGGAGAGGCAGAACCATATGATAAAAGTACATGTAAATTTCGGTATGTTAGGGAACTGTCTTTTGTGGGTCTCAATTTTTTTTTTACTCCTCCGTTTTTATATTTTTTTTTAACATGGAAATACGACTTTAGTGGCGGAGTTCTACTGCTCACGGATTTTTAATTATATTTCTCGTCATTATTAATTTAATTTTTAGACGTATTTTCTCCGAAAAATATAGATCATTGCAGTGGGTCGGTTCGGCGGTGAGCGGCGGGATCGCGTTTTCTATCCTTTTCATAACCCCTAGAGCACGATTATGAAAGTTTTGGAGATGTCTGATACATACATATTTTTTCCGCTACAATTAAACACCTCCAGCGGCCCCCTTTGGGTCAAATGAGCTGAAATTCGGTAAGTAGAACTTTCTTCCAGGTGAAACGATGACATTAAAGAATGGGTAAATTCCAGTCAAACTTTCGGTATGTTTACCTGAAATTCCGGCGTTTTTAAAGTATTGCGCATCTCTACAGCTCCACCATATTAGTTTATAGGAATGAAAATTTGTATGTGAATTGAGTCGGTGTTGAGTCGGCCCCTCCAAATGGGGCTCAAAACCCGTTGAATTTGAAAGACAATTAAATTACTTACAAAACAAAAGAAGTTTTATCGAAATCGGACTAGTATTACCAAAGATATGGCTATTTCAACTCCAGCGGCCGCCAAAATGAGCTGAAATTCGGTATGAAGTGTTTTCTGTATTGAAGTTCAGCGGAGAGGCAGAACAATATAAACAAAGTATGGATAAATATCGGTATGTTAGGGAACTGTCTTTTGTGGATCTCAACTTTTTTCTCACTCCCCCGTTTTTATAATATTTTTATTTTAGTGAAAATACGACTTTAGTGAGGGGGTTCTGCTGCTCAAGGATTTTTACTTTTTTTATTTTTCTAGTCCTCTCCATTCTATGGTATGGTTAAAGCTTATCCGCGATTCACATTTTACAATATTCAGTGACGATCATGAAAGTGGGATGTGGGACATAATTGAATAAATGCATTGTTCACTTTTATAATTCACCTCAGCTAACTCTCGAGGCTAATTTGTTAAGAATTAAAATTGATAATTGTTAAGAACTCATGCTCTCCAAAGGACAAATCTTATTGGTTCAGGATTTGGAATTAACGAGACAATTACGCACTTACCCCTAAAACACATTTACCCGACATTATCTTAGTTTAAAGTCATCGATTTTATAATCAAATGACATGTGGTGATTGACCATTGCAGTATTTAGCGAGGATTTTAATTGTGTTTGTTAAAATTATAATATTCAATGGAGTTGGGAGAGGGGGGAGGGAGACCTGAACATTTTTCTATAAAATCTAAATAATAATAAAATGGTATGAAAATATTTATTTTTAAGTAGTCTTTGTGGTGGCGTCTGGTAACCTCTGCCAAGACGAAAGTTGATATTATAGAAAAAAGGAGGTTGGGTTAGAGAGAACGTCTGCCGGGGAAGGAGGCGAGATATTGGATGATTTTTAAAAATTATTTGGCTAGACTTTAAAACCGTCCGGGGATCGCCAGACTATTCACCGCTTGTATTCTTTATGCATTTGCGATATATTCATAACGGTGTTTACATCTCCAGGGTGACTGTGACTACAAAATAATATGTGATCACCTACAATATTATATGTTTTTTTTAATCTTATTATTTATCTGAAGGAATGAATTGGAGAATCAGGAGAATCCTAGATTGATACCGAGTACAAATACAATTTGGAAAAACGAAGTACTTGGGTATTTTTCACATAACTGGCAAAAATCACATGTCCCACTATTTTTTTTCATTTTTCAACTCAACAAAACTTATTATTTTTTTTAGTAAATAATAGCCATTATTGGTGTAAAAAGTAATACTAGTAGAAATCGATATGCGATTTTATTTCTTGTTATTGTGGAAGAAAATTTCAACTGTTTACGGATTTCAACTTTGCAACTTTAATTTTTTCATTCAATCACAAATTATCTTTTCACAAAATGTTTTAATATTTATTCAAATAGACTGTTTACCAGCCAAAATCATAAATTTTTTTCTATTCTTATATCTATGTATATATATATATATATATATATATATATATATATATATATATATATATATATATATATATATATATATACATACAAATTGAAACCAAAACACTTATTTTTTGAAAACATAAAAAAAATAATTACTTTTAAGTTAGTAAATAGTTAGCACTAGACTGTCTCTCTCCTGTTCATTCGTTTTAAATAAATGCGAATTAAAAAAAAAAAAAAAAAAAAAACGCGTATCAAACAATTTAATTTGGTATATTTTATGGTCAATTTTCTTTCTTTTTATATTATGTTTCATTAAAACGATTATCATATGCTTGCATTATATCCTTATCGATTTTTAAGGTAATTTCTCCATCCTCTGGACAACCCATTCTAAAAATTTCGCATTATAAATAACCAAAAACTGTAAAAAAATATCCAAAAATTGCACATTAAAATCATTCAAAGACAATTTTGTTATATGTAAACATATATAACTATTTATGATAATTAGTTTTTAACTAATAAATTACTCACTATTGTCTTGATTCTCCACTCTTTTAGTTATATTATCCATAAAATTTTATTATGGAGGGAGTTATTGTTGACCGTATATTTATATTTAAAGGGAGAAGTTGGTCCGGGGGGTGCGGTCAAAGAAATAGACTACTATAATGCGAACTTATATAATTGTGCCTACGTTTCGGCCTAAGTTTTAGGCCATCTTCAGGGAAGCGAGGCGTGTGGTCAAGCGCCAACTGAATATTAATAATAATATATTATTAATATATTATTATTAATATATTATTATTAATATATTATTAATATATTATTATTAATATATTATTAATAATAATATATTATTAATATTCAGTTGGCGCTTGACCACACGCCTCGCTGCCCTGAAGATGGCCTAAAACTTAGGCCGAAACGTAGGCACAATTATATAAGTTCGCATTATAGTAGTCTATTTCTTTGACCGCACCCCCCGACCAACTTCTCCCTTTAAATAAAATTTTATTCTATATCAATAATAAATAAAATTATTTATCATATAAAACATATGATAATCGTTTTAATAAAACAAAATATAAAAAGAAAGAAAATTTACTTCATAAAATATATCCAAAAATTAAATTTTTTGAAAAGCCTATTTAAACGCATGAACAGGAGAGAGACAGTCTAGAGCTAACTATTTACCAACTTAAAAGTAATCATTTTTTTGATTCCTTCAAAAAATAAGTGTTTTGGTTTCAATTTGTATATATATATATATATATATATATATATATATATATATATATATATATATATATATATATTAGTGAATAAAAATATGAATTTTAAGAAAAGAAAAAAATGTATGATTTTGGCTGGTAAACAATCCATTGGAATAAATATTAATAAAACAAAGTTGAAATCCGTAATCGACAACCAAAAAAAAACATAAATGAGCAAATTTTTAGAACTTCTCCGAAACTTTTTACCTAGATCCCTTTCTGGGGACATTGGATTAAGAACGGATGACCCGGACATAAGAAATTATAGAGTACAAATATGTAAGGAATTCACTTGTCTTTAATTTAGTTAAGGCTGATGCTGATTTAAAAATATCTGATGTGGACAACACATGACTTCCTTGTACGCCTATTAAACTATAAATCGGTGGCTCAAAAAGTGATCCTGAATTTGGTTACTAGTTTCCGAAGATTTCAGTATCTCAAAAACGACACCCGGCGTCGCGACACCCATTTATTGACACACACACACACACAAATGGGGAGAAAAACCAGTATTTAACACTCAATTTTAACACTTAAAAGAAGTAATAGAAATGTTTAATTAGATTGGAAACCAAATTGCGTTTTTAACCTTTATTACCTAAACATATGACTTATGTATTTAATTTAAATATAATTTTGGATGTAATCTTATTATGACCTTCAAGTAAAGTACCCTTTTCGGCACACCCATTTTAACCAAAATATATTAAATACATTCATATCGATATAAAAGTCCTATTTACCAAATTTGAGATGTTTTACGTTATATTTTAATATATTTTTTGATGAAAGTCTAGTATGACCTTCAAGTAAAATACCGCTTCCGGTTTTTCAATTTAAACCAAAATCTAGTATGTTATTTAAATCAATATATAAATTATAAATACTAAATTTGAGAAGTTTTGCATAGTATTTTAATATAATTTTTGATAAAAATCAATTATGACCTTCAAGTAAAGTACCACTTCCGGTGATCAAGCAGTGACCAAAAAGGGAGGTTCACAACTAGGTTTTACAAAGATTCTAAATACGAAATTTCAACTTTCTACGGCTAACGGTTTTTGAGTTATGTGAAATACGAACGAACGTACGTACGTACAGACGCACCGACGAAACTATTCAAAATGGATTCAGGGATGATCAAAATGGATATTTCCGTTGAAATCTGAAAACCGAAAATTCTCGCGAATACAATACTTCCTTTACTTCGTACAAGGAAGTAAAAATTCATGGTTTTCATGGTATGAGGGAAAAACTGAAAAAATATTATTTTAATGTATTTTTTTAAAAATATTCTCAGAAAAAAATTAGTTGAAAACGTTGAAATTCATAATCAGCACTCAAAAAAACATAAATGAGCAAATCTTCAGAATTGCTTGAACCAGAGACTTTCTGGTCCCCAATTGACATATCGTAACATATCGACCGAGATTATTACAAGATATCTTGTACGTCCGAGTTATCAATTCTCTGTCGATGGATCAGTCAGTCACCTGTGTTGATTAGCACCGTGGACTGACGGAGGACAGGGGATTGATGAAATAAAGATTTCTAAATTCGAAACTGTAGGTAGACTGTTTTATAATTTATTTCCAGTTGATATAGCTAGATTACCAAACACAATCTGGATTCTTATATATTATTTTATTTCATGAGAGTAGCTTTCGGTGTCCAGCACCATATTCATCTCTATTAAAAAACATCAAGATTAAACAATCCAATTAATCATTATACATATCATGTATTATACAATAATAATTAAATTTTAATTTGTATAATGCAAACACTGATCGTTACTCTACCTTTATAATCATTACTCCGTCATAAGGGGGGGGGGGGGAAGAGGAGTTGCTATTTTACAAGAAGCAGCCTATATACCAAAACATTATTCACATATAATGAAAAATAGTAAAATCCGCAATAACCGATAAAATTAAATTTAAAATATTTTTTTAGCCATTTTATGTGCCAGTTGAGCAATTACCGAAATTAGCATCTGCAATAAAGAATGCAATGGGGATCGAGATCGCTCATAACTTAGAACTTTACTTGTATTTAATTTAATAAAGATTGATGTTACTGAAAAAAATGCGTGGTTTCCGTTTATTATTTAAGATTATTTTAAAAACACAGTAGAGCGTCGATTATCCGAGCTAATGTTGTCAGTGGTGTATTTTTTCCGGGAACTATTTGAGCTAACAAAGATAAAATCCATAATCGGCATCCCAAAAAATCATAAATGAGCAAATTTTCAGAACTTCTCCATAAATTTTCAAGTAAAATTTCCTAAGGTCTGGACTACTGGGTATCCCTAGCAATCGAAATACTGTATTGTTTCACACACGCTAATTTTTATCGAAAAACGCTTTAAATATCCCAATAACAACACAGTTTTACACATTGATCTTGTTACCTTCTTATATTTTACAAGAAGCTGTTTCGGAATAGAGAAAGAGGGGACATAGATAAGAAGTTGTTCATCCTCGGTGAAGGGCCCTGCATCCAGGCCGATCTGAGATAACTGCAGTTCTTCGTTTCTTGGCCGAGTGCCTTAGGAGTTGAGATTGTAACAAAGTTGAGGTAGGTCGGTCTAAGCTGGGAAAACATAAAATTTTCCTTCAACTGTTATGACAACTATTATAAGTTAAGTAAACAACTTTTTGTGATATCGATATTTTCTAAAACTTTTTTCCATGTTAAATATGCAATAATATATATATATATATATATATATATATATATATATATATATATATATATATATATATATATATATATATATATATATAAAGTAAGAACTAATAACACAGTAAAACTTCTATTAACCATCACCGTCGGGAACAAGTACCTGACGGTTAAGCGATAACTTAATACCATGAGAAAAATACTTTAACCTATAAACGAACTAGAGCGGAACAATGTATAAAAAATAATACATAACCATAAAAGAATATCTCACTAAGCTTCAAATTTGTAAATAAAATATGATATTTACAGCGTCTGTCACAACTGAGACCTGAAAAAGTGGGATGGTGGAGGAAGAGCGTGTCCTTAAAATAAATCTCCTTAAAATTTACTAGATTAATAGATTAAATAAATTTAAAAAAATTTAGTTTAATAAATTTAGAATTTATCATTTAATAAAATTAAAATTTATTAATATACGTTACGTAATTATTTATCTACTTTAATGTTATTATTTCCCTATGAAATACACCATCGGTTAAAAAAATCATCTTTTTTGGGGGTTCTACTATACTGAAGGTTAACAGTATAAACGGGTGGTGGTTAATTGAAGTTTTACCGTACATGCATAATGATGTATAATATTTATTTGTGTATTTAAGCTGTTTAAAGGTATTTATCTATGCATTGTTTATGTTATAGTAATATTTTATTTTTAAATTGTTATATGTTATATTATATTATTGTGTTTCTGTGTACTTTTGTCTGCACATATTTGGTGATGACGTTGACATAGCCACGTAGTCAAATAATATTTTTTTACTTTAGCACTTATATATTTTTACAAAATTATAGTTATTGTAGCCATCCATCATCATTGCAGCCAACTCTATTTGTATGGGGCATACCCCGAAAGCAAATAAAATATTCATTCATTCGTTCGTTCATTCATTCATTTATTCATTCATAAATGCATAATGATGAAAATAAATAATAACGACATACAGTGTCCAATGACTATCTATCTTGGAGGCCTGTGCAGTCTCTAATTGATGCGTCATTTTAGACAGTTGATGTGAGATGCTCAGTATTTGGTTTGCATATTTGTGATTTTATTGTTTTTATCCTGTTGACACCAGAATTGTCGAAACGTTGACTGGTTAGTTGTTTATCGTCATTTTAGAAATTTAAGGCTTTGTGTTAGGAATGTACTCTGATACTAACCTAACAAAAACTTTGTCTATTTTTGAGTGTTTGCTCTTTTACATTAAATACCTGGTGTATCCACCCACAGGACTTTCCTTATCGCATACCCAGAGAATTGTTTGATGTATCTTTTGCTTGTTATAGTTGTGAAGAGGATTTTTTTTTTAAATTTTAAAGTTTAGGTTTGTAGGCCATTTAATTATTCTTGGAATGAGAATCTGGAATTATCCGGAATATGTATAGTGGTCAAGTTATTATTAAACTAAAAAAAAGTAAACAGGTTTCCATTGGAATATATACAGAATACTTAAGAAACGTGGCTACAAAGTTCAATTAACTGTATCATTGCTAATGATGGTCTGATTTCGATGATTTTTTTTTTTTTGTAGAGAAATTCATTGCATTTCAAATGGCCACAAATTCCAATTTAACATAAAATACTTTTCTTTTAAAATTTTCTTTACATCATAATGTTTTTCTTGAATTTTTTTTTCTTTGAAATATGCGAGCAGTAAAAGAGCCTTGAACGAAATTTTATTTTTAAATTAAGCAATGAAATATTCGTTTCTACTTTTAGATTGTTTTGACCTTAATGTTTATATAATTTATATATATAATTATATAATTTATATATATAATTCATATATATAATATATAATTTAGTTAGTAAAATGAATAAATATTATTAGATGAAGATATTTATTTAGAAATATAAATTCGTTTCTACTTTTAGATTGTTTTGACCTTAATTCAGTTAGTAAAATAAATAAATATTATTAGATAATTATGATAGTTATTTAGAAATATATATTATCTGAAAACTGTTGTTTACTTTTATTAAGAGGGAGGTGCAAGAAGAGGCGGCAAAATTAAGGTTGTGTCCTCAAGTAAAAATTCTAGTTCTAGCCATAATAATATGTATTGTCATAGTATTTAATTATTTTAAATAATTATTGTTATAATTATAATTATTTTTTAAAAAAATGGTGTAGCTATTATTCGCTGGAATCTGTTTCCCATGTTTTTTATTGAAATGAAATGGAATATGTAATATGTTTTGTAGTTTTCTTTAATTAAAACCTTCCTGAGACGGACTGTTTACAATGTGCAATGAGAGTTTCTTATCCTATTACAATTTACAAATTTCCAACATGCAAATACGTTGAAGTAAATCTTCGTACGGAATGTTTCTTCCATGGCCAATTGCATATAGAGGTTCGAAAAACTGGAAATCCTAACAATCGAATCATTTTCATACCTGGAAGTTTAACTCATCAAGAAATCCTATAAATTTATTATTTCGTTTACAATAATTGCATCGCCAATTAATAGCGATCATTGCAGGTATGTGGATTGAATTTGGAGAATGTTTTTCTTATGACAAATTTAACATTACGTGCTTGAAATGAAGGGATTTGTTTTGTGTATATGCCAAATGTAATCACCAAAAACATTGAATATCGCTGCATTGAACTTAAAATTGAATAAAACAGTAATCACAATTTATATGATCCAAAATATAGAAATAATAATGTAAATATAGGCAAATAAATATCTAATTTTAACTAAATACACATATAAAACTTTCAATTGTGTTCATTTAATGTATACATATATACCTATGAGTATAGATACTCAAAAGCGAAGCATTGCCGGATCATGTTGTATAATATAATATAGGTAATAATAGTATATTACTATCCGATCACGGATTTTTGTTGTGATATTTAAGATGGCTATTGTTGAAACTCGACAAACAGTACGATTTAGCATGCTAAGTGAGAGATTAGTCGTTTTTCATTATGTATTTCTGTTTCTCTTTGAAATTACTCAAATACGAAAGACTTCAGTACAATTAGTTACATCTGATATAATTATCACTATTGATAATATTCAGAAGACGTTTGTAGGCGGCGACGCTAATGAGCGAAGGATTTTGCTTGTCTAAAATTAGAGCTTAGTTAATGATGAAAGGTAATAAATAGCGAGAAATCCCTCAAATCGCCTTGAACTTGGAAGCCATGATGTTCCCAAGGAGATATTACCTGTAATAAGAAGAACCAATAAGGAAAGCAGACGTCATTGAGGTGGAGGGGGACGTCATAGAGAAACTTTTATTTCTCCAGATATAGAAGGCACTCCACAGAACTAACAGTTATATTTACTTTTCATAACGATCGTCCGAGATATGCCTACAATGTTGTAAATCAAGAAATATAGCTTTATATTTTAAAATCTTAGGGTCACGAAATAAGGCGGATGGCCATTTTTGAACGAAATTCTATTAAAATTCGTAGTGTTATCTATATGCTTGAAGAGTTTGTTTGCCTGAATGTGTTAATTTCAGGAATTACCAGTCCGAATTGAAAAATTCTTTTTCCGTTAAATAGACCGTTTATTGGAGAAAGCTTTAGGCTTTGTAATGTCATGATACGACTCATCTGAACTATCCATAAATAAATTGAAATTAAAAAAAAAAAGTGAAAAATCGTTTAACTGAATTCATGTCTTTGTCATGACAGCTTCGTGCCCGTGAACCAAGTATTGTATACCGTAGGAGTTTATTAAGGTGACAAAACCTTTATAATAACAATATATTTTTAAGATTTCTAGCAGTGGTTAAGGCCAGTTAAGCGGGTTTTTATACTTAAAATGTTGAAACCGTCGATTTCCAATGGTGTATCTAGTGTCATAGACAGTTCTAATGTTGTCAAGGAACTAGGAACTTGTTACTAGCTCAAAGATAACGGAATGAGACCTCCAGAAACAAGAGCTAATGTGTGTGTGTGTGTCTGTATGTTTCAATATGACGAGTGTCGTTTTTGAGATACTGCAATCATCGGAAACTAGTAACCAAATTCAGGGTCACTATTTGAGCCATCGATTTATAGTTTAATAGGCATACAAGGAAGTCATGTGTTGTCCACATCAGATATTTTGAAAAAGGCGTAAGCGCCGTTGTTTTTTTTTTTTTTTCAAATAATAATATATATAGCGCCATTTAGCAAACTTTACAGGAAAAACGTGAAACGGTTTTTTCCCTCCAAATCCGTGGATCGACCCTATGGGATCGGGAGACCTTCCTGGGGCTCACCCAGCCTCTATAAAGTGGGTACCCTTCATTGGGGTAAAAACCTGGCGATTGAGCGTGATCTCGGCCAAATCATCTCATTACACAACCGTTGGCTTAGAAACAGTACGGTCCTTACCAAGTACTGACGCAAGACCCTCCATGGGTTGTAGTGGTACAGGTTTTTTTTTAAATATATTTTTTAATTTATTCCTTATCGTGTATAGTAGGAGTTTATAAAAATGGCAAAAGTTTTATAATTATAATATATTTTTTCTTAAGACTTCTAGCACTGGTCAAGACCAGAGTGACTACTGAGAGTCGTCAGGATTTTGTGCATAGATCACTCATAGTGGATTTTTAGACCTTTTCCAATTTTGTTTTCGACATATCATGAGCGGGAATCGATAGAGGTGGTGTTAACGCCGACAAATAATTCGAAATCTAAAATCCTGATTTTTTTGTCGCTTAAGTATTTTTCAAAAAAACGATATCGATATCATTACTTTGAAGGTTATTTGGTATTTTAGAGACTGGTCCAAATTTAAGGCCGGTAAAACCACGGTGCACAGCTAGTTCTTAATAAAAAAAATTATATAAAAAAGAGAAAATTTAAGATCTTTTAGGGTAAACCATTGACACTACAAAATAAGAGGAGAAGTACGCAATGAGGACGATCTTATAATAAATTATTGTAAATTACTGGGATAAATAGTTCAGCTCTGAAGTCCCTATGTCGCGACAGTCGCTGCCATGGCAGCAAGTATACAATTTGTCGCGGTAACTGTCACCGTATAAAATGTTGTCATGTCAGCATTTACAGTCCAGCCACACTATCGAGCTTGATATGATAATAGGCAGAAACTGTCACAACAGCGAAAAATCAACCCAACCTACCTATCAACTGTATGTTTTGATTATTTCTAAAATTTAAACTGACTAATTTAATTATAATTTTCCTGGGGCTGATAACATTCCTAATCAAACCATGAAGCTCTCCTTGTACTTTCTTTAAAGCCTAAGATTTCTCCAGACAGTAGAGTGGACTGAGGTGCTTGCAATAGGCAATCAAAGTTAAGCAACGTCGAGCGTGTATAGTACTTGGATGGTCAATCGCTCACCGGAAAAAGTCACGCTGCCCTTGGTTCCCCAAGCGATTAATCCCTTCCCTACTCGGGTAGGTCAGGCCCGTCAGCCTAATGGAGGCAACTCACACAGACCGAGCGTAGAAGTGATGACCTTTTGTACCTAAATTGTGAACCGCGTTTTCCATGATGTCAAATACACGCCCGAAGGTTTGATCCATGGACGGTCTGTTTCGGGAAAGAAATTTAGGTCTTCGTGCGCTGACCCCAAACAGCCATATTATGTGGATCTAGACTGATTTATCATTGTCCAAGAACCCGAGTGAGACGGTGGGAAGTCCGCTGCCGAATAGGTCCCAAAAGGATTGGTTATGGAGCTATTGGTAGTCTGCCGCATGGTACGCAGTAACGTGAGGTTGGGTGACCCCCTCCAGGCTGACTGAGCTCCCGCAAGCGATAAAATGTCTGAAAGAAGACCACATCACACATTTGTTGTTTTAATTTTTTTTACTTTCCCTTACCTATATACGAAGTATATAGTAAGGGGAAGTATTGCGATCGTGAAAATTTTCGAATTCGAGTTTTCAACGGAAATACATGTTTTAAGGTCCCCTGAGTCCAAATGACCAAGTCTCGCAAAATGGTATGTGTGTTTGTGTGTGTGTCTGTGTGTATGTGATCAGTCTAGCTCAAAAACGGAAAGCTGTACGATACTGAAATTACATATTTAAGCTTAGCACATGCATGTGATGTTACAGCAACATTTTCGTCAAAATCGAATAACCGGAAGTGCCACTTTATGTAATCGATTTTACACATTTTTACAATTTTCTCGAAAACGGCTCTAACAATTTTGATTAAACTTGCCTAAATTATTCTTCATAAAGGCCTTTAACTTTTCATATATATGGTATATCACCGAGGAATTGCAGGGAAAAAAGATGAAATGAATAATGAAAAGAATATTTTATTTACGCATAACTTCAAAAACGTGCAATTTATGGTAATTTATCTATAGACTTTTATGAAAGGTAATTAAATCATCTAAAAAAGAATAAAAGAATCATCAAAATCGGACCAATAATAGCCAAGATACAGCGCATCGGACTAACCGGAAATAGCTATTATATTATGGATATTATACGTTTTTACAATTTTCTCGAAAACGGCTCTAACGATTTTGATGAAACTTGCCTAAATTATTCTTGATAAAGGTCTTTAACTTTTCATTTATGAAGTAAATCACCAAGAAATTGCAGGGAAAAAAGTTATGAAGAATATTTTATTTGCGCATAGCTTAAAAAGTATGCATTTTACGGTAATTTATCTATAGACTTTTAGGAAAGGCAATTAAATCATCTAAAAAAGAATAAAAGAATCATCATAATCGGACCAATAATAGCAAAGATACAGTGTATTTTATGAGGAGCATAAAATAGATGGATAACCAAGCGCATCCGAAAGGAAATAGAAGCAACCGAACCTCCTCCCACCAATACGCCAATCTGTTGCAAACAATACGCTCTGTAACAAAGTAATTTAAGAATACAAAAACGGATATTAACTTAATAATTTCTACTTTCGTATTATTTAATGGAAAGAAAATGTTTCCATAGAAACTAAACCAGCAACTTTTAACATATATATTTGCAACTTGACAAAGTTAAGATATAGAGGTAGTGTACAGAATTGTTGTACTAAAATTGTTTTAAAAACTATTTTATTATACTTAAGTGGGAGAAGAATTGAATTCTGCTGAGTTTATTTCAAGTATTGTTTATGTGAACTCTTTAAAATTGTATTAAAAAGATGTTCATTATAGAACGGTAAGGGAAAGTTGTGTGATGCGTGCACAGCACCAGACTTTTTTCTCAAGTGCACAAAAGGAAATGGTCAAGAATCTATATTGACCTGCTTGGCAGACTATTAATTTATTATTTTCAATAATGATCATTTGTGATCAACGAAAAAAAAAAAAATTACACACTCCTCACAATTTGAGGTTTTAAGATACGTACAATTCAAATACCGATTTTTTTTTAAATCCGCCGCCCGCGTTTCTTTTAGTGCATCTCCGTTTTTTTTTTGTTTTTTTTTTAAACCTTATTTTCACTATAAATTTCGGTAACTTCAAAATTCAAGTTACCGAAATGCGGACATGATCTCTTACCCGGACATCGAGTCAACATCTCAATCCTCCCACGACCTCTTGAAAAAATGTTTCGGCAATTTGTCGACAATTATGAGACTGTCAAGGGAGGAATGACAAAGAGGAAAAGATATATCCGATGACCCAGATGTGGGCACAAGGCGGAAAGGTCACCCGAAGGCTAAATAGTGTAGCAATAGTAAATGCCGGGACAAAAGGAAAAAAAATGACTCCTTTGGAAGCCATTTGAGATTGATCCAACAACCTCCCACGCACCTAGACGAACGCCCCGCCCTGGGGTCTGTCGATATTCCTCCTCCGCTCTCGGGTCATTTTTTTTTCTTTTAACCATAACGATGTCCAGCGCGGAAGATGTTCTCGGAAGATGCAGATGACAACTGGGTCAGTGTGGCAATATAGAGCCCCCTATAATCTATCGCTTTCTTATAAGCCATTGTACTGACAATGCTTCTTTTTAAAAAGTAGAGGAATATATAACAAAATAGTATTAATAATAAATATATCCTAATATATCCTACAATACAATTGGAAGAATCTAAATTCTTCAGTATCTCAAACACTAGTAAATGACTATCCAATCAATGCTTCGCTAATTCGGACATCATCAGCACATTCACAGTAAGATATCCAATCACATACTCATTTGATCCAAATATGTGATTTGATGTCATGGAGTGATATGCTGTCTATGGATGATGCGTCTATTTATACTGTTGATGTGAGATGTGCTGTATTTGATCTTCATATATGTGGTTTTATTGTGTATGTCCTGATGATGTCTGAATTGGCGAAACGTTGACTGGTTAGTTATTTACCAATATTTTAGAGATTTAAGATTTAGTTTTTCTTTTTAAGTTTTTGCTATTTTATATTAAATAAATACAATGTTTTAAATTAATGAGGTCAAAGACTAAAATTATTTTATAATTGGAAAATATAATAATTAAGCGTTATCTCTCTAAAACAGCAGTTAATAACAAATCGAGGTTAATAACAAATCATACAAATGCATACCAGAGATAGTATATCCCACTTCAACAGTCAAATATAACTATCTTAAAAGTACATCGCTCACAGACAATTCAACGTATATCATAATCAATGAAGTTTTTTTTACTTCCTTGTATGAAGTAAAGGAAGTATTGTAATCGCGAAAATTTTCGGTTTTCAGATTTCAACGGATATATCCATTTTGACAATCCCTGAATCCATTTTGACTAGTTTTGTCGTGACGTCTGTACGTACCTACGTACGTTCGTTCGTTCGTTCGTATTTCGCATAACTCAAAAACAGTTAGCCGTAGAAAGTTGAAATTTTGTATTTAGGATTGTTGTAAAATCTAGTTGTGAGCCTCCCTTTTTGGTTACTGCCTGTAAGTGGTACTTTACATGAAGGTCATAATTGATTTCCATCAAAAATTATATTAAAATACTTTGCAAAACTTCTCAAATTTGGTATTTATAACTTATATATTGATTTAAATAACATACTAGATTTTGGTCTAAATTGGAAAAACGGAAGCGGTACTTTACTTAAATGTCATATTAGACTTTCATCAAAAATTATATTAAAATATAATGTAAAACATCTCAAATTTGGTAAATAGGACTTTTATATTGATGTAAATGCCGAATGTTGTTTTTTAGATACTGCGATCTTCGGAAACTAGTAACCAAATTCAGGATCACTTTTTGAGCCACCGATTTATAGTTTTATAGGCGTACAAGGAAGTCATGTGTTGTCTACATCAGATATTTTTACTTTCATTTCACTCAAATGGGCCATTCTTCAAATTTGATGCTATTTTGTTATCAAACATTTTCGGAAATCAAAGTCAAGTGTTTTGATTTATTGCCCTCAGACAATGCTCTTTTACAACTTTTTGAAGGAGGCAGACATTTAATATCGTAGTTTTCATGATATCGATATTTATTAATCGAATTACTGAAAATATCTTGCTCTAGGGAATCATATATGTCTCTAAGGAGTAACTGACTGCATGAATATGGTTTAAAAAACAGATTTATCTTTAGCTCAATATAGAAATAACAAACGCCAGTGGAAATTTTGATTTTTAAGGACACTTTTTTTTTTTGTCTTGCTTATATAAAAAGCTTTCTTTCCTTTGGTAGTTAGTCCTTAAGAAGCAAAAATAAATTGTTTGCAATTATAACAGTGAATATTGAAAGGAAATTAAATATTCCAAATTTTATTTAACTGCCTACTAAATCTTGTTTTCAATAAGCTAAACTTGGAAGAAAATTTCATATCAATAAATGGATATAAATTATCAAAACTAAGGTAGCGGAGGATAGTGTTATTTTCGCCAATTCATTAATAGAAATCAAGCAAATGACCAAAGACTTTGTTCAATGTGAATCTGTGGGGCTCTATATTAACGCTGAAAAAACAAAGGTAACGATAAATTCACAGAAAGGAGATGTCAAAATTAAAAACCAAATAGTCAGTTTCACTGACCATTATATCAACTTAGGACAGTCCATATCATTTAAAAATATAAATGATGAATTACATAGAAGGATTAACTTAAGATGGAAAAAATACTGGTGCATGAAAAAAAAAAATTAAAAGTCAAATACCTTCTGGCTTAAAGGTAAGGATATTGGAAACTTGTATATATCCAGTAGTCTTATATGGATCTCAGACATGGGCCTCAACAGGAAAATAATAAGTAAAATTAGCTAGAATGCAATTTCAATTTTCTAGAAGCTTCTTAGGAATCAAAAGAAAGGAACGTATCGCCTGAAAAATACAAAATCAAATCGGGACTAAAAGTTTACAATAAGAAGCACATATACTGACATATCGGTGGGCTGGTCATGTAGAAGAAGATGGTCCAAAATTGCCACTGAGTGGACCCCAAGAGGACACAAGAGATGGAGAGGAAGACCACTTATAAGATGGCGAGACGAGATAGTACAGAGAGTGGGAGACTGTTGATCTACTGTGGCCAGGAATGGGGACCTATGGATGAAAGTGATAAATAGCCTTTAATATACACAAAAAGTTATATCATGAAGTGTTCAACACAATAAATAAAATTTATTTAATTTTATTCTAAAAGTAATATTTGATTTTAAAATATTACTTTATGTTAACTTAGTCTAAAGTGTAACTTAGTCTAAACTGAAGTAATGGCAAGTTACTATGTATTATAAACTATAAATTCAGACTCTTACCTCCCAAGGGAGAGGCTTACAGTTCTATAAAGAATGAAAATAAAGCTATTATTATTATCTCCATTGTTATCATGCTCACTCCCTAGCCACCTAAGAATTTGTATTGATGCTAAGGAGTGACCGGCTAGGGAGTGAGAAATCAAACATATTTCAGTAATCCTGCCAGTGAAGCTTGACAAAAAAACAAAGACAATCATATATGTAGAGAGATTATGAAGTACTACGAAACTATGTAATATGCAAAAAATAAGTCTAACTGATTTTGATTTTTTTTTTTAGCATTAGGTAGTGACCATCAATAAACATACTCAAATACTTCAAATTCAAGAAGCAACTGAAGAAACCTGTGTTGCCCGATTATCTCTCACTCCGAAATTTCCCTCTGGTAGGATACTCTGGCGGGAATTTTAAAAACGGGCTAGGGAGTAACCGAAAACTGTGAGCCAGAGACAAAAAATGGTATGGTGATCGGTGTGTTCGATATGAAATTCAGATTATATTTTATACCAATACTCGAAAAAATGTTGACATAAACAGCATAGTCCGCTAACATAGTCCGTTCCTATTTAATAACAAGACAGGATCTATCCAAGCCTTCAATAATATTAAAACCAACTATTTTTGTTTTAAGGACCTCTCGAAGGACATCTATCCTTGCCAAAACTAATATTATTTGTAGAGCGTTACAATATATGTATAAATTTTATCCTCTTTTTCCCCTCTTACCCGACCCACCCTTCCTCACGCGATTCGTAATAGGTTTTCTGGGGCAACTAGCTTCAACGGATATGAACTCGGAGATTGTTAAAAATAGTGGCTTCCCTCCCACTATAAGCTTCCCAGGTTTAGTGCAAAAGAAACTGGTGCCAGTGATTTGTAGCCTCAGTTTTTTGACAGGGCTAGGAAGTGACAAAACTAGCATTGTATATTTTATAACTAAATACCCATTGGAAACTGAAATTAGAAGCAAAATATGGCCGGCCTCAAGTGGGATAATAACAGACAAAAAAAAAAATCCTCATTCAAATGGTTGATTATTTTTAAAAAGCTCTGACTGAAATAACTCCGAAATCGAAAAATGACGAATATATCAAATATATAAATACTCCGTAAGGAAAAGGTATTGCGATCGTGAAAAATTTCGAATCAGAGTTTTCAATTGAAATAAACGTTTTAAGGTCCGAGTCTCGCAAAATGGTGTGTGTGTGTGTTTGTGCATGTGCACGCAGCTCAAAAACGAAATGTTTTGCGAAGCTGAAATTGCGTATTTAAGATAGCTTATGCCTGTTATATTACAGGAAATTTTTGTCAAAATGGATTTAACAGAAGAGCCACTTTATAAGATCGATTTTATACAAAACGTTTCTAACGAGTTTTATTAAACTCACTAAAACTTAAACTAATTTAAACTTACAATGCACAATTACATGCTCTATGATACCAGATAGCTCTTGTCCTCATTGAAATAGTCTGATAACGCTTAAATGCCGAATTTTCAAAATTTCTTTCGCGATGTTTGGTTTTGAACTCTACCAATAATTGACATAAAATTCAGTATATTCAACACTAAAAAAATAGAGTTATATTTTATATTAAAGGGATAAATCTATTTTATTTTTATAGAATTATCTGTAATTAAAAATAATTGAAATAGCATACATGTAGACCAGAAATAGCACATCTCACATCATAAGATAGAAAATACTAACAAAGTTAAACCTAGTGTGCCAACAATATGTCTCAGAAGCGTTTTGAGAACCAGAAGTTTTTGGATTTCTCCGCCAGAAAACGCTCGAAAGCTCCCTCCCCCTCCCTCCCAGATATACACCCACCAGTTTGTTTTATTCTATTTTAATATTAAAAATAAACATTTTCAGTTTACTTGTGCTCTGACTTTTTTTCTTTGAATTACCTCCACAGTTATCCACTTCTCTCATTGAATAAATGATTTAAAAGTCTGTTTAGGCTGTTAATGTGAGATGTACTCTGGTCTAAATTTTTTCATTCTTATCTGTATCTGTCCTACAGATAAACCATATGAACCATATGAATGGTTCCTTTTCAAGGTTTTATTTGTCAGAATGAATTTATAAAATGTGTTAAATATATTGGAAGAATCCTAGTATCCCAAATGCCATTACATAAATTTATTATACGAATACCAATAAAATAACTAGAATATTAATGATTTTATGACACTTTAATTCCTCTCTTTGACCTAGAAGCAGTTAGTATTAAAGGATCATAAATCTAAAAGCCAAGAAGAGGTTAGATATAGGTCATTCTGGATAAGATACTAAATATCCAATGGGAATGATCATAACTTCAAAGCATAATTATGCTGAAATTATCAGAATAAATTTTATTGCCAAGCTCCTTACAGTACTTAACTGGGCCATGGGTTTATAAACAGATGACGGCGATTTCAAATTAAATTATTATCAAATATATTTATTAATATTATTTTTCAAAATATTCACCATCAGCTTTTACTTACTCCGGTCACCTAAGGCCAGGAGAATTATAGAAATCGGAGCAATTTTTAGTAGCATTTTTTTCGCAAATAATAGACCTTCGCACTGTTTCTAAGGTCATCGGAGGGGAGTGGGGATGCATTTTAAATCCGTTTTATTATCTCTTGATTACAGTTTTGGGGGTTCGGGAACGTCCAATATATGTATATACACTAGTTTCAAACATATATATAAAGTATTGGGGTGAGTAAAAAAAAATGACATAATTGATTCCCGTCAAAAATTATATTAAAATATAATGAAAAACTTCTCAAATTTAGTATTTTGTAACTTATATATTGATTTAAATAACATAATAGATTTTGTTCTAAATTGGGAAACCGGAAGCGGTACTTTACTTGAAAGTCATGATAAACTTTCATTAAAAATTATATTAAAAATAATGTAAAGCATCTCAAATTTGGTAAATAGGACTTTTTTTATCAATATAAATAATATACTAGATTTTGGACCCGAAAGGGGTACTTCACCTAAAGGTCATAACAAACACATCAAAAATTATATTAAAATTAAATACAGAGATCATATAGTTCGGTAATAAAAGTTACAAACGCGATTTTTTTCCCCACTCTAATTAAACATTTTTATTACTTGTTGTAAGTCTTAAAATTCAGTACAAAATAATTGTTTTTCTCTCTATTTGTGAGATGAATAAGTCTACAACAGGAGACTTAGATATATGTTAAGTGGATTCTTCCGCTTAAAATGTCGAAACTGTCGATTTCCAATGCTTTAGAATTGTCAATGTCCTTACAGACATTGGCAATTCTAATGTTGCACAAAACACGAAGAAATCTCTTCGAAACTTGTTACCCACTGAAAGAAAATGACATATAATAACGAAATGAGAGCTTATGAGTGTGTCAATAGATGGATGTTGAGACGCCGAGTGTCGTTTCTGAGAATATTGCTATCGTCGGAAACTAGTAACTAAATTGGGGATAACTTTTTGAGCCACCGATTTATAATTTGATAGACGTACAAGGAAGTCATTTGTTGTCCACATCAGATTTATATCTAAAATCTCTGTTAATTCTAATGTTGTTGTTATTGATATCTTTTTAATCCTAATACTATACCGAATCATTAGTAAACATAATGTCTTTCTGTGAGGCTCAGTACTGGTTTGGCATTCTTTCAATCAAAATGACTGTGGAGGTATGAAATTCAAGTGATTCTACGATATTATTGGAAAAAGGAAATTTTTATCCGCTGAAACCACGCGTTTGATACGGGAAGTTGAAGAGGAACCTAGCATTAATGAGCGGACTGTGAGGAAAGGCAGCCGGGCTCAGAGCGATCACCTGCTGTGGACAGCGAGGTTCTAAGACTTGGTTTGTCACAGTCAAGTGTGAATCGTCACTTAGGTACATCAATCACGAAAAAAGAAGAGAGCATGTAGAGAAGTTCCAACTGAGCTCACCTTGCAGCAGTCGAACGTCGCCTGGAAATATGCCGCCGAAAACTTGCTGAAATGGATGCCATCGAACTTCTACCGCACCCACTTTATAGTCCTGTTCTTGCGCCTCCGAACTTTTATCTTTTCCGACCAATGGCTCATTTTCTTAAGGGGAAAAAATTTCAAACATTGGAGGAGGTAAAAAGTGGAGTAAAAGACTTTTTCCAATCGAAACACAAAGAGTGGTGAATTGTATTTCTAAATAGGGATTGATAAATTATTCGCCACTTCTATACATTTGTTTTATTGAAAACTAGTTTCGAATGTTATACATTCATCCTCAGTTCTAAAAACACACAAAAAATTCAAAAATAAGCAATTCAAAATATAGTTGGTATTATTATACATATTAAATTAGATTAATATAAATCAGTATTATAAAACATTTATGAATTATGAATTTAATTAAGACAAGAAATCAAATACATGTTGGTACTCACCAAGATTTAAATGGATTATATCAAACAGAAAAGTTTGCACTGGTTTCTCCTCGCATTGTACTAACAATGAACGAGAGGTAGGTAGGATGTTTTTAGGTAAACGGTTCAAGGGTCAGGGTTTTTCCAATAATGCCGGTGAGTAATTGTATTTTTCTGTTATAGATGGTTTTATAATTTTAGATTTAGAAATCTCAGTAAAAAACAAATATCATGAATTCCAATTTTGTATTTAATTAATTTATTTTCCGTGATAGGAGGTGGCGATACCGAGTCCGGACTGAACTTGAGCGGACTTGACTCCCGCCTTCTATTACATACACGATAAGAGTTCGCTACAGGACTCCAGTTAAGTCAAGTCCGGTTTTGATATAGAAGCACCTTAATACCAAGCGGCACCCCTTTCTGTCTAATTAGCCAAAGAGATCCCTCAAACAACTACATTTCAGGCATCTACGGGTATTATTAGGCCTGGAGATTGTGGCCAGATCTTTCAAGACTGAGTTTGTTCTTGTAGTTCTTTGGAATCGTTTGTTTATGGTCCGTTTATGTTTATTAAGCCTTGATAAAGGAACCTAAGACCCTTTATGAGTTTTAGCAGTACAAATCTATATTTTTTTTTTTTTTTTTTTTTTGGCATTATATATTATCCCAACTATGTCTAACTATTGAATGTGAAAACATGGAATTTTCATGTTTTTCAATTTGAAACACTCTTGGCGAGTCACGCATTGTTGAAAATTCTCGAATATCTGACCCCAAAATAAACAAGTAGTCAACTCTTGAGGATTAGGTATTCAAGACTGCCATAGCTTAGTGCGTCATCAAAGTGACGAAATGCCATAGCTTAGTGCGTCATCAAAGTGACGAAATGCCATAGCTTAGTGCGTCATCAAAGTGACGAATATGAAAATTGCATTTTTTCACGTTCGATAGTTCGACACGGTAGGGACGATCTAATGTCTTGTAATTTGTGTTTTAGCTTATGACATAGCAGTTATTAGTAAATTTTATAAAACCTAAGTATATTTACTAAGCGGACTCTAAATTGTCTAGGGGTTTCGACCTAGAATTATATTATTCTAATTAATATTAACGAATTCGATATTATTCTTTTATTCACCTGAAGGTAGCACTAGCCTTATAGATTACCATGTAAGGACCGTATTTCATATCCTTATTTATTTATTTTTTTGCAGATATGTGTAAACAAATTATTAAATAATAAACAAGGGCTAAAGATACTTTCAGAAATCTAAATCACTTCTCAGCTACTATAAGCAACTCAGTGTCTGAGAATACGTTAGCAAATGGATTTAGGAATACAGTTTCCATTTATGTGAAAATTATACAAGATAAAACTATGAAAAAAAAAAGAGTGAGAGAGCTTGATAAAAGATAAGAGAAGGGTTGATGAGTTGAGCAGGTGTGAGGGCCTTCTTCCAGGTACAAGACTTTTTCTCACCTGTTGAATTCCAGGTAGACCCGACTCCCTGCAGATTAGTTTAAGCAGACCTTGATCTAAGAGAGCCCTCTTACAATCGACAGCAATTCTCGATTAGCTTATTCGATAAGAAAAAAAAAATCCTTTCGATAGTATGACTACCTAAAGGTTGAGGAGCTTTGAAGATCAATATTATTTTTTTTTTTCAAAAGATACAATTTTCAATTTCACTCAATCGTAATTTAAATATATATATATATATATATATATATATATATATATATATATATCTTAATGCATAATAGTTCCAAGTCCGTTTTTCAAAGTTTTGGGAAACTTTCAATATCAATTAACTATTTTTGTGTGGATGTTATTGGTTTTTCAGGTGGTAACGGATCGATAAATGGAATGATAGATTGAAAGCAAAATACCTAATTTGACCTAAGTTTTGCATTATATTTTATTACGATTTTTGCTGAAAATCTATTTGGACCTTGAAGTAAAGTACCACTCCCGGTGATCAAGTAGTAAGCGAAAAAGGAGGTTCACAACTAGATGTTATAATAATCCCAAATACAAAATTTTAACTTTCTACGGCTAACCGTTCTTGAGTTATGCGAGATATGAACGAACCTACGGACGTACATGTACGTGTCACGACGAAACTTGTCAAGATGGATTCAGGGATGGTCAATCTGGAAATCGATAATTTTTGTGATTACAATACTTCCTTTACTGCGTGCAAGGAAGTAAAAATAGTCCAACATCATATCAAATATAATATATTTTATACAGTGAGTGATTATTTTTCCAGTAATCATGTATGGCATAGAAACCAAATCCCCAATCAAGAAGAAATTCTAAAAACTGAAAGAAAAATATTGTGAAGAATCACTGGCTCAAAATACAGAACAAGGGATACCGCTTAAATTCAAATCAAGAAATTAATGGAAAGCTAGAGAACATGTAAACTGCAATACAGATAAAATACTGAAATTTTACGGACTCGTGAAAAGAATGAATCCTTCCAGAATCAATTTGAAAAGCCTGGGAGGTTATACTATGATAAATTAATCAAAGAAGGACTCCAAAAACTTAAAATTAACAATAAGGACTGCTTAAAAAAAGAAGAATTCAGAAAACAAATTGATAAATTAAAGATTCTTGTGTAAAATAAGAAAAACTGGTAATATACCGGAAAGAAATGGGCTGAAGAAAGGCACCTCACTCCAAAATAATGAAGGATCTCTGGAGAAGATGGAAAAAATGGTATTTGCGTGGTCCCTAATTGGCCTACCCAGATCAAAAAAATTGATAATTTTTGTTAATAATAATTCACGCCTAAGTGATTATCTTTTCACAATAATAAGGAAACTCGTGATAAAAATACCCAACATGCGAAGCAAGTCCAAATTTGTATTATTTTTTAAAATATATAGAGATCTATTTTACAGAAATAATAAGTAAATTTACAGAAAAGCTATCCAAACTGGTATAAGACTGTTGGGGCAGGTCAGGAGATGGAATCTTATCGTTCTGCAGATCATTCCCATGGCAGCTGCTATCCCAGTATACAACGAACTACTGCCGGATAGCTATACACACATACACATATAAACACGGTTGTGTTTGTAATGTACCGTTTATTTGAAGTTTATTTTTTTCCCTATTTAATTTTTTTTTTATGTTTAAATCAAAATTATGTTTATTTACTATGCTATGTTGGGCTAGGGCAGTTACATTTATGTTTTTGATATTTTTACAGTTCATCAACTTTACATGTTGATCTATTCTTATACTTAAATTTTTATAAATTTCTGAAATATTTAATCGGTCACAATTTTTACAGTTATATTTTTTTTTATTGAAAAGTGGTGAATCTTTTTTAAATATAATTAAACAAAATGAACAAGTTAAACCTTTTTGAAATGCTTTAAAAAACATGTTTTACAAGAATAGGCTGAAATATGTATGGTAATTGAGTAATCGTCTCATGAAATCCAGACTCTGAGCTGGTAAGAGCTGCCCTTTATTGAGTATGAATTCTAAATACAGATGAATCACAAATAAGCCACGAGAGTTCACTAAGGTGGATTATAACGAGTTGTAAAAATATCAATTCCAATCTGTCAATTAAGTTGGATCTTTCAACTTCTGCTGTACTGCTTTATCAGAGTTTATCTACCATTAGAACTGTTTTATTTTTTTTAATTTTTGCGGTGTGAAACTTTCAGAAGCTGTTCGTCAAACCACTTTGTGACTCACATTTCTTCTTTCTAGTTTTAACCGACTTTTTAAGTTGCCCTGGCAAAATATGATAGTAGGGGTAATGTGCAGTATATCTAAGGGAGTAAAGTTGAGCAATTTCGAGCGTGGGTTCATGACGTCACCGCTCACAAAACACAGAGAAAAAAAATAATAATAAAAAAAGTAATCCTACAGCTTTAATAAAACCCCGAGGGTTTGTGGTAAAAATAGCCTCTGTCCTTTTTTTTTTTTCTTTCGTACATTCGTTTCATATATATATATATATATATATATATATATATATATATATATATATATATATATATATATATATATATATATATAAATCTTTTCAGCAAAGCTAAAATTAGACATTACGAAACCGTCATAAAACCGGTGATACTCTATGGGATTTACCGACATGGAATCGTTACTAAGAATAGAAAGAAAGATATTGAGAATAATATACGGGCTGAGAAAGATGGGGATGAATATAATTAAAAATAGTGAGCTTTGTGAACATATTGAAAGGTAGGAAAAATCGATGAGGAAAAGAGAACGAATCGGAATAGGTTGAACAAGTTAATATTCGATAAAGTGATGGGACTGAAGAACATAGAAGGATATCCGGAACAAATAAAAGAAGAAATAGACAAAATGATTATCAAAGAGGACTACCAAGGAAAATATTGAAAAACATAAAGATTCTTCTAGTGAAGAAGAAAAAGCAAGAAGGTAAGAAATGGACTGAAGGCCGAAGGGGAGAGATGGGAGAAAAAATGAGAAGAATTTGGGCAAAAAAGAACAAAGCTTAGAAATGTTAAACGCGAGGTCCTTAGTTGGCCTGTATCGCGATAACTTATATATATATATATATATATATATATATGTGTGTGTGTGTGTGTGTGTGTGTGTGTGTGTGTGTGTGTGTGTGTGTGTGTGTGTATGTATATGTATATTTTTAGTATGTGCTATAATTGCATACAATACGCATCGGATTGATTCTCCACTGCATTCAGTTTAGGCAGATTGAGCCTCTCAGTTTGAGTCAATTACAATATGCAAATCCGACATTGTTGGAATGCAATACAAAAAAAAAGTCGAGAGACTTCTCATTTGTTTTGATCAGCATCAAATAAGATGAATTTAATCAGTTGCAAATCGGATGGCAAACAGGTGACTATAACTGCCAAAAAGTACATGTCCTCAAAGCGCCGCCTGATTGGTCGACTTAAAAGAACAGGTCTACCAACCTGAGGATTTGCAATGTTAATTGGTCAGAACTGGCGGGAGCCAACAGCTGAGCGTGGGCTAGTGGCGCCAGGACAGCCTACATGTAGGAGAGTTGCCCTCCATTACGGTTGCATCACATCTCTTCTTATTTATTAATTACGATTAATTTACATTTTATTTCACTAAAAGGCTCCTCTCTTCATGTCTATTCATTAACTATTCTATTTAATTCTCTGGATCGATTTAAAGTTACATTAAAAAAAGGTAAGGCTGAAAGAAAAGATCCACTAGTACTAATGGAATCAAAATTTTGTTTAAACAAACCTTTCATAATTGACAAACAAAACACTATAATTACTAAATTATGTAAATTATTCAAATAACTCTATTATTTCGAAATAGGATATGAATATCAAATACTAGGGTGCGAACAATGTCAATGCATTTTATATTTAAAAATTTACATCTTATTCTCATAATCAGTTGACAAATTGTAATGATTGTGCCGTCAAATATACGGAAAAAACTGGAAGATCGCTAAATCAGAGATTAAAGGGACATATACGTGCATATAATAATAAGACAGATAATTCCAACTTTGCAATTCATTTAAATGAAAATAATCATAAATTCATCAAAGACTCAGGAGTTAAATTAATACATCACGCTGAAAACAGTCTCAAATTAAATATATATGAAGCACTTGAAATAATAAAATCCTTCATATCAAATCCAGATTTTTGCTTAAATGACCAAATAAATATCTCCAACAATCCAATCTTAAATTTATTCCCATCTATAACCGAAAAAACAATTACTCACCGGCCTTACTGGGCAAACTCTGACCCTTAAACCTTTTACCTAAAAACCAACCTGCCTATCTCTCGTTCATTGCCAGTACAATGCGAGAAGAAACCAGTACAAACCATTCTGTTTGATATAATCCATTTAAACCTTGGTGAGTCCCAACATGTATTTGATTTCTTGTCTTAATTAAATTCATAAATGTTTTATAATACTGATTTATATAATTTTATATGTATAATAATACCAACTATATTTTGAATTGCTTATTTTTGAATTTTTTGTGTGTTTTTAGAACTGAGGATAAATGTATAGCATTCAAAACTAGTTTTCAATAAAACAAATTTATAGAAGTGGCAAATAATTTATCAATCCCTAATTATTCTCATAATATAGGCTATACGTTTCTATCAGTTTAAACCAGAATCCAATTGATTGAAGGCTTCCTGAACCAGACTTGCTTTCTTAAACGTTCCAGTCCGAATAGAATAACAAATATTCTGCACTCTGCACTTGATTAATTTTTCGAGCGGCATTTAGCCTTTTATATTAATAGTACGAAATCTCACAATTTAAAAAAAATTGAATCCTCTATTTTCTAAATTTTACAAAAAATCTCTTGGTCCTTTATGTGTAATCTGAATTTAAAACAGGTATCCAACAATCGGCCAAGAAACAAAGAAAGGCCCCAATTGGAAAATTGAGCTCTGATCTGGTACACTGCATGGCTCAGAATATTTGGACCGAAAAGTAGAAGGACGCTTACTTTCGGATCATACCCAACAGCCTTCCAAACTGAAGTACATGCAATAGAAATAGCTGCTCTAGAAAATCTAATTAAGGGCCCAAAAGGAAAAATAATGTATCTCATATCAGACAGCCAAGAGACATTTAAGGCCATAAATTCATGTATGATTACATCATGGCTAGTCTGGAATTACCTAAATATCCTAAAACAATTTATTTTAGGACAATAAGCATACTCTAATGTGGGCTCCTGGACAGGAAGGAATCAAAAGACTCGGAAGCTATACTAATTATTACTGAGCCGAATTGTACTATATATAGCTTAATCAGGAAAGAAATTGATACCAGGGAAACAAAGAAGAAGGAAACATACTGTGCTTCAAATCCAAATTCTTCGCCAATTTGTCAAAGGAAAAAAATTCTACCTAAACCTGTCAAGAAAGGATTTGAGATCAATAAAGGTTCCCTCAGGTGCCATTGTCCCCTAACATATCATCTCAAGAAAATTAAATTAATTGAAGATTCCGCCTGCCGTCTGTGCTTAGAGGAAGAAGAAAAATGCAAATTCTTTGTGCATATGAAGCACTTGCCTTCCACGTGCTAGAGTATTAAAACAGGCAATAATTAAACCTGATCTAACCCATTCTTCGTGAGAAGCATATGATATCTATGAGGCCTTTAGATAAACAGAGGGGTATATAAAAATCTCACAAAAGATCCAACGTGGGTCATGGTGAGAAAGGGCTTCTCAATGCTCAATGTAATAATAATAATAATAATAATAATAATAATTGACTAAGAAATAATGGCTGGTCATTAATACAAAGAAAATGCTAAAAAGGTGCAGGATTAGAGATCTCCTTCCTTGACTTAAGGTAGCTAAATCAAGTCCGGGAACAGGTGTAGCTAGATACTGTCCTTCCCACTGCCATCTTTATCCCATGGGGCTATTTGAGGACAGCATGTTTAATAATTTTTCCTATGTATACTTATTTATTTAAAATTATTATTTCAGTTTTATGTTATTCTACCATCATTAAAGACAAAAAAAAAAATCTTTTGTATCAATCATTTTTATTAGTTCAGTGAAAATGCTAACTAATATCTTAAAAGTTATGGCAAATTTTTGACCTTTTCAAAATTCTGCAAAAAATACAAAAACGCAAACTAGCGGAATTTTGCCTTTTTTTTTGTATTTTTTATTAAATTTTACTTTCTAAAAATAAAAATAATAAAACTGAAGAAAATAACTAAAAATTGTTCAGCATTCATAGGGATCAAAAACGAAACATTGAGGTTTTTTTTAGTGAATCATATGAAATTTATGAAAAAAATTATACACTGATATTCAAAACAAATAAATTGAATACTTAATTTAAAATAAATACTTATTTTTTTAAATAGTAACCGTGCATGTTTTGTAAAGTCTCACCAGCATCCCACCTCTAGTGTGTACATATAATGACGTTTCTATAACCTCTTTGGATAGCTAGAGTGTCAGAGATGTGCAGACAAAAAATTTTTTTTAGATCAGCCCAATGTTTTCAAAAATTATAGTTCATATATGGGTGGAGTTATTCACCACGATTTGTTGGCTTCGAAATGATATCTGATGTGGACAACACATGACATCCTTGTACGCCTAACAAACTATAAATCCGTGGCTCAAAAAGAGATCCTGAATTTGGTTACTAGCTCCCGAAGATTACAGTAAAAACGACACTCGGCGTCGCGACTATTGACATACGCAAGCTCTTGCCTCATTCCGTTATTAAATGTCGTTTTTTTTCAGTGGGTAACAAGTTCTAACGAGATTTCTTCGTGTTCTGTGAAAACATAAGAATTGACAATGTCACTAGAAAAAGTATAGGAAAACGACGGTTTCGACATTATAAGCAGAAGAACCCAATTAGTTTATATCTTATTTATATCTTATTCTCCTGCTGCAGACTTGTTCAACTCACAAAGTAATTTGCACTCAATTTTAAAACTTAAAACGACTAATAAAAATATTTAATTAGAGTGAGAAAAAAAACGCGTTGGTAACCTTTATAACCGAGTCATATGATCTCAGTATTTAATTTATTATGATCTTCAAGTTAAGTACTCTTTTCGCATCACCGATGTTAACCAAAATTTATTATATTTATATTAATATGTAAGTCTTACATACCTAATTTGAGAATTTTAATATATTTTTTTATGAAAATCGATAGTGACCTTCAAGTAAAGTACTAGTTCCATCAATCATGTAGTGGCCAAAAAGGGAGGTTCACAACTAGATTTTACAGCAATCCCAAATACAAAATTTTAACTTTCTACGGCTAACCGTTTTTGAGTTATTCGAGATACGCACGTACGTACGAATGTGCGTACAGACACTACGGCGAAACTAATCAAAATGGATTCAGGGATGGTCAAAGTGGATATTTCTGTTTAAATCTGGAAACCGAAATATTTTTAGTATATATATATATATATATATATATATATATATATATATATATATATATATATATATATATATATATATATATATATATATATATAGACACACACACACACACACACACACACACACACACACACACATATATGCCTATTAATCGTTGAAGATGGCGACTATAAACGCATACATAATCAGTTTAGTGATGAAAAAATGTATCTGTTTGATTTCATTAGTTAAGTGGCTAAGTTTTTTCTGAAGCTTCATAGATTCGGAGTTCACTAGGACGACCTCTATAAAAAACTCAGCCATAAAAAACCTTCTAACCGAATGCGATTCGATGATATTAGTGATTTATTGGAAGAAAGTAAATTTTACATTTGTATAACGCATTAAAATAATTTAAAATGTAAACTGAGAATTGAGAATCTGGAGGATTTATGTAATGATATGCAAAAAACAGCAATTTTTTACTTTTTTTTTTTATTAATATCTTGACAAACCTGTCTACACAAACAACACAATCCAAAATCCTTCGAAAGATTGATAACGCATCCTGGTTTATTTAAAATCACGCTATACACAACGATATGAACACACCAGCTATAAAATAAATTACAAATATTAAATTGTCTCACAAGCAATGTCCGTTTTCACGGTAAATGTCATCCCAGGATGATACTCGGAACACCAAAGCCAAACGTTATCACAGAATGATCGTAGGAACCCGACATCGCCATCCACTATTTTGTTTCAAAATGGTGGCCTTCCTTTCAGGGGTTTCATTCTCCCATATCTCTCTCGCCCATTTCCGAAGATAGGGAAGTGTTAAGATGATAAAGTGTTTAGTAAGTTTTATACCAAAGACAAAAAAAAAAAAATACAAATCATTTGACTTTTCTTTTTTTTTTTTTTTATGATTCCGAAACAATTTTCTAGTTAGGGTTATAATAATAATCTATTGTGTGTGAAGCGTTTTTAGAACATTTACACTAATTCTACACCAACACCATCTGTTGGAGGATTTTTGAGTTACAAATTTATCTTCATAGCTAAAGGTTAATAAATAAATATTTTCTCTTCTTTTAAAAAAAAATCTTAGGAAGCCTACATTCTTAATGATTTATTAATATTAATTATTTATCAATAATAAATAATGAACTAAAAACAAATTCACATTTCCTACTTTTATTCACCTGAATATCCCCCAAAGTTTAAGTTTTAGAGAAGATTAAAACTATGAATTAGAAGTTTTTCTTGCCCATCATTTATAATTAGACATAATATATTTTCATTATGTAAACAACTCAAAATTAATATTTTTGAAAATGGAAGGAAATGTCGCTTTTTTTCAGTGAACTACAGAGATTCTATTCATATATGAAATAGGTATATAATCAAGATGCTTTATTATGTTTTGTTTTAAAGTTATTGTACAATGCACTTTAAAAATTAAGAGCTCCACCTCTTAAAATATGTTCAATGCAATGTAGCCATTATAAAAGTACATAGAGAGGAATAGTTTTTAATTATTAGAAACAATAATTTAATTAATATTTACTTTTATCAACATATAAATTAAAAACTTCAGTTTCACTGAAATAACTAAATTGCTAAACATATAAAATAGATATAAGTAACTAAATTAAACTAAAGTATATACTGTTTTGATATCCATTTTTTGTTAGGAAGTATTAATAATTATGGTTGAAAAGCAATAGCTATTGATTGATTTCCAGTTAGAAACTAAATATCAGAGTTGAAAAATGATTGTTAAAAGGTTTAAAATAATAGCTCTCTCCTTATTGCCAACGATGAATTTGCTCCTTTTTAAATATGTTATTTAAAAATTCTATGAAATTGCATCAGTTTTAGCCATCTTGTAATTTAATTCTAAAGATAAACATTTCCTAGATTTTAAAAAAAAATCTCTCTCTAGTAATTATAACATGAATCTATAATATGAGTAATAGCAATATTTATCAAATAAAAATAACTTACTTAAAATTTACATCACTAACTTGAAGTATAAACGAAGCAGTTTTACCGATTTCAAATACAAAAGTAATTATTTGATTTAACTGAAAAATGTTTAGAAATTGCATTAAGAAATCAGGAAGAAAGATTATGAGCCATTTTCTGAAATTCTGAATAAAAGAATAAAATTTACATTGAAAAAAATATATAATTTACATCAGTATATATCTGCCTATTAATAAAAATACAATTATAAATGATTTTAAAAATAATTCTTCAATTATATTCTAATAATTGATCAAAGAAAATATTGCTATAACAGAACAACGAGAGCCATCTATCGGAAGGTATAGGGAACGAGTTAGGGTTACGTGGCCCGCCCTTTACTTTTGTTGACAGCTGTAGTACAGGTTTTAGTTAGGTTACAAGTCTCGTGTTTAAGGTTTTATTTTGTAAATTGTTTTTTTTATAAATATATATTTTTGAAAAAAAATTATACCAAAGATATAAGTATATCAATTATATTCTCGAGGTGATGATAATATATGCCCAAATCGTGAGGACCAACGATGGTTTGCCCTTATCGGCTAATACAGATTTTAACGATGTACTCAATCAAAGTATTAAAGACAGCAAGAAATATGTAAAAATGTTGGCCTACAAGTCGCCGCAGTTACCAGAAAAATGTTCCCTGTATTTAGGAAACGTTTCTATATAGTGAGTTTGGTGGTTTCAATTTGCAATGGAAATGAATCTGTGGTTTTTTATTAATATTCATTTTTTCAGCCTTACATCTTGTCTGGGAATTTCCTATGTTGTTATGACTGAACCGCATTACCCTCCAGCTTTAGCATATAGTTTTTTGAAGGAATTGATGACAGAATTTGCTCAAAGATATAGTCAATCAAGGGTTACCCAAGCAAGGCGGCCTTATGAATTTATTGAATTTGGTTAGTATATTCTGCACCCAATGTTTAACAGTACCTCATTCCAGTTTTCCTGTTATTTCAGTCTAATCATCTTTCAATGCTTGTCTATAATCATTTTTCAGACAGTGTTATACATAAAACGAGGCTCGCTTTTAACAAGCCACAAAATTTAATGTCTCGGCTGAATTTATCTGATGTAGAAACAGAACTAAGACTTCGACCACCCCGTCAGTTGGCACTGGCAGATATTGAACCTGTACGAAATGGTTATAGACCTAAACCAGCCCTTCACCTAGGAGGTATAAAATGATTAAAACTGATTATTCAAATTTTTATTCATTAAATTTGAAAGTTGTGCAATATTAAGCTCATACGATTGTAATGTTAAATTGTGTAAATGAATTCGCATAAAATTTGTAAATTAGAACAGTATTCTTATCAGTTGAAAACATATTTTATTTAGTTAAAATACGGATTACCAAAGTAATCTAATCACAATGGAAATGCTGAAATCTGTTTCATCGGTCTGCTACAAAATAAATTTTAACATGCCCAGGTTTGAATACTCAAACACAAAATCTGCCACAGCCTGTTTCTATCATAACCACTTGAACTTTTAATTTTATCAACATATGGTTGTTATAATAATTGGCCTTGGAATTTAATCAAGATAATGAGGTCAAGGATCTTTCAAATGTAAATGAATGAATCACTTATTTATTGTGTATCTTTTATTTTTCTAACATTATGGTATATTATTGGCCATCATAAGGGCCAATTAGGAATGAAGATAAGATGTAGCTGAAAGTTTAAGTAACATGGTTACCCTAAATTTCTACTGCAGGCTTGAAACCTTCTTATTCTTTGAAAAATAAATTTTTTAACATGAGATGAAGTATGATCTCTTATGGATATTTAGTCTAATTTGAAATTTATGCTATCAGTTATATGGAGTGCAGATACTCCCAAATTAAATTAATGTTTTTATTGAGGAATGTGATTTAAAATTTTCCATTTTAAGATTAAAATATTTTTATTCAAATAAATTAATTTTATTTAAGAAGGATTGATTTTATAATTATCCCATCTAGCTGTTTCAGCATTTTCTAATATAATTTTTATTGCATTACATTCGTAAATGGTTAATCAGAGTTAATAATGAAACAGTTGTTTCTTAAAATAATTATAAAATTATTTTATATGCAGTATAGTATATAGGCATAGAGGAAGTGCATCTATTGCAAAAATATTAGTTATATTGATAGATTTATTTATTTTTTCTTATTTGTAACAGTTGGTCCTCCTCCAAAACTACAGCCTATTTCACCGTTTGCATGGGTGGCGATGCTCCTTTCTTTTCTGCTTATATTATTAGGATTTTATAGAGGAATTTCCGCTCTTCAGGTTTCAACTTTAGAGGTAATTATAATATTTGATGCTTTTTTAAAAATTTAAATAAAGTTTTTATTTATCATTAATTGTAATTTCTCTTTTTAGGAATTTGATGGACCAAGTCCTATTCATGGATTAGTTTACCTTTTAGAAAGTTTTTTCAGAATTTACCAGGTATAAATTTTTCTGCAATAACAATTTTACTTTATTATTAATTATTATATTTTTTAATGAATTCGAATAGAATCAATTATAACACTTTGAAATTATTTTGGTTATATAGTTTATTTTTGTAATTTCTGAGCCGGAAGAATTGATTACTAAAATGTCAGTTTTATCTGATGTAATTATTTAACTAGCTAATAAGTGTTTAGGGGAAACATCAGATTAGAAATGCATCTCTATCTAATTACTAAAGAAATTGATAAATAAATAAATAATAAGTACAGTGTTTATCAATTGGTATTCCCTTACGAATTGGTCTTCTCTTTTTTTCTACTGTTACGACAGATTGCTATGTTGCAGGCTAAACTGCTATTAATCTGCCAAATATTAAGCCAAAGAAATCCCCAATGGCTGGACGTCTTCCACTGTCATTTCTCCTTTGACACTTTGGTCTCCTACGTTGGTGCACATCATCGGGGACATTTTACTGGCTACTCACTTATCCTCAAAAATTGGCTAAGCCATTTCTTCCTCGGAAGCTTAGTATACTAAGATATGGTAGGAAATTTCTTGTATTAAGCCCCATGAACTGATGCTGCATCCATCAGGAATACTATTTTTGAATTCTCTTGATTTGGGAGAGATTAAATTGTTTGTATGGCACCCACAATAGCCTCCTGCTCTACCTGATAATGAAACCCTTAATCAAGGAAGTGACTTTTCATTAGTGCTCCCAACAGGAAATTCAACATATATCCTAGCGCCTCCATCCTTAATTGCTTCTGTGGCAGAACCATCCGAGAAGGATGTTATTTAACCCGCTGCCCGGGCACTAAGGTTTTTATAACACGATCGGGCGCTAGCTGTATTTTGGACGACATTTAACTTTTGCTCTGTTTCTCATTCCTAACGATGTTAAGTGATGATTTTATTGGTCAAAATTATAATATTATACTATTACTACGTCATTTATAAAAAAAAAAAAAATGTTAAAAATACGTTTATATAAAGATTTATTTCAAAAACGTGTTCACAAACAAATTATGTATTCTTTCTAATACTAATTAAATTAATTTTACATCATTAAATGGTTTATACAATATTAGGTTACATTAGGCTTTTATATTATATTTTATAATAGTAATTATTGTAAAATATAATATAGAAGCTATAAAATTGTTTATTAGTTAAATTTTTAAAATTTAAATATTAAATAATATATAAATTTATACATTAATTAAATTATATTTTTTTATCTATATATATAAAAATTAAGCCTGTGTATGTTTTTGATCGCGAAACTAGAAAAGTAGTCAACCAATTTTGATACGGTTTTCACTACCAGAGTCTATTTTTTGCACAACTAAGAACAATTATAAATATATATACTACATTATATTTTTTTCAAGAGGTACATGGTTAACTTATTAAATTGAATACAATAAATAATAAATGTAATATAATAATAATAATAAATTAAAAAGTTGAGAGAAATAACTGAAATTCGTACTTAGATTCTGTTGAAAATTTTGTGACGGCACCAGGCGTATATTGGACGGCAGGCCACACTTTTTTCTCTTCAACTAACAGTTTAATACTGAAGGACTTAGGTAAGAGCCTGTAACCTTCTTTACTATTGTAAAGGAAGAGTTGCAGGTTGAATAATTTGACCCCAATAATTCAACGGAATTTTCCTTTTCCTGGTAACAATGAAAAAGTTTGATTGCTGTTCAACCAAACACCCTGATGGAGGGTTAAAAGCTATTTTAGGAATACCACTTTTATTGGGACAAAATGGTGTCGCTTGAGGTAAAATAATAAAGATTTGACTGTACTTGAATGAAATGGCATTCACACTTCATTTTTATTTATTAATATGCGATATGTGTATAAACAATAGTAGAAATTAATTATACTGATGTATTTGGTATGGTAATTGATTTCATTCATATTCATAAACCTTGTTTTTTCTTTGTTATTATTTTGAGCATGTCTTCATATATAGTAACCTTCATATTCTAATCAATATCTACTGACTCAAAAAGTTCTTTTCTTTATTTCAGCTATACCTTTTGGCGTATAACTCAAAATATCGAACTGTTGAAAGCTGGGCGAGTGCGGTAGTACTTTTGTTATGTATATTTTTTCTCTGGGAATTACGTGATCCTTCTCAGCATGCTGTCTTTGTTGTATCGACTCTTCTAACCCTAGCTGCCACTCACTTTCGAGAACTACAACCAATTTTGCCAGACTATCATGTATAATAATAATGTTTAAGTATATGATAATGAAAATCAAAAAGTATTTATAATGTATCCATTGTAAAAAAGTTATTATAAATAATTTAATATAAACTTATTTAAATAAAGAAAAAAAGTTAAAGGAGAAGAATCAAAGTTGACTGCATTTTTACTTAGTTGATAAAATATCAACTCAATTTTTATACAATTGATAAGACCTCATCTAAGTCATTTGCTTGTTGTTTTTCTTAGTATTAAAACAAAGAAAAAAGTACATATGAATATATTTTTATAAATAAAATATACATTTAGTAGAAGAATTTTTCTATTTCCTTTTTCTTTTATTAATTTAATAGGGAAATTTAAATCTTTAAATTTTCATCTTAATACTTTCCGGTCATAATTCTAAGGTAATGTACTCAGCTAATTGTTTTACAATTTGTATAATTTTTACTTATCTGATATTTGTATTTTGGGAGTGGGGTGGTTCAGTAAGGCACTGTGCTCCTATATTCCGGCCCCAGGTTCAAGTCCTGCTATTCAGATAATTATTTATTCTGTTATATCAGCTGTGGATCGATCCTGGGGCTGGGAGACCCTCTTGGAGCATACTCAGCCTTAATAAAGTGAGTACCTTTAATTGGAGGGAAAACCTGACGGTTGGGAGTGATCCTGGCTAAATCATCTCTTTGCAGAACTTCCTTACCAAGTACTGATCCCAAAATCTTTTAGGGATTGTAGTGAGACAGGTTTTTTTTTATAATGGTATTATTTTAAATTAGTTGTTTTTTTCATGTAAAAGCGCGACAGTAAAAACTACATGTAGTCTCATGTAAAGTGGTGTAATTATTGAGGGTCGTCACAGTTAGTGAAACAACTTTGAGTTAGTGAACATTTTGAAAGCTCATGAGGTCTGAACAAGTAAGCGATTCCTTATTATTTATTTTTTATTAAATGTCCAGGATCGATTTTATTTTTTACTTTCCTACCGCTAGTACATAAGGAATGAATTGTAATAGGAGCAACTTTTCAATGTGCAGCTTTCAACAGATCCTCATGTTTCAGAGCTTCCTTAGTTCCAAACAAAGCATTTTCGGCTTTTTTTTTTAAGAGGGGAAAAATATTACATTAGACTAAATATGACTCTAAATCCATAACAGTGTGAGATTACTACTCAATAAAAAATTCAATTCCCAATTCGTCTATACCACCGCGCGGAACTCCTGTTACGCATTACTTTGCGGGAGCAGGATGGCCAAGCACCTTCTTCTTCTTTGGCCTCGCCTTTCTCCCTCAGGAAAAAAAGTGAGAGTTAACTGAATCGCTAGGATTGATCCTTCAATTACTCTTTTTTTTATTGGATAACATTAAATTCTGTCTCAATTAGTAATGAAAAACTATCGATAGTTCCGATACTATCGGAGCTGAACTATCGATATTTTTAAATTTTTTAAGTATTGCCAGGTTGGTTTTTCCTACCAGATTTAGATTAATTTTTTATCCTCTAGGGTTAAATGACCAGATGTTTTACAATAGAATATAAATGTAAAATGGCACAAAAAAAATTAAAAGATAAACGTTTAGTTTTTTAATCAATTAGAGAATACCAAAATAAAACAAGACACATAAAATTAAAACACTAACATAAAATCTCTTTTTGGACAAATCTCAAGAAAATCGGACCAGTATTCTCGGAGAAGAGCCACGGACAGTTTTTTTTTATTCGATATTTGGATTCTACGTATCAAATTTTTAAGGGAGATTATTTTTTTTTCTTGGTCTATTATTAATGTTCATTATTATAAGTAATCAACCAAAATATGAAACTTTAATTTCCTGCTTTCCTATGGGGAATCGGACCATGGTTCATATGAACTTTTTTGTTGCTCATGAGGTGCAGAATCGACACCTGATGTGTCCTGGTTTTTATCCTGTACGCCCTGCATAAATAAATTGTTTATTATTCCTAATAAAATGTAATTACGAATACTTGTTATGTACTAAAATTTGCGCAATTTAATTCTTTAAATTTTACTAATTTACATATTTAAGCTAATTGTAAGCTTTGGGACTTATTATAGACGGTGACAATTTTGAAAATCACCCATATGAACCCTTCGCACCATAAGAATCCATAAATAAATAACAATTTTTTTTTCAAAAGATAAAAGATTTTCCAATGGGGGAAGCTTTATGGGACAGTTTTTGATGTAGGACGAGGACCGAGATGTGGGACGTCTGGTCACTATAGGTTTTTTTTTGGAAAATAAATTTTTTCGGGGTTTATCTACTCCTAAATGCGTTCACCATTATTATCTGATTAGAAACTAAAAATTACAATGATTAGGAAAAAAAAAAATAGTTTTGAAAATACACTTTGAGTTTTTATTTCATTTATTTTACACGTATTTACTAAACGTGCATGTTAATAAGCTAATAAAAAGATGTTCTCATGACCAACAACTCCTCATTGTGACGTCACTATTCTGTTACGGTTCTATGTTCTCAAGTTGAGACTGAATTAAAATATTCAATAAATAATGTGATTAAACCTGAATGACGATAATTTTGAACTAATAATTTTAAAAAAATTAGATATTCATTTTTGATTTTTCTTGTTTTGTGTTTTAAGTTTGCTTGTAATCATTAATTTGACCTGATCTTTCAACTAGTGTAATTAATTTAAGTAATATTAAATATATTGAATTGAAGTAATATAAAAATTTTAAAAAAAAATTGGATAAACCTTAAGTACATTTTCATCATTTATCCTATCCTATACCTTTGGTTATTTTAATGGAAAAATAAGAATTAAACATTTAGGTTTAAATTAGGTGGATTTAAGGGGAAATTTAGATGACTTTAGGTGGAAAATACATAACAGACAACATTGATTTTTAAAGAATTGGATAGGGATGGAACATCGATATTTTTAAATATTCATTGACTATTTTCTTAAGAATCCATTCGTTGTCATTAGGTATGTTTTATTATTATGTTATATTTATGTGCAATATTTTCGTGAAAAAATTAAATAAAAATATGCTTATTTACCTATGACTTTCTTTATTTCTCCTCCGTAAAATAATTACATTGTATGTACATAGAAACGTAAGTGACTTTGATGTAAATTCTGTTTAAAGAAATTTAAAAAAACAGTTTTGTTTTTTTTATTTTGGATAGTACTATCCATAGTTTTTTATCAGTAGTCTCTATTAAGGATAATAGTGATTTAAGAAAGATCTTTCATATTCATTCATAGCATATATCCTTTTTAGTCGTATTTTCCTCGAAAATAACAGTCAACTGCACTGTATCAAAGGTCACCGGTGAGGGGTTGGGGCTACCTTTCAGATTCGTTTTATTACCCTTAGGAATACGATTATGAGGATTTTAGGGATGCCTGATTTATATATATATATAAATATAAATATATATAAAGAGGATGGGAATCACCTACCTCAAAATTAATTTTTTTATTTCCTATTTTTACCACTGATTATTTGAAATCTCGATAATTTGGATATCTCGATAATTCATATTTACCTTTCGAACCATTGACCACACAAATTATCGAGATTATACTGTATTTTATTTTAACGATTTCCTTTATTCGGTAAAATTCCAGAATCGTAACCCCAACATGGCAGAGGTCTATTTTTAAGATCAGTCGAGTCCTAAAAATCTAGATATCCGCCATGTTGGGGTCACGATACTGGAGTTTTACCAGTAAATATAACAATAAACAATATTTAACTATCAAACAATAATTAGTAGATAAGATTTATATACAAATAATGTTAATTAATCCAATGTAAAGACAAATTGATGATTATATAAATGATGATGGTACTGAGATGTATATCAAATGAACTACATGCTTTTAGATGAATGTTTTGACAATGCACAATATAGTCGTAAGTGTTATAAGATTAATAAAATTTTTAGAAGTTTGAAGGTTTTATTATTTAAAAACTTCTAGAAGACTATAATATATGAAATATGGCTAAAAGTCTTCAAAATAAGAATTTATTATAACTAAAGACCGAATTTGTATGCAAACGCATATTTTTCCTGATACGTTTTTCCACCAAAATGATCGAATATCTTTATGAATCAATACATTTGGCGTTGATATATTAAATTTTATTGTTCATATTTTTGCATATTTGGCCAAAAAAACTTAAATAATTTTTTTTCCAATTAAAATAAACAATTAAACTATTTTATGATACAGGTTCAATGTAGGATAAATGGTTTGTTTTTTTAATTATTATTGAATGTTTCAATTATAAGATAGATGAACACCATCTCCGATGAATTAAAATAATCTACGATCGTAATCATAGTAAAGACAAAAGGTCATAGACAAAAACTTCAAATTTATATCGTTGTGGTTGTGATAACAACAGTATTGAACATGTACCTGTAGTTTACAATAATTTATAGTATTTTATTGGCATTTCAAAACAAACACAAAATTTAAAAGACCAAAATGTATAGTTAAGTATTCACAGAAAATAATTTTTAGCATCATAATTTTTTTAACTTTTCTAGAACCCTTATTTCCGAGTATTTTCTGTCACAAAGTAAAAAACATTATCTTGCACTTATTTGGAATCATTCATTTGTATTTTTTTTCCTTTTTAAATTCCGATCTTTTAGGAGAAAATAAAACAAATTTTATGTATAAATACTAAATCAACATATTTTGAACCTTGCAATACCATACACAATTAAGAAACAACTGATAATAAAAAACGACATAACAGCCTTCTCAAAAACAATAACAGATACCAGAAAAATGTTTTTCATACCATAAAAATGTTAAAATAAAACCTTAATTTGTTAAATTTATATTATAATGTTATATTAATATTATATATATTATAATATTAATTAAATAATTTAAATACCTGTTATTTATTAGGCATCCATAATCCACAGCTACCATCTGAAAAAAATAAACAACTCATAACTCAAAAATTTATAAAATTAATTCGTTCCTATCAAATCTATATATTTTCAATACAATAATGTACAAAAAACAATAGTTGTAATTATTTTTAAATGATTCTCTGTTTCTTAATAACTTGGTTTTGCGTTCTTAACAACTTAGTCATTTAATTGGAGAAAACATGTGGAGAACAAAGTTAATTTACATAGAATGAAAATTTATCAGGTAATATATTTTAAACTAATTTATAATTTAAACTATTTATTTAATTTTTTAAAATTATATTTATAAATCATAATTTTAAAGAAATACCGAGAATTCAAAATTGCTGATTCTTAAACACAATGAAGTTATAAAGTAAATTTTAAATTTTGTTAGCAGTTATAAAGATTAATTGCAAATTGAAAAATCTTATGTATATGTGTAAAAAATATATATGTGTATATATATATATATATATATATATATATATATATATATATATATATATATATATATATATATATATATATATATATATATATATATGTATATATAAATACATATGTATGTATATATATATATATATTCTAATGTTCTAATATATATTTTGTTATTTTAATGTACATATCAATATTATTACCATCAGTAAAAATAAAATATATAAAATTTAGTTCAAAACCTAGTTTTAGCTTGATTCTTAATTTAATCCAATGATAGCATCAAAGTTAATAGGAAGGAAATAATAAATACAAATAAAAAAGGAATGATATATATATATATATATATATATATATATATATATATATATATATATATATATATATATATATATATATATATATATATATATATATATATATATATGTATCATTGGATTAAATTAAGAATCAAGCTAAAACTAGGTTTTGAACTAAATTTTATATATTTTATTTTTACTGATGGTAATAATATTGATATGTGCATTAAAATAACAAAATATATATTAGAATAGATATTTCTGTACGTCAGAGGTAAACTATCGTAATTCCAATTTTGCTGATTTAGATTTTATTATCTTTAATTACATTATTCTAGCCTTATTTCCTGAATATTAGTATTTTTAATTTCCCAAAAAAGTAATAACATAAACAACACTTCAAATATAAAGATTAGGCCATTATCCACAACAAGCAATACTGTGCCATCTGAAACTTAGTTTTGCTCTCCTGTAAAACTTTTAATTTTACTTGAAAATTTTATTTGTGGCAGTTAACTTCTACATACAGATTTATACCAACAAATCTATAAGATCAACATAATTGTCTGAAAAAATATATTTAATTTTCTTTAATTAATAGATCTAGAATTAAAATGGCTATGCAAACTGTGAACACTGATGTAATATATTTATCAAATGAAGCAATAAAGAATTTTTTAATATGAGTTTCTTTGAAAGGAGCACAGGGAAAACAATAAAAACCAAAAGAAATTAAGTGGCATGCAATTTACCCTTGATTTCTCCAAGATGCCGGTCACTTCTTTCTTGAAGTTCACTATCCGCAAAGGTCTTTAAACCCAGCAGATTTCGAAACGAATGAAACCGGATGTTCACGGCGGATACTTGGAAAATTCACTTATACAAAGAACTGAAACACTTTTAAATACTTCAAATAAATACACTGAGCGACACACCCGAACCACACCAGGCTTAGGAATAGAAACTAAGCAAGCCAGATTCATGCAGAATAATATAAATATAAAATAAAATCAAGACCACTGCACTGTACCTGTAAATTAAAAAATAAAATAATAATATTATAAAAATGATATCAATATTCTGAGATTTATAATGAAATCATAATAATTGTGAAAGCTTCTTTTCATCAGTCTTTTCAGAGGATTATAATTAACTTAGTAAAGGAAGTATTGTAATCGCGAAAATTTTCGGTTTTCAGATTCCGACGGAAATATCCATTTTGACCATCCCCGAGTCCATTTTGACTAGTTTCCTCGTGGCGTCTGTACGTACATGCGTTCGTATCTCGCATAACTCAAAAACGGTTAGCCGTAGAAAGTTAAAATTTTGTATTTAGAATTGTTGAAAAATCTAATTGTGAACTTCCCTTTTTGGTCACTGCTTGATCACCGGAAGTGATACTTTACTTGAAGGTCATAATCGATTTCCATAAAAAATTATATTAAAATACTATGCAAAACTTCTCAAATTTAGTATTTATGACTTAAATATTGATTTAAATAATATAATAAATTTTGGTTGACATTGGCAGACCGGAAGTGGTACTTTACTTGAAGATCATATTAGACTTTCATCAAAAATTATATTAAAATATAATGTAAAATATCTCAAATTTGGTAAATAGGACTTTTATATCGATATAAATGTATTTACTAGATTTTGGTTCAAATTGGTGAGCCGAAAAGGGTACTTTACTTGAAGGTCATAATAAGCTTACATCAAAAATTATACTTAAATTAAATACAGAAATCATATGTTTCGGTAATAAAGGTTACAAACACAATTTGGTTTCCAATCCAATTAAATATTTTTATTACTTCTTTTAAGTGTTAAAATTGAGAGTAAAATACTGATTTTCCTCCCCATTAGTGAGATCAACAAATCTGCAGCAGGAGAATAAGATATTAGTTAAATTGTTTTTTCCGCTTAAAATGTCGAATGCTTTATCTAGTGATATTTACAGTTTTAATGTTGTCATGGAAAATGAAGAAATTTCTTGGAAACTAGTTACCTACTGAAGGAAAACGACATATAATAACGGAATCAGTGTGTCAGTGTGCGTATTTTTGTGTGTGTGTGTCAGTAGATGGATGTAGGGACGCCGAGTGTCGTTTGTGAGATATTGTAATCTTCGGAAACTCGTAACCAAATTTAGGACACTTTTTGAGCCAGCAATTTATAGTTTAATAGGAAGTCATGTATTGTCCACATCAGATATTTTCTCTTGATTTCACATTTCCTAAATCTTTTATCACGTTCAAGCAGAACAATCAATAGAAGTGACAGAAGTATTATGCGTTCCACTGAGATCAAATCTCACTATCAAAATAATAACATCACTAAATTGAGCAATATCCATGTCATGGCTGTAAGCGATACCAAACCAACTGGAAAGTTTTTTTCTAAAAATAAGGTTAAATTAACAGTACACCAAAAGTTTTAGATCACAAAATTTTTTAAACTTTAGTGCCTTTGGTACACAGCACTATCCTAAGGTTCCAATTAAATATCAAATCAAGCTATCTTTAAAATTAAAACCTCTCTACTATATATAACTTGGTTTGATTTCTTTTGGTACCTTAAGATGTGATATTGAACTACGCATACAAAAATTAATGAAGTAGAAAGTTATAATAGCAATAGTTTAATAATTGATTATATATTAAAGTAATAATTACAACGACAAGAATGCTATTAATTTATCAAATAAGCTAATTAATAAATAACTGGCTCTGCATCACTGCCAGGAAAACATGACCTAATGAATAGCTTTTACCAAAACTAAGATTAAATTAACAGTACAACATAAGCTTTAGATTACAAAGTTTTTTAAACTTTAATGCCTTCGGTATAAAGTCTCATCCTAAGGGTCCAATTGAATATCAAATCAAGCTATCTTTCAAATTAAAACCTCTCTACTTTATATAACTTGGTTTGATTTCTTTTCGGACCTTAAGATGTGATATTGAACTAAGCATACAAAAATTAATGAAGTAGAAAGATAGAAAAGCAATAGTTTAATAATTGATTATATATTAAAGTCATAATTACAATGGCAAGAATGCTATTAATTTATCAAATAAGATAATTAATAAATAAGTGGCTCTACATTACTGCAAGCAAAACATGACCCAATGAATAGCTTTTGCCAAAACTAAGATTAAATTAACAGTACAACATAAGTTTTAGATCACAAAATTTTTTAAACTTTAGTGCCTTTGGTACACAGCCCTATCCTAAGGTCCCAATTGAATATCAAATCAAGCTATCTTTAAAATTAAAACCTCTCTACTATATATAACTTGGTTTGATTTCTTTTGGTACCTTAAGATGTGATATTGAACTACGCATACAAAAATTAATGAAGTAGAAAGTTATAAAAGCAATAGTTTAATAATTGATTATATATTAAAGTCATAATTACAAAGGCAAGAATGCTATTAATTTATCAAATAAGATAATTAATAAATAACTGGCTTTACATCACTGCCAGGAAAACATGACCTAATGAATAGCTTTTACCAAAACTAAGATTAAATTAACAGTACAGCATAAGTTTAAGATCACAAAGTTTTTTAAACTTTAATGCCTTCGGTATAAAGTCTCATCCTAAGGGTCCAATTGAATATCAAATCAAGCTATCTTTCAAATTAAAACCTCCCTACTATATATAACTTGGTTTGATTTCTTTTCGGACCTTAAGATGTGATATTGAACTAAGCATACAAAAATTAATGAAGTAGAAAGTTATAAAAGCAATAGTTTAATAATTGATTATATATTAATGTCATAATTACAATGGCAAGAATGCTATTAATTTATCAAATAAGATAATTAATAAATAAGTGGCTCTACATTACTGCAAGCAAAACATGACCCAATGAATAGCTTTTGCCAAAACTAAGATTAAATTAACAGTACAACATAAGTTTTAGATCACAAAATTTTTTAAACTTTAGTGCCTTTGGTACACAGCCCCATCCTAAGGTTCCAATGGAATATCAAATCAAGCTATCTTTAAAATTAAAACCTCTCTACTTTATATAACTTGGTTTGATTTCTTTTCGGACCTTAAGATGTGATATTGAACTAAGCATACAAAAATTAATGAAGTAGAAAGATAGAAAAGCAATAGTTTAATAATTGATACAGAATTTTTTAAAGTTTAGTGCCTTTAGTACACAGACTCATCCTAAGGTTCCGGTTGAATATCAAACCAAGCTATCACTAAAATTAAAACCTCTCTACTATATATAACTTGGTTTGATTTCTTTTGGCACCTTAATATGAGACATTGAACTATGCATACAAAAATTCATTATGTGTCCAGATAGAAAAGCAATAGTTTGATAATTTAATTTATATTAAAGCCATAATAACAATGACAAGAACTCTATAATTTTATCAATTGAAGGTTCCAATTGAATATCAATCCTAGTTATCCGTAAAATGAAAACCTCTCTACTAAATTTAACTTGGTTTGAGTTCTTTTAGCACCTTAACATGAGACGTTAAACCAGGCCCGCTAAAATTCACTATTTTGCAGGATAGAAAATTAAACAATAGTTTAATTTATAGTTACTATTGATCCGGCAGAGATGTGCCTTATTTTCTCAACACAAGAGGTGTGCCAATGAGTGATTCCCTTGCATTGCATTTCTGTTGCTTTATATTGGATTATTGCTATCTCCAAAATCATTTTAGGTTTGAAGAACCTATTTAACAATCATTCCTTAAGCAATAATAAAATGAAGAAATGAAAAAAAAAAATTAAATTAATAAAAAATATGTTTTATTTAATATATTATTATTTTTTTTTTTTGAAGTTTTATTTTTACACCATTATTCTCTCAGTACAAACTTAAGCTCCAGCTAGAGAGAAGGAGCAATAAAAATAATTAATCGACGACGAGTTATAGTAAATTTTCAATAGTTGTGAGGTAAATGCTCACTGCTAAACCTCTGTCAGGTTAAACACAATAACAATGGCCTACCAAATGGCTTTCTACTTAAAATAATTTTAAGGACAAGTTGGTTGGGGTTGTGGTCATGAGAAAAATCAGACAAGTGTAAAACTTCAAATCAAATCGCCACTTGATCCCAAATATCTGAACTCGTTTTCATGATGAAGACCTAAAACTTAAGCCAAAATATCGGCAAAAGCTAAAAGAAGTTTTATACTTGGTATATTAGTTTTATAATTCTTTAATGGTATGCCATTTTCTCTCATTACCGTGACCCCAACCAGCTTCTCCTTGATTATATTTACGGTAATCGATATTTCCACTATTACAATACTACATCAGTTTTTGATCATGGAATTTTTCAAATTTTAGTGCCTCTTGTAAACAGCCTCTTTCTCAGTTACTAATTGAAAACCAAACCAAGCTATCCATTAAATTTATACTTCTCTATTATATCTAACATGGTTTGATTTCCTTCAGCAACTTAGAGACGTTAAACCATTATATTTATATGAGACGTTAAACCATGACTAATTACAGCCAATTTCTGGCTCGGTAGAACAGCAAGATTTTAATTGATTAAAAGCATATATATTTTTAGATATGAGAAAGTCCATACATAAACACCTATAGTTGTCCTCCATGTTTATAAATAAAAACATTATTTTAAATATTGTTTCCATGAAATCCGATTTGATTTCAAACTCTGTCGGCATTTGTATCTCAATGGATCGTAGAATATATCAATTACTTCTTCCTTTGAATCTCCTGTTAGAACATGATAATAGATTATGTGAGAGTGATGATGAGAGAGATAGTCTATATGATGAGATGTAAATTATTATGGTAACGACTAATAATCGACCTTTTTTAGTTCCACACATAGCCTTATTAGGAACCAAACATCATTGTAGCAATAAAAAAAAAAAATATATTAAACCAATCAACTTATGCTAAATACCATATAACATGTAATGAGTTTTAAAAAAAAAATTGTTATAAATACCAACAATAACATAAAACTGAAGTATTTAAAAGGTAAAACAGAAACTTCAATAATTCACTAAATATTTCTCATTGAATTCCCAAATTTACCTTCAATACGTAACCAAGTCTTCAGTCCAATATTGTTTCTACATACCAGAAATCTGTAAATGATTATTCTCAAACTAAAAAACAAAACAATTTAAATTAAGTAATGTGATACAGTATACAGAAGAAGTATCTCTTGCAAATACTTAAGGCGATTCAGTTAGAGGTAAAATTTCAGGGAAGAATTTTACTGAAGTCCAATACTTCTTATTCAATATATCGCACCTATCATAGAATAAAGGTACAACTCAAAATTTGAGCTTATTGGAAAATCATATCTAAAGTTTTTTTTTTTCTATACTTTTTGAATACCTTCTGATTAAAGCACTCTGAACATTCGTAATTCCCATTCTTAGGATATTACGGATGTTCAGTGTGTTTTAAAATGGGGGTATTCAAAAGTGTAGAAAAAAAAAACTTTAAATATGATTTTCCAATAATTCTGAATTTTGAGTTGTACATTTACTCTCTGACAAGTGCAATATATTTTACCTTTATATCAAAAAAAATTTTTTTTTCAAAACAAATCTATATTTTGTGAAATTTACTCTATTTTACTATTAATTTCTGCAGCATGTAAGGTTCACGATTGTAAATCCTAAAATTTTAGAACGCAGAACTGAATCCTGAATTAAAATTAAAATTTATAAATTTACAGTGAATCAAAATAAGTATATAATATAATTATCTATATATTGAAATCACAAATCTAGGCTATACTTCACCAATGGAAATAAAAAATCTGTGATTGTATTATTACCAAATCAAATAGCAGGTAATTTATAAAATAGTCCCATAAAAGCAACTTCCTTACCACTAAGATTGTAATCCTAAGTATATTTAGTAGAATAAAACAATTAAATTCATTAACATTCAATCTAAAACAGTAATTGGGTTCAGAGCAGTGGATCAGCAGAAGCTATGCATAAAAAAAAAAATGGTGGCTTGCAACTGAAATTGGCTCCAAACTTAAAGAATACTGCTACCACAATTTAATCATCTCTTGTTTAATTGATTATCCTAACTCTGGTGTTAAAACAGTAGCCCCTAAGAAGCAAAAGTGGCATTTTAGCTTATTTCCACATTATGAAAGTATGATATTTCTGAAAATCTGAAGAAAAAAGGAATTAAGTACCAACCTTGGAATGATGAATTATAACCAGAGAATTCATTTTAAACAAGCTAATTTAAAAAAGAAAAGAAAGTAGTATTTAAATTAATGAATTGATTAGAAAATTTATTAATATTTAAATTTCTTATTTAATTACTACAACTTTCAACATTATCAGGATTATTACCAATTCCTTTATATTTATTTTTATTCTATGAAAAATGAACCTACTAGAAATTAATTCCTTTACTATTTTTAATGACTAAAAAAATAATTATAAGTAAATATCTTGGAGATCGAAAGTTTCCAGTTAATTACTAAGATTGCAGTTCCTAATATCAATCAACAGGCAAGCTTGTAAAGAAAAGCGGGCTCAATATCACAGGTGCATCTCCATATTACACAAGAATACTATGTAGGAAAAAGGTAATATAAATATGAAATATATTATATATATTATCGTTTATTACCTGACAATATATCATCAATTTACGGAACTATTCATCGATATAGCGAAGGTAACTTTTTTTTTTTAAATCGAACTTTAATTTTCCATTTTGGATCTTAATTATTACGATTTTTTAAATACTTTTCCTCATTGTGTATTATAGCTTATATCAAATGGCTTACGAGTGATCAAAATCACGATTCATTAATTAATTTAACAATATTTAATATTGATTCTAAATAGATATTTTAGTTTTACTTCATGTCTCCACTCTTGAATTAATCTTTGTGTTGTGGAAAGAAGACAAAATCGAATAAACGTGAGCCACAACTAAATTGAATCAGTGGAAGCAAGACATTGGATTAGGCATTTCCAAGAAAACAACGAAACGGCCAACAATATTTTTATGTCAACATTTTTCATTCAAATAAAAAACTGGATTTCTTTTCTGATACGAATAATTATTATATTGATAGTTATTTAAAATAATTACTCGGCCATTTTTATTGTCACATTGAAATTAAATTTTAATTATTATTTCAAAGATTCCTCATATTTCACTAAAGAGAAATATTCAACATTATTTCATTTTGGCATTCATCCAAATGATTTTTTTCGTCGCGTTTATTTACTCAATTTAAATAACATAACAATATATTATAATAAATTTAAGAATTTAACTCCAAAATATGACTAGAGAGTTTTTGTAGCCATTATCGTAACTTAGAACTTTTAATTGGTGACAAATATTTTATATAAAAAAATCTAAACTATACGGAAAAATGCGTACTAAAATAATATAATATTTATTAGATTTCGTATGATTAAGTATTTTTTTTTTAATTGTTACTTTTATTACTAATTTTTTTCTATATTTAATGTTGGTGGCTCTGCATTCTCAAGAATGTTCTAGAACATCTTATTTGTTTATTTTCGTTTTAAAAGGAAACGTTAATTTCATCATTGCTAAGTACCTACTCAAAGTCAAACCAATGAATAACTTCGAAATCAAATGTCGAAATTAGGTACGTGATATTTCAATAATGAAGTGCACACAATTGAAGAGTTTTCTATCAAAAATTAATATATCCACTTCTCAAAAACAAAGGTTTCTTTGACAAATTAATATTCTATACATAAATATTATTTAGTTTATTTCAAATCTTAAATTTTCTCCTGTCAAATTGATTGTTACAAATCAAAATTTTAAATAAAAATTTACCTTATCTCCATGAGATGCCATATTGACTTTTGACAGAAAACTGTTCGATTATTGTGTTTTGAATTTTTAATAAGTATTCTTAAACTACTCATGATTTATACATTCCTAAAAAGCTTGTAATAATCTTTCAAGCATTATCTTTGCATATTGATTTCGAATTTAACAATTATTATATAAACTAATTAATTATATATGCTCAAGAGACATCAAGAGGAAACTAGTCAAAATGGATTCAGGGATGGTCAAAATGGATATTTCCGTTGAAATCTGAAAACCAAAAATTTTCACGATTACAATACTTACTTTACTTCGTACAAGAAAGTAAAAAGGGAAGGAGAGTTTAAATATAAGTTCGTTAAATTTCATTAACTAACTGCATAATAAGAAAGTAAAAATGACAAATCATTTAAAGCACAATCACGATATTTATTGCCCTGACCAAATTCTTATTATAGGTATAATAACAGGAGGACAATTTTTAACAATAACCTTTTTTAAAAATAAGGATAAAAAATTGTGATATAATAAACATAAAGTGACAAAATCAAATTGTAAAGAAAATGGCAAAAATTCACAGAGTAGAAAGTATTTTTGGTACCAGATTAAAATAATTACATAGGTAAAAAATTGAATTAGTAATTTAAATGTTATTACAAAATTTGATAACAAGTTTACCTTTTGTAATCTTATTACAATTTAATAGTAAATTAACCCTTAATTATTAATAATTTGCATTGTTAAATAGATAAATAACAAGTTTTCCCAAGTTTAATCAGTTTGGAAAAACTACTAGGAAAGTAATTATAAGAGACAGAATAAAAATAGAGAAGGAAGAGGGAGTAAGGGAGAAATTGTAAGAATGATAGGGCTATTATTGTTTTTTAATAAGATTTAAAATATGTCTGTAAGTAAGGGAAATACAATTTTTTTCTATTTTATGATTAACCGGGTTCGGTTCAAGATGTATGTAAACTGATTCCGAAATGTCTTTTTTCATGGTTGGGAACTGTAGCCAGGATAAAGGATTGATCGAAGTTGAAGGAATGGTTGAGGGTCAAGACGTGTTCTGATAGTTTGGAGGCAGACTGGTTGCGGGAGGTGATGGATGTTTTGTGTTGGGAAATGCGAGATTTTAGATGGTTTTTGGTTTCATCTATATAAGAAGAATTAAAATTGGGCGTGGAGCACAGAATCCGGTCCACAAATCTCACCACTACATTAGAGTGGTGTTTGAGAGGGATAGGATCTTTTAAGTTGGTAAAAAGATAAGAAAGTTTATTATGGGACTTAAGGCCAAGATGTAAGGTAGGTGTAGTAGATTGTAGGAATTTATTAATATCATCAGAGAGAATAGGTATATAAGGAAGAAATCTGTAAAGAAAAAGTTTGGAAGTAGATTGTGAAGAATTAAGGGAAGGAAGGGTTGTAAGAGTAGGGTTGTTATAAGAGTCAAAAAGTTTTTGAATGATGTTGGATGGGAAGCTATTGGAAAGTAAAATTTCTTTGATGCGTTGAATGTTAGTTTGATGATATTGAGGATCTGATAAGGAAAGACACCGATGGATTACGTTTCTAGCAACATTAATTTTAAGGTGGTAAGGATGCTGAGAAAAGTAGTTAAGGAGTCTACCGGAATAAGTTGGTTTCGTATACCAATCAGAGGATATTGAGCCATCGGTATTTCTTATGATGAGGAGGTCGAGAAAAGGAAGAGAATGGTTAATTTCTTTTTCCACTGTGAATCTAAGGCGCGAGTGATAGGAGTTAAAGGAAGATAAAATTTCAGGAATTCTTTCTGGATTGAGAATAAGAAGGAGGTCATCAAAGTATTTCTTGATGAAAATAATATCATGAGGAAAAAGGGGGATAATGGAATCAAGTAAGTCATCGAGGACGATATTGGAAATCCTTGGGGCAAGAGAATTTCCCATAGCGAGTCCAGAATTCTGATGAAAAAATTTGCCTTGGAAAGTGAGATTTCCGGATTTACAACATAGTTCTAGTGATTCAAGGTAAGAGGGCAGGTTCAGGGTGGTATGTGGTTCGATGGAGGCCCACTTTTTTTGAACAATATGGAGGGCTTTGTCAATAGGAATTTTAGTAAAAAGGCTTTCAGCATCAAAGGAAGTTAAGATAAAGTGGTCGGGAATGCGAAAGGATAGTAATTGTTCTCGTAGATGAAAGGAATTGTTAATATCATAGGGATTATTGTGGCTAAGTATCTGGAGGGAAAGAAGAAGATATTTACTGAGGCTAGTGGAGGGGGAGTTAATATTAGAATTAATGGAACGGAGAAGATTACCAGGTTAAGGAATTATAAGATATGAGTTTCTCATACGTGGGATGGTTAATTTGTTTAGTCTTTTTATTGTCTATTATATTTAGAAATAAAAGGAATGCTGCACAAGCAAGACTTTATTGGTTTTTTTTTTTCCCGTTTCTTTCTTCCCATTTTTCTTTATTGTAGCTTTATATTGTATCTTCTACCAACATCTGAAAAGTTTTCTAAAGCTATCAGTTATTCTGTCTTTCTTGTTCAGTGGGTCAATTTTTCTTTTCAATGTTTGCTCTTGCTACAAAACATAACCGACATTTTGTTTCCAGAGTCGCCCCTAGGGCCAGGAAACTGGTGAAACCACACTTAAGAGATTGCAGCATAATAATGTTTTTAAATTTAACAAAATTTATTTCAATACAAAACTTAATTTTAAAGTATAATTGTAAGGTACACTAGAAAAATCTCATAAAGCTTGATTTGTTGGTACAACCTTGCTACTAATTGATTTTCTGATCTACAAAAAGAATAACTGCTTGTTATTTTTGTATAAATGCAAATATATTTGATTTTATTAGTGTTCTATTAATAGTTTTTTTTAATTAAAGAATAATTACCTTAAATTTGTACTAATGGTGAAAATGCAACACCAGTAAAGAGCTTGAATATGCATGACTCTTTTCCAAATCTGGCCATTAGTTTAAGAATATTATTAACAATTTCAATTATAACAGTATCAGCAGAGCGAAGTTTTTCTAAATTAAAACTAATTAAAAACTATTTATGGAGTACAATGTCACAGGAATGATTAACAAATCTGACACTCTTATCAATGGAACATAAAATATGTGAAAAATTAAATTATGATGATTTAATAAAAGGTATTGCTGAAATAAGAGCCCGCAAAATTAAATAATATTTCATGAAATAGTGTGAAAAGTTTATTAAAAAAGATTAAGATAAAAAATAAAAACATACATTCTTACAAAAATATTTATCCTAGATTTTTGTTCAAATAATTCCGCAATTTTGATTACATAATTTTTTGATTAGTTATTGATGTTAACTTTTATTTTACTTATTAGTCTTTTTTTAGTTTTTTTTACTAACACTTAGTTTATTTTTAGGAAGGATCACACGATTTAAGATCTGCCCTGAGCCCCGCACTAGCTAAGAGTTTGTTGCAGTACATCAATCTGAGAAGAAGTCCTAATGTAAGAACAAAATAAGTAAAGCGAAAATGGACCATCTGGAGAAAAAAGTTAGTATCCTCTAATAAATATAGAATTACTGTTATAGTATTTATCATAAAGACCTAGAAAAAACTCTAAGTATTCATTTTCATATACTTAACTTATGGCATATATATATATATATATATATATATATATATATATATATATATATATATATATATATATATATTGTTGGTGCATGTATTTATTAAAGATGTATACATACATTTGGTATGTAAGATATCTGTGATAAAATACATAATTTGTCCAATTAAAAAACAAAAATTATTATACATACCGTTGATCGTAAAATAATTTGTCTGTATCTTAAAAAAAGTAATCATTCAACCTTAAACATTTAACTTTAATTGTTTCTATCTTTTGCCACATACATCTCAACTTGATGATGATGAATAATTCAAATTTTTATATTAAATTTTTTTAAAGGAAATTTTAACAACCTTCATATTTGATATATATTGATTTAACTTCTTCTTCTTCTTTCACCCCCTCCTTAGTGCCATCAGCGTGGAGGAACGGCCTCGGCCCATCTCGCCCACTGATCTCTGTTGCTGGCCCTTCTTCTCATATCCACCATCATGCTGCCTCTGGCTCGCCCAAGTCTCTCCAGATAATTTTAATACATCATCCTGGGTCTGCCTCTTGGTCGCTGTCCCTCTGGTTTTGCTTCCACGAGCCATTTAGCCTTTTGGTTATCGCCCATCCTATAAACATGGCCAAACCATTTCAGTTGGCTTTCTTCTATAATTTCTTTTACTGGCCTTACATTCAGTTCCTCTCTTATTCTCTCATTTCTCCAACAATCTCTTCTTGTTTTCCCAAGTACTCTCCTAAGGTACCTCATTTCTATGGCTGTTACTTTGCTCACGTGTTTATCAAGAACAGTCTAGCTCTCCGCACCATATAGAAGGACAGGCAGAAACACTGTTTTAAATAAAGCTATTTTGGTTGCTTTCTTTATCTCCTGTTTTCCTAATATTGTAGTGCAGATGGAGTCGAACACACCATTAGCCTCCTTGACTCTATGTAGAACCTCTTGGTCTATTCTCCCATCTCTGCTGAAAATCATGCCCAGGTACTGAAAATTATCGACCTTCTCTAGTAGCTCATTATTGCATGAAATATGAATTGGGTCTTCCCCGTCTCAGCCGATAACTATCACCTTACTTTTAATAGGATTTATTTCCATTCCTTTCCTCTGGAGCTCTTCCGACCATTCATCGACAGCCACTTGAAGCCTTTCCTGGGTGTCAGCAATCAGGACCACATCATCCGCATATAGGAGAGCTTGTGCCTGTACAGGAATTAAATTCCAGTATCCCACTGTTGCCCTTGGTGTCCTTCGCTTGTAGACTTTCCATACTTCATCCATGTATATTATGAAAAGAAGTGGACTTAGGCTGTCCCCTTGCTTGACACCTTTATAAAACCTAAATGGGTCTGATTCAGTTCCGTTAAGCCGTATAATTCTCTTGGGATCCTGGTATACCGATTTTATCGCACTGATGAGAGTGGGTGGCACCTGTTTTTCCTGTAGAGCATTCCAAATCTCTTGGTGGGGAATCAAATCAAATCCATGGTCTACAGCCAGCCTGCTCCTCTTCCAGACCATGTTTCACCAATCTCCTGAGCCTCTGCTCCAATATTCTTGTATATAATTAATATACTACAGAGGATAGGCATATTGGTCTCTAATTCTCACAGTTTGTCTGGTTGCCTTTCTTAAAAATCGGAATTATAATATTATTTTCCCAGTCATTTGGTATTATCTTTTCCGACCAAATCTTTTGAAAGAGGTTCTGTAAACACTTGACCATTTCTTCTCCATCATATTTTATGAATTCTGGCGCAATACTATCTCTTCTTGCTGCTTTGCCCAGTTTTATTTTATCCATGGTCAAAATAACCTCATCTTCTTCTATGACATCATCACTGTTGGCCACCTGGTTCTCGGAATTCTAGATCTTCTACAGCCATCATGTCGAGGATATTGTCTATATTCCTGGAGGGAAAATGTTTCTGATAATGCTTATGCCATACTTTAAGAATTTCATTTTCTTGAGACACCAAATTACCGTTATTATGTTGGACACTTCAAACCTGTCTTCCTTTCTTTCCTCTTAGTCCATTAAGAGTGCTCCAGAATTTCCTTTGATTTTCTTCGAAGTTAGTTTGGATCTCCTTTCCAAATTCCTCCCAAGATCTTGCCTTGGCTTCTCTGACAACTTGCTTGGCAATGTTTCTCTGTCTGACATATTCATCCCAACAAGCTTGGGATTTATTCTGCCTATATAGACTCCATGCTACTTTCTTATCTTTTGTCGCTTTTTGCACTTCATCATTCCACCATCTAGTACTTTTGGTCTGAGGCTTAATTTTCTTAATACCACATGCCTCTGTTGCACAAGAAAGAATGATTATAAGCGTATGGAACACCTGCTCCAAATATTCAATTTTGAGTACTTGCTCACCTTTCTAAGTGAATAAACCTGAGAACTTGCTCCACTATGTGAGTAGGTACTCAATAAAATATCGATCTACTCTTTCAGAGACTCTCCATACACTTCCCCAGTATTCCATTGCGTAACGTCTCTTAATTCATATCTAACTGGAGCATCTCCTCAGACTATGAAGGAATGAGCACCTGCTCAGTTTAATTCACTTCACCTGTTATCTGGATGATAGTTCTAGTTATGCGACTTTCCTTTGTTTGTTATAATACAAAGTTTCTTACAATTATGATAATGGTGTAGGTTTATAAATAAAATGAAATCAAGTTTTTATCAATCAGTGTTTATTTGACAGTTTTTAAAATTTAATAGTATAATTAGATATAAACAAGTGTTTTTATGTTAATACATTGTAACAATAAAATCTGCCCATCTAATGCTATTTAAAGAGGCTTATCAAATAGATCAACATTCCAGAAGTCGCTGTTATTTCCTGTAAAGTTAGTTGTCAAGTAGTATCTACCATGAGCACTGAAAAAACAAAACAATAATCTTGAATTAGTATATAATTGTATAACATGTCAATTATTGAGAATAATATTAATATAACAATACCTATATTTTTAATATATATATATATATATATATATATATATATATATATATATATATATATATAATAATAATAATAATAATAATGATAAACACTTTATTTATTCCGGGGCAAGTCCCTTTAGAATAACAGTTACAAGCAATGATTGGTGGGCTTCAGAGCCTTAGAGTAGATGATATAGGAACATATGAGTTAACAGAAGAACAATTAAAAAAGAAGAAGAAAAAAAAAGAAAAAGAAAAGCCAATAAATAAATAGGTTTCAATGCTCTAATTTATTACGTCTTAAAACAAAAACCACATGAATTTCTTATGTTAATAAGCTATGACAAAAATTAGAAATGAAGTAACATATTTACAAATGTTGATTGACATAAAAGAAAATCTATTTACAATTTTTTTGGAACTGGATGGAAAATAAGTGATTGAATAAGCGGGGTTTGAAGGCAGGAAAGGTATTGGAGCGATGGATGGAAGGAGGAATGGAATTCCATAAGGATGAGGATCTGATAAGAAAAGATCTGTCGAAAGCTGAGAATCGGTGGGCCGCTGTATATAAATCTGAAGGCCGAGAACGGGTATGACGAGAACAGAAAGAGGATTTTAATTGAAGGAGGTCGAAAATCTATGATGGACGGCGGGATTGCATAACTTGGTAGAGGAAGGATGCCAGGATGTACTTACGACAGTAGGAATGGTAAAGGCACTTCAACTCTTCGTAATATCGGGAGACAGAGGCGTCCCTCGGGTTCCCGAAGATGAGTCGTACAAAGCAATTTATCAAACGTTTTATATTTACCTCGAGGTCCTCAGAGACGCCTCCGTACACCGCATAACCGTAATCGAAGCGGGGAATATTAAAGAAGTAACTAGGAGTCTACAGATCTCAAGTGGAAATAGCTGAGGGTGGTAATTTAGTCACTTTAAAGTATAAAAGGTACGACGGGAGATATCGGAAACATGTTTTTTCCAAGAGTTTGGTCAAAGGTGATTCCAAGGTTTTTTTATGTTTGGATAGAACTCAATGGGATTATTATTTAGGAACAAGGTTGGGATATGAGGAACAGTTTTAAGGAGGTGATGGGAACCTATTACAATTGCCTTTATCTTCTCTGCGTTTAACTTCAGCTTGTGCCCAGTGACTTATTCGATTCAAGTCCTCCTGGAGTCTTTTTGTGGCTAGTAATAGGCCAGAGGGCGGGAAGGACAGGTATATTTGAAAATCGTCAGCATAGATATGGTATTGGAAGTGATGGATAAGAAGGGGAAGGCCATTAATATAAATAGCAAACAGAGTAGAAGACAAAGAGGACTCCTGAGGAACACAGTAGGAGAGAGACCGTGTCCTGAGGAAGAATTGGAACCAGCTCATAACACTGTTGGACAAAGGAAGACTTTGTAGTTTGTTAAGGAGGATGTTATGGTCAACTGTGTCAAAAGCTTTGGAAAAATCTAAAAGGATGAGGATAGTTAGGTTTTGGTGTTCAATGGCGGTTTGGAGGTCATGGGCTATTTTCAGGAGAGCGGATTGTGCTATTAAACGAGGTCGAAAGCCAGATTGGAGAATGCGGGAACGTTCTTCTAGGAAGTTTGAAAGTTTAATTTGTACAAGGCGTTCCAATGGTTTTGAGAAGTTAGAGAGGAGAGAAATAGCACGGAAGTCCTAGTGTGTGGTAGGATTTGCAATTTTATTTAATATATATATATATGTATGTATATATATATATATATATATATATATATATATATATATATATATATATATATATAGATGTAGGGTGTCTCCAAAAAAAAAAAAAGGATAACTAACCCTTGTGGGTTTTATAGCTAATTTAACGCTGAACAAAAAAGTTCTTATGAACATGGTTCAGAAAATGAAGTCTACCAAGTTTTTTAAGGCAAAAACATGAAAAAAAAATACGTTTTTCGACAGTTTTTGGTAATCAATGAAGATACAACTCCTTGCATCAAAAAGCAGATCGAAACTAAAACTTGATAAAAGATTTGATTTGGCTTCGAATGAGACTAGCTGCTGGATAGATCAAATACAAGATCTTTAGTGAACTTTCGAAGTTGAGATGATTTTCTCTACAAGTTCTACCTCGCTGTTGAACCCCGTTTTACATTTCTGAACAAATTTGGTTCCGAATCTGCCGGTTTTTAGAATATATATATATATATATATATATATATATATATATATATATATATATATATATATATATATATACATATACATATACATATTTTTAAGACAAAGATGAATTCTGATTGTTTATTTTCGTAGAGTAAAAGAAAAAGTTATACTTGTTAGTTTTGTTAATAGCTAATATTCTAATAGGGTAAATTTCAGTCAAAATTTTGGCATTTTTAAATATTTTCTTGCGTTTTTATTTTTGTAATTATAACTTTCTATCTATTTTTAATTACATTTTTTACTCTGTTCTTTTTATTTTCATGTTCTCCATACTGCTAGATCATAAAATTAAAAGATTTTGAATTGGTTCAGATAAATCCAGGGTTGAATTATATCAAATATTAAATAGTTAGCCGTAGTGATATTTAAGAAGGTGGTTAGATATGAAGTATCCTAATTAACTATTAATTATTTCAACGATACGTTACCTTGAAGGAGTGGAATCTCCCATGAACACGACTTCCCCATTTGCGCATCCGTTCTCTAGAAAACGCTCATATGAATCACACTTTGTTGCAGGGAATGCGTCTTTATGATAAATGCTTTCAGCGAATAATTTATAAGAGCGTTGATGACTGCATATTGCTTAAAAAAATCAATAATTAAAATAACATAAATTTTATCTATTAAATATGATACAAATTGATTCATTTGATTTGGAATTGATTCATGAAAATTAAAAATATAAAACCTAAATATCTTTCTTTATTAAATGACATAAAATATATATATATATATATATATATATATATATATATATATATATATATATATATATATATATATATATATATAAAGGTGGCCGAGCGGGTTAACGCACTTACTTACAAACCCAAAGGTTGTGAGTTCGAATCCCGGCACCGGCATTGAATTGAATTTAATTAAATTAAATTCTACAAGCAATTTATCCCTCCCCCGGGTATGTGAGGCCCGTCAGCCTACTTTGAGGCAACTCACAAAAAGGCCCGGCGTAGGAGTGACGACCCTACCCCGTGTACCTAAATTGAGAATCGCGGTGTGGTATGAATACCACATCGCGCGGATAAGGATCTCCATGGTCTACAGTACCAACAGGAAAAGAAATATATATATATATATATATATATAGTAGAGGGAAAATGGGGGAGCTGGCGCACTTCTAGGAGCAGCCAATCAGAAGCCAGCATTTGGTCACGTGACCTATGGCGGGAAATTTGAATTTGAATTTTCAGCTCGACCTAACCTTAACTGCCACGTGGTCTCGCCTCGACCCTACCTTAACCACCACGTGGTCTCACCTCGACCTAACCTTAACTATTAGGCCACGCCCCTTTTTAGTCACGTGACCCTTATGCCCCGCCCCTTTTTAGTCACGTAATCCAGTCACGTCACCCACGGCACCTCCTGAGCTATGCTCCGCCCACAAGATTAACCCCCTCTACCCATTGAAGGGTCAGGTACCCACCTTATAGAGCATGAGTGTACCCGACCGCCATTTTGTTTTTTATACATCGCCATTTTGTTTTTCTACTGTTTGAGAGACTTGAGGTTTTGTTGAAGGATTAGGTACCCATCTTATAGAGCATGAGTGTACCCGGCCGCCATTTTGTTTTTATTACACCGCCATTTTGTTTTTCTACTGTTTGAGAGACTTGAGGTTTTGTTGAAGGGTCAGGTACCCATCTTATAAAGCATGAGTGTACCCGACCGCCATTTTGTTTTTATTACACCGCCATTTTGTTTTTCTACTGTTTGAGGGATTTGAGGTTTTGTTGAAGGATCAGGTACCCACCTTATAGAGCATGAGTGTACCCGGCCGCCATTTTGTTTTTCTTACACCACCATTTTGTTTTTCTACTGTTTGAGGGACTTGAAGTTTTGTTGAAGGGTTAGACACCAACCTTATAGAGCATGAGTGTACCCGACCGCCATTTTGTTTTTTACACATCGCCATTTTGTTTTTCTTATGCCGCCATTTTGTTTTTCTACTGTTTGAGGGACTTGAGGTTTTGTTGAAGGGTCAAGTACCCATCTTATAGAGCATGAGTGTACCCGGCCGCCATTTTGTTTTTCTTACACCGCCATTTTGTTTTTCTACTGTTTGAGAGACTTGAGGTTTTGTCGAAGGATCAGGTACCCACTTTATAGTCTGTAACCTTCCCAACGGTTATATAATCATAACCTATACGACGAAGGGTCGGGTACTCACTTTATAGTGTGTAACCTCCCCAACGGTTATATAATCATAACCTATACGATGAAGGGTCAGGTACCCACTTTATAGTATGTAACCTCCCCAACGGTTATATAATCATAACCTATACGATGAAGGGTCAGGTACCCATTGGATCATGTATAGACAAGTTGGATGATGTCTAGGTGAAATACAAATATGGACTTTGAACTGTTTATCTCTAGCATATAAATAAATAGTAGATTTCCTTAATCCTATAACAACTGCTGGACCTTGAGCTGTTTATCTCTAACATATAAATAAATAGCATAGTCCCTTAATCCTATAACAGCTTTTGGACTTTGAACTGCTAATCCCTTTAACATAAATAAATTATAGGGGCTCCTTAATCCTTTTGGACTTTGAGTTCTTAATCCGAAACCTTTCTTATCTCGCTGAAACATAAACAAAACAACTTTTCAATGTACTACGTATTTTTAATGGCTGATAGTATAAGTAATGGTCTTAAAAGGATTAACTTGTCAATGTTCTACGTATTTTTATTCTCTCATAGTTAAATAATGGTCTTAAAAGGATTAACTTTTAATCCATTAAGTTCCTATCGAACTTTTAATCTTTAAAATATATTAACAAACCGAAACGATGGTATCACGTTGGCCAAAGAGGTTGCACCTTTTCATAGCTTTGAAATATTTTCAAAGTACACGAGTCGGTATTAATAACTACGAACATGTCGCAGTAAATTTTAATTAATGAATATTAATTAATACTATTTCTTAATCCCTTAAGGGCTTTTGTACTTTGAGCTGTTAATACCAAAACATAAAGAATGATTTAGGACTTCCGCTAAAAAGTAAACAAATTTAGCTTTCGCAATAATGCTCTATCTCTTAATCCTTCCTTTAAAAGTTAACAATGGACTTTGAACTGTTAATCCTCTATCATTACTCATCTCGCTTAAATTTTATATAATCTCCTCAATGTTTATACATTTTCTGTCCGCTAGGGCGCAGCACCTTACTCCAGTAGGGGATTTTCCTGGCTAGTTTACATAATGTTCTCAATGTCTATTATGCAACCTTCCCAATGTTTACGTTTACCCACCTATTTGTTTACGTTTTCTTTAACCTTCGCAATATTTAAATTTTATGTAAATATAGTCTTCTCAACTGATTTTTTGCCTTTCCTAAATTGTTTTTCCCCTTTTCTGAACTTGATTTAATTATAATTAACTATCCTGGTTCCTAATTGCACTCGTATCAGACCTTGCGATATCATCGGCTCCTTTCGGCTACTCTCGGATACCCTCGGAGCAGAGCGGCCGGGCCCCGATCATTGTCCTCGGTGACGCTCGTTCGTCCTCGTTTTTCCCGTGCCCCCACCTCGATCTCCCTAATCTGCCTTAGGATGCTCCCGATTCGAGAATAACCGAACTCCTCCGGCCTCATATGATCATCCAGAATCACTATGAAAAATTTGAAAAAATCTCCTCTTCTCACCTGGACTTCTTCTCCTACGGTTCCAACCATTCATTTTACTCAGCACTTAGAGGTCTCTCGTCTGCGTACCCCTTGATCAACTCTAAATATTTACATTTTTTATAACTTGAAGTCCCATAATTTTAGTGGTTTTTAGTAATTTTAGCGGTTTTTATTGATTTTAGTCATTTCTTATCAGCTTCTAATGGCAAAATACACTCCGGCAATAATATTATGCTTAATGTTTAACCGAATCCATCATTTTCTTTCAATTCATTGATAATATCTTTTGAGTAGGTCTTTTACTGCTTTACTGGTCTTTTACCTCTAATTTTTAACATAGCTTTATATTTTTTAGTATATTTTAACCAATTTTAGATATTATTTTTTGTTTTTATAATTGATTTTACATGTTACTTTATTGATTTTAGTCAATTTTAATGATTTTAGAAATAAAATAAAACGTTTTATTAGCAAATATTTGTATATAAATCTGTTTTGAGATGATTTATTTTATTTATAGTTGTATTAGTTGTATTAGTATAGAGATTTATTGATAGTTGATATTATTTGAGAATGTTGATGTAAGATGTGCTATATTTGGTCCCCATTTGTATGATATTATATTGTTGTTTTTTTCAATCCTAATGATGCTCGAATTAGCGAAATGTTGACTGATCAGATATTTACTGCTGTTTAAGAGACTCAAAACTTTATTCAGGATTCTTCCAGAAATATTTTGATAATTTAGAATTAGAATTTAAGATAATTTTGAATATTAGAATGTTTGCCATCATCGGATGATAGATAATATTAACAGTAACTAATATGAGCAAAATCGTGGCAGTTGGAGCACAATTCTGATCACACTTTCCCCCTTTAAAATTCCAAATATTTACATTTTTCATAACTTGAAGTCCCATAATTTTAGTGGTTTTTAGTAATTTTAGCGGTTTTTATTGATTTTTAGTTATTTCTCATCAACTTCTAACGGCAAAATACAATTCGACAATAATACCATGCTTAATGTTTGACCGAATCCATCATTTTCTTTTACATTATTGATAATATCCTTTGAGTAGGTCTTTTACTGCTTAGACTTCGATCTCTAATTTTTAACATAGCTTTATATTTTTAGTATATTTTAACCAATTTTAGATATTATTTTTTGTTTTTATAATTGATTTTGCCTGTTACTTTATTGATTTTAGTCAATTTTTAATGATTTTAGAAATAAAAAAAATATTTTATTAGCAAATATTTGTATATAATACTGTTTTGAGATGATGTATTATCTGTGGTTGATATTATTTGAGAATGCTGATGTAAGATGTGCTATATTTGGTCCCCATTTGTATGATATTATGTTGTTTGTTTTTTTTTTTTTTTTCACTCCTAATAATGACCGAATTGACGAAACGTTGACTGATCAAATATTTTCTGCTGTTAAAGAGACTCAAATCTTTATTCAGGATTCTTCCAGAAATATACTGATAATTTAGAAATATTCATATTAACCCTTCTCCATACTCGCTTCATAATTCAAATTGTTTGATTTCTTTCATGAAATAATAACTATTTATTAGATATTTCTCTATCGTCTCCGGGTCAAAATGTCTTGTTTTGTGCAGGTGACTGTCAATATTAGAATGTTTAGCATGATGGGATTATAGATAATACTAAAATTAACTCATATGAGCACAATCGTGGTAGTTATAGCGCAATTATGACCACACTTTTTCCCAAAAATACCAAAAGTTCGCCTATGAGGCACCACTATCAGTACTTGTTTCCTCATCGAAGTTTGTTTATCGATTAATCAACAATCAGTTCAATCAATTTTGACGAGCCCATCTTGCTTTTGCACACTAACTTTCTGTTGGACAGAACATTTATGGACTTCACCAGGATGAGAACCATTGTTAAGAGGTGTTTCATAGCACCCTAGGATTTTAAAATGAGTAGCCGATAGAGGGAAAATGAGGTAGTTCGAGCACAATGCTGATCACACTTTCTACGAAGAATAGCATCAGGTCTCGTCTATGAGACATTTTTCCCAGTTACTTTCGCCTTGCCGAGGTGTGTTTATTGGTAAACACAGCAATCACATACTAGATTTTATTTGTTTTTATTAGATTGATATTTATTTTTTTATTAAGAGGCGGAAGCTGGACCTCATTAAGACTCCAATATCTTTTGGTAATCAACTCCAATCAATCCAAAATGTTAAATATTTCCTCGAAAAAACATAAATTTAACGGAAGGCATTAGCTCCGTCCTCATTTCATAATTCAAACTGTTTGATATCTTTCATGAAATGATAACTATTTATTAGATATTTCTATATCGTCTCCGGATCAAAATGTCTTGTTTTGTGTGGGTGACTGTAAATATTAGAATGTTTACCATCATCAAATGACAGATAATATTAACAGTGACTAATATGAACAAAATCGTGGTAGTTAGATTCTGATCACAGTTTCCTCCAAAAATACCATAAGTTCGTCTGTGAGGCACCTCTACTAGTACCTGTTCCCTCATCGAAGTTTGTTTATCAATAAATCAACAATCAGTTCAAGCAATTTTAACCACTCCATCGTACCTTTACATTTATTTGTTTATCAAGAGGCGGAAGCTAGGTGGCTTTAAGACTCCAATATCTTTTGGTAATCGACTCCAATCCGCTCAGAATATTAAATATTACCCCGAAAAGACAGAAATTTAACAGAAGGCATTGATCACTTTCTGAAAAGTTAGACGAGCTGCGGACATTACATGTGACTATAATCCAAGAATCATGCCCTGGATAAATTCTACTGTCATAATATTAATAATGGATGGGTGACCTTAGTAGTTGAGCTCCTCTACATACCTACACTCTTAATACGAATATAAAATTTTTAATCCAATTTATCACTTTTGCAGGAAAAGTACTGCAGTATATCAATGATTATTAAAACTATCAACACAACTGCATGCGAATCTGCTGACCTCTATTGTCTGTTTTAAGAGCTATTATTCAGCTTTCATGTCACACGAGGGGGTGTAGATCGGTATGTTCAAGGTATGGCTTGAGGTAGTGATGTAGGGTAACGGATCATCAGGAATGTGGTATAGGATGATTTAGGGATGTTCAGACATGGTTTGAGATGGTTAGCGATGGTATGGGATGGTCAGAGATGGTTAAGAGTGGTTTGGGGTGGTCAGACATGGTTGGAGATAATTTTAAACCATCTCCAACCATGTCTGACCACCCCAAACCACTCTTAACCATCTCTGACCATCCCATACCATCGCTAACCATCTCAAACCATGTCTGAACATCCCTAAATCATCCTATACCACATTCCTGATGATCCGTTACCCTACATCACTACCTCAAGCCATACCTTGAACATACCGATCTACACCCCCTCGTGTGACATGAAAGCTGAATAATAGCTCTTAAAACAGACAATAGAGGTCAGCAGATTCGCATGCAGTTGTGTTGATAGTTTTAATAATCATTGATATACTGCAGTACTTTTCCTGCAAAAGTGATAAATTGGATTAAAAATTTTATATTCGTATTAAGAGTGTAGGTATGTAGAGGAGCTCAACTACTAAGGTCACCCATCCATTATTAATATTATGACAGTAGAATTTATCCAGGGCATGATTCTTGGATTATAGTCACATGTAATGTCCGCAGCTCGTCTAACTTTTCAGAAAGTGATCAATGCCTTCTGTTAAATTTCTGTCTTTTCGGGGTAATATTTAATATTCTGAGCGGATTGGAGTCGATTACCAAAAGATATTGGAGTCTTAAAGCCACCTAGCTTCCGCCTCTTGATAAACAAATAAATGTAAAGGTACGATGGAGTGGTTAAAATTGCTTGAACTGATTGTTGATTTATTGATAAACAAACTTCGATGAGGGAACAGGTACTAGTAGAGGTGCCTCACAGACGAACTTATGGTATTTTTGGAGGAAACTGTGATCAGAATCTAACTACCACGATTTTGTTCATATTAGTCACTGTTAATATTATCTGTCATTTGATGATGGTAAACATTCTAATATTTACAGTCACCCACACAAAACAAGACATTTTGATCCGGAGACGATATAGAAATATCTAATAAATAGTTATCATTTCATGAAAGATATCAAACAGTTTGAATTATGAAATGAGGACGGAGCTAATGCCTTCCGTTAAATTTATGTTTTTTCGAGGAAATATTTAACATTTTGGATTGATTGGAGTTGATTACCAAAAGATATTGGAGTCTTAATGAGGTCCAGCTTCCGCCTCTTAATAAAAAAATAAATATCAATCTAATAAAAACAAATAAAATCTAGTATGTGATTGCTGTGTTTACCAATAAACACACCTCGGCAAGGCGAAAGTAACTGGGAAAAATGTCTCATAGACGAGACCTGATGCTATTCTTCGTAGAAAGTGTGATCAGCATTGTGCTCGAACTACCTCATTTTCCCTCTATCGGCTACTCATTTTAAAATCCTAGGGTGCTATGAAACACCTCTTAACAATGGTTCTCATCCTGGTGAAGTCCATAAATGTTCTGTCCAACAGAAAGTTAGTGTGCAAAAGCAAGATGGGCTCGTCAAAATTGATTGAACTGATTGTTGATTAATCGATAAACAAACTTCGATGAGGAAACAAGTACTGATAGTGGTGCCTCATAGGCGAACTTTTGGTATTTTTGGGAAAAAGTGTGGTCATAATTGCGCTATAACTACCACGATTGTGCTCATATGAGTTAATTTTAGTATTATCTATAATCCCATCATGCTAAACATTCTAATATTGACAGTCACCTGCACAAAACAAGACATTTTGACCCGGAGACGATAGAGAAATATCTAATAAATAGTTATTATTTCATGAAAGAAATCAAACAATTTGAATTATGAAGCGAGTATGGAGAAGGGTTAATATGAATATTTCTAAATTATCAGTATATTTCTGGAAGAATCCTGAATAAAGATTTGAGTCTCTTTAACAGCAGAAAATATTTGATCAGTCAACGTTTCGTCAATTCGGTCATTATTAGGAGTGAAAAAAAAAAAAAAAACAAACAACATAATATCATACAAATGGGGACCAAATATAGCACATCTTACATCAGCATTCTCAAATAATATCAACCACAGATAATACATCATCTCAAAACAGTATTATATACAAATATTTGCTAATAAAATATTTTTTTTATTTCTAAAATCATTAAAAATTGACTAAAATCAATAAAGTAACAGGCAAAATCAATTATAAAAACAAAAAATAATATCTAAAATTGGTTAAAATATACTAAAAATATAAAGCTATGTTAAAAATTAGAGATCGAAGTCTAAGCAGTAAAAGACCTACTCAAAGGATATTATCAATAATGTAAAAGAAAATGATGGATTCGGTCAAACATTAAGCATGGTATTATTGTCGAATTGTATTTTGCCGTTAGAAGTTGATGAGAAATAACTAAAAATCAATAAAAACCGCTAAAATTACTAAAAACCACTAAAATTATGGGACTTCAAGTTATGAAAAATGTAAATATTTGGAATTTTAAAGGGGGAAAGTGTGATCAGAATTGTGCTCCAACTGCCACGATTTTGCTCATATTAGTTACTGTTAATATTATCTATCATCCGATGATGGCAAACATTCTAATATTCAAAATTATCTTAAATTCTAATTCTAAATTATCAAAATATTTCTGGAAGAATCCTGAATAAAGTTTTGAGTCTCTTAAACAGCAGTAAATATCTGATCAGTCAACATTTCGCTAATTCGAGCATCATTAGGATTGAAAAAAACAACAATATAATATCATACAAATGGGGACCAAATATAGCACATCTTACATCAACATTCTCAAATAATATCAACTATCAATAAATCTCTATACTAATACAACTAATACAACTATAAATAAAATAAATCATCTCAAAACAGATTTATATACAAATATTTGCTAATAAAACGTTTTATTTTATTTCTAAAATCATTAAAATTGACTAAAATCAATAAAGTAACATGTAAAATCAATTATAAAAACAAAAAATAATATCTAAAATTGGTTAAAATATACTAAAAAATATAAAGCTATGTTAAAAATTAGAGGTAAAAGACCAGTAAAGCAGTAAAAGACCTACTCAAAAGATATTATCAATGAATTGAAAGAAAATGATGGATTCGGTTAAACATTAAGCATAATATTATTGCCGGAGTGTATTTTGCCATTAGAAGCTGATAAGAAATGACTAAAATCAATAAAAACCGCTAAAATTACTAAAAACCACTAAAATTATGGGACTTCAAGTTATAAAAAATGTAAATATTTAGAGTTGATCAAGGGGTACGCAGACGAGAGACCTCTAAGTGCTGAGTAAAATGAATGGTTGGAACCGTAGGAGAAGAAGTCCAGGTGAGAAGAGGAGATTTTTTCAAATTTTTCATAGTGATTCTGGATGATCATATGAGGCCGGAGGAGTTCGGTTATTCTCGAATCGGGAGCATCCTAAGGCAGATTAGGGAGATCGAGGTGGGGGCACGGGAAAAACGAGGACGAACGAGCGTCACCGAGGACAATGATCGGGGCCCGGCCGCTCTGCTCCGAGGGTATCCGAGAGTAGCCGAAAGGAGCCGATGATATCGCAAGGTCTGATACGAGTGCAATTAGGAACCAGGATAGTTAATTATAATTAAATCAAGTTCAGAAAAGGGGAAAAACAATTTAGGAAAGGCAAAAAATCAGTTGAGAAGACTATATTTACATAAAATTTAAATATTGCGAAGGTTAAAGAAAACGTAAACAAATAGGTGGGTAAACGTAAACATTGGGAAGGTTGCATAATAGACATTGAGAACATTATGTAAACTAGCCAGGAAAATCCCCTACTGGAGTAAGGTGCTGCGCCCTAGCGGACAGAAAATGTATAAACATTGAGGAGATTATATAAAATTTAAGCGAGATGAGTAATGATAGAGGATTAACAGTTCAAAGTCCATTGTTAACTTTTAAAGGAAGGATTAAGAGATAGAGCATTATTGCGAAAGCTAAATTTGTTTACTTTTTAGCGGAAGTCCTAAATCATTCTTTATGTTTTGGTATTAACAGCTCAAAGTACAAAAGCCCTTAAGGGATTAAGAAATAGTATTAATTAATATTCATTAATTAAAATTTACTGCGACATGTTCGTAGTTATTAATACCGACTCGTGTACTTTGAAAATATTTCAAAGCTATGAAAAGGTGCAACCTCTTTGGCCAACGTGATACCATCGTTTCGGTTTGTTAATATATTTTAAAGATTAAAAGTTCGATAGGAACTTAATGGATTAAAAGTTAATCCTTTTAAGACCATTATTTAACTATGAGAGAATAAAAATACGTAGAACATTGACAAGTTAATCCTTTTAAGACCATTACTTATACTATCAGCCATTAAAAATACGTAGTACATTGAAAAGTTGTTTTGTTTATGTTTCAGCGAGATAAGAAAGGTTTCGGATTAAGAACTCAAAGTCCAAAAGGATTAAGGAGCCCCTATAATTTATTTATGTTAAAGGGATTAGCAGTTCAAAGTCCAAAAGCTGTTATAGGATTAAGGGACTATGCTATTTATTTATATGTTAGAGATAAACAGCTCAAGGTCCAGCAGTTGTTATAGGATTAAGGAAATCTACTATTTATTTATATGCTAGAGATAAACAGTTCAAAGTCCATATTTGTATTTCACCTAGACATCATCCAACTTGTCTATACATGATCCAATGGGTACCTGACCCTTCATCGTATAGGTTATGATTATATAACCGTTGGGGAGGTTACATACTATAAAGTGGGTACCTGACCCTTCATCGTATAGGTTATGATTATATAACCGTTGGGGAGGTTACACACTATAAAGTGAGTACCCGACCCTTCGTCGTATAGGTTATGATTATATAACCGTTGGGAAGGTTACAGACTATAAAGTGGGTACCTGATCCTTCGACAAAACCTCAAGTCTCTCAAACAGTAGAAAAACAAAATGGCGGTGTAAGAAAAACAAAATGGCGGCCGGGTACACTCATGCTCTATAAGATGGGTACTTGACCCTTCAACAAAACCTCAAGTCCCTCAAACAGTAGAAAAACAAAATGGCGGCATAAGAAAAACAAAATGGCGATGTGTAAAAAACAAAATGGCGGTCGGGTACACTCATGCTCTATAAGGTTGGTGTCTAACCCTTCAACAAAACTTCAAGTCCCTCAAACAGTAGAAAAACAAAATGGTGGTGTAAGAAAAACAAAATGGCGGCCGGGTACACTCATGCTCTATAAGGTGGGTACCTGATCCTTCAACAAAACCTCAAATCCCTCAAACAGTAGAAAAACAAAATGGCGGTGTAATAAAAACAAAATGGCGGTCGGGTACACTCATGCTTTATAAGATGGGTACCTGACCCTTCAACAAAACCTCAAGTCTCTCAAACAGTAGAAAAACAAAATGGCGGTGTAATAAAAACAAAATGGCGGCCGGGTACACTCATGCTCTATAAGATGGGTACCTAATCCTTCAACAAAACCTCAAGTCTCTCAAACAGTAGAAAAACAAAATGGCGATGTATAAAAAACAAAATGGCGGTCGGGTACACTCATGCTCTATAAGGTGGGTACCTGACCCTTCAATGGGTAGAGGGGGTTAATCTTGTGGGCGGAGCATAGCTCAGGAGGTGCTGTGGGTGACGTGACTGGATTACGTGACTAAAAAGGGGCGGGGCATAAGGGTCACGTGACTAAAAAGGGGCGTGGCCTAATAGTTAAGGTTAGGTCGAGGTGAGACCACGTGGTGGTTAAGGTAGGGTCGAGGCGAGACCACGTGGCAGTTAAGGTTAGGTCGAGCTGAAAATTCAAATTCAAATTTCCCGCCATAGGTCACGTGACCAAATGCTGGCTTCTGATTGGCTGCTCCTAGAAGTGCGCCAGCTCCCCCATTTTCCCTCTACTATATATATATATATATATATATATATATATATATATATATATATATATATATATATATATATATATATGACTTCAACTTAGAGCTCAATAACTATTTTCTTATAATTGATGTCAATTTTGAGACGAAAATCAAAAATTCAGAATAAGGTCTAATCCAATAAGCCGTTCTTCTGTAGAAACATCAATGAATTATTATATTATATTACGTTATATTTCATTGTACTAGCACAATAAGGGGAAATAATGATAGCTATGTTGCTGAATAAAATTATGTATAGTTTATCTATGTGATTGTTACCTGTCTAGTGGTAATATTCCTCTTGAATGATGTACGCTGTCTCTAATCTCAACGTACATCACTGTCCATCCTTGATTGTTTTAATCCGTTTTTAGATTCCATCGCTGGAATAAGAGTTTAGAAACTTACCCACTGTTAGTGCAACGGTTTATTCAACTGGTTCATACGCCTACTACCAGGTAGCGCACTGACAAGACATAACCATGCAGTCGCCCGTCTTGTAAAAGAAGACTAATATGGTTATTTTCTTGCATTGTTTATTATACTGTAAATATGTATATCTATTATACTTTCTTATAACAAAGGAATGTTAAAGAGGTTTTCTGATATAAGCTAATAATAGTAGTTAATTGAAACAACGACAGTTTGTTTTTCAGCTTGATAAGTACATTTTTTCTATAGTTTTGTCTTTCTTTTGTAGAATTCGCATGCCTAGCAATTCTTTCATTCTTTATTGTTCTCTTTTCGATCATGATTATTTGAGCGAAAAAATCCTTTTCGATTTATACTTTCCTTGACTATGGCAGCCTTTTCGCATTTTCGTTTTGAAATGCGGTTCGGGGCTGGTTGGCCAATAAGTTTGCAATGTGAATGCTAATATGGTATTATTGCAATATATGATGCGATATTGTTGATACTTTTAATGTGCTTTCTCTCTGGTTAATTACAGTAGCGGATCAAGGATTTATTTTTTTGGGGAGGGGGAGGAGGGAGTGCGGCAACACCGGGGGCCTGGGGATAGAAATACCTCATATCAACGGAGGGTCCTCCCCCTTAAGGACAATGATCAAAACTGCATTTTTTACACCATTTAAGGCAATGAACATGAATAATTTGAAATTCAGTTTTGAATTATATTTAATTTAATAGCGGCAATTACAGGAAAGATCATGTTTTTAAGCAGAAACTTTTTTATAGTATTACTTTTTCACACATACACACATTTAATAGCTGAAGTAGTTTTTAAGCCATCATTCAAGCAGACGCCAGTCCATCAATTTTATTTCTTTATTCTTTGTACTATTAAAAATTAATATAATTTTAAGCGAGGTTCTGTGAAGAAAACCACACTGAGCAGTGTAGCCGTAATAAAAATAGAGATGGGCGAAATGTACTCCGAGTAACGAGTAATCTAATTCCGACTAGTGAGAGTAATCGAGTACTTTTGCCCAAGAGTACTTTTTGTCCATCTCTAGAATACAACCATTTGATGCAAAATTATCGCAAATAGTTAACTTAAATGTTACAATAGGAGATATAAAATTTAATTGTAATTCTACATTAAGAAAGCTTTTTTGTAATGCGGCATGATTTAAAACGAGGAATTACATATTGTAATTGTTTAATTTTCGGCTCAGATCATTCATAGGAACAAAAATATACCAAGATAAAAAAAGCGTTCATTGTTTTGTTTTTTGTGGGACTTAAGCATAAAAACCACCTCCTTGAATCCGATTGTGGTTAGTTATTTAATTGTATTTAGGACGTTCGGGGTTTTGTTTTGGAAACTTTCAATAATATAGGAACAATAATTTTTTGTTTATTTATTTGTTATTTGCTCTTAATATTCAATTATTTTTCTTTTTTAAATTTATTCTTGTTTTAATGAAATTGATTTCTGGTTTTGTGCTAAATTCATGCTGTATTGCATGGAAGGTAATTAAATTATCTAAAAAACAAAAAAAGAATGATCAAAATCGGGCCAGTACTAGCAAAGATTCAGCGCATCCGACTAACCACCGAAAGTGGCAATCATATCATGGATTTTACAATTTTTTACAATTATCTCGCAAACTGCTCTAACGATTTTGATGAAACTTTTCTCATTAACTTTTCATGTATGTAGTATATCAATGTAAATGTGCAGGGGAAAATTTATAGCAAAAAGATAATTTTATTTGCGCATCATTCAAAAAGTTAGTATTTTATAACAAATCATGTATGAAATCATATGAAAGGTGATTAAATTCTCTAATACACAAAAAGGAATTATCGAAATCGGACCGGAATTAGCAAAGATACAGCGCATCTTATGAGGACTACAAGATCCTAGATGGATAACCGAGTGCATCCGAAAGGAGACGGATGCGATCGTAGCTCCTCCCACTAACCCGCTAATCTGTCGTCAACAATATGCTCTGTAATAATGTAATATAAGAATACAAAAGTAGAAATCCTTAATAATTTCTACTTTTATATTATTTAATGGAAACAAAATGTTTCAATGGAAACTGAACCGGAACTTTTAAAATATATTTTCAACTTTAGAAACTGAAAAATATATATACAGGAAGTGTACAGAATTGTGTATACTAAAGTTGTTTAAAAACTGTTTTATTGTACTTATGTGGGAGAAGATGTGAAGAAGTGAATGCTGCTGAATTTATTTGAAGTATTTTTGGTGCCAACTCTTTAGCATTATGTTAAAAAGATAATTATTATAGGACGATTTTATTTTATTTTTTAATTTTCCTTTATTTGTTCTCCATCAAACTTTGACTGCACACATTATTTTAGTGAACTCTTTTCGAGAGCCCGAGCCCGGGGAATTTCACACCTCTCCCCTATACTCATCCCTGGAGGCAGGCCTATTTTCAAAGTTATGAACCAGCTACTTACAATTTAATGTACAATTAGGCTGGTTAATTCCGCCATTAGGATAGAAATCAGCATGGCCAAGTGGTTCTTTGTAGCCTAAAACTCCAGAGTTGGTGTGTATATTAATGACATGTTTTGCGTCTTCAATATCCAATCGGCTATCCTCTGGTCTGTGTAGCATCTCAAAACCTGGCCCTGCTGCGTCCAATCCTGAAGATTTAATAAAATGAAATGATTATTAATGAAAATTAAATCAATTTAGATTTATTGTTTTAATTTTAATTAATTTTTACCAAATTTGAGAAGTTTTGCATTATATTTTAATATAATTTTTGATGAAAATCAATAATGACCTACAAGCAAAGTACCACTTCCGGTAATCATGCAGTGACCAAAAAGAAAGGTTCACAACTAGATTTTACAATAATCCTAAATACAAAATTTTAACTTTCTCCGGCTAACCTTTTTTGAGTTTTGCGAGATACGTACGAACGAACGCACGTACAGACGTCACGACGAAACTAGTCAAAATGAATATTTCCGTTGAAATCTGAAAACCGAAAATTTTCGAGTTACAATACTTCCTTTTCTACGTACAAGGAAGTAAAATGACCATTTCAAGGATTAAATTTAAGTTTATAATTTTTTTACTGTTAATTCTGATGTTATTGTTATTGGTATATTTTTAAGTCTAATACTATACTGAATCATTTAGTAAGCTTAATGTCTCTCTCTGAGGCTCAGTACTTGTTTAGCATTGAAGCAATGAAGTGACGTTGAGATATGAAATTCATATAATTCTGCGACATTACTGGAAAAGGGAATTTTAAGCCGCCGAAACCACGCGTTTGATATGGGAAGTTGAGGAGAAACCTAACTTTAATGAGCGAACTGTGAGGAGGTGGTTCGCCAAATTTGAAAGTGGCGATACAAGCTTGTAAAGGCAGCTTGTGGACAGCGAGGGTCTAAGACACGCTATTGAAGATGATCTCGCAAAAAGTACTCGGCAACTATCCTCCTAACTTGGTTTGTCACGTGTCAATTGTGTGAATTGTCACTTACACCAATTAGAAAAATCAAGAGAGCGTGTAGAGAAGTTCCACATGAGCTCACCTTGCAGGAAGTCGAACGTCGCCTGGAAATATACCGCCAAAAATAAAATGCCGGATGAGAGCGAAAGATTTTTTTGTAGAATATAGTTAATAATAGTCTAAACGTCTAAACCAACATTTAACCAGACAAGAGCCGACAAACAAAAACACCTTTTTCCGATAACTTCAAGTAAACAAGAAGAATTATTCAAAATTTCTTAATTAAAACGGTTCATAAACGAGGAATGTAAACAGCAAATTAATGGAATGATAATTTTAAAATAAAGTACGTATATAAACCCACTTTTTAGTGTGGGGAAACAACTATCACAGATGAAACAATTGATAACTATGAGACTTGATACTGTGACAATGTTTGATTCCGATTGACTTTGCAAGAAGTGTCAAGTCTTACAAACAAAGTGGACGCATTTATATTTAACGATTAAAGATGAAACTAGAGCGGATAATGAGGAAGGAAGGTTAAAATGCTATTTATTTTTGTCTGATATTAATTTCCAGTGAGGAAACAAATATATAGGTGCCTTTTTACTACTTTGTACGCAGTAAAGGTACAATACTTCCTTTATCACACAATTTTCACTTACCACCTTTTTTTTTTCAATAAATTTTATAAGTTTCCATGAACATTCCATTTAGTTTCCATTAAATAATATAAAAATAGAAATTATTACCTAAAACAATAACTTACGTTCATGCGTTTTTCGTCTCTATCCATAACGCTGTACGACTTTCTATGTTACATGATAATTTTCTAAAATATTTAGCTTACCACTCTTATTTCCGGAAATTTGTTTTCGATCTGGGAGAATATTTCTCCTTTTTGGTTTCCAGATTTCAACTGAAAAATCCATTTTGATCATCCCTGAATCCATTTTGACAAGTTTCGTTGTGACGTCTGTACGTACGTTCGTTTGTACGTCCGTTCATCCATGCGTATCTCACATATATATATATATATATATATATATATATATATATATATATATATATATATATATATATATATATATAACTTAAAAACTGTTAGCCGTAGAAAGTTAAAATTTTGTATTTAGGATCATTGTGAAATCTAGTAGTGAACTTCTCTTTTTGGACAATGCATGATTACCGGAAGTGGTACACTACTTGAAGGTCATAATTGATTTCCATCAAAAATTATGTTAAAATATAATGTAAAACATCTCAAATTTGGTAAATAGGACTTACATATCAATGTGAATATATTTACTAGATTTTGGTTAAAGTTGGTGAGCTGAAAACGGTACTTTAGTTGAAGGTCCTTATAGACTTACATTCAAAATTATATTAAAATTTAATACAGAGATCATATGGTTCGGCGATCAAGGATACAAACGCGATTTTTTTCCATTCTAATTTAACAATTTTATTACTCCTTTTAAATGTTAAAATTGAGAGCAATATCCTTATTTTCCTCCCCATTTGTGAGCCGAGCAAGTCTGCAGCAGGAGAATAAGATATAAGTTAAGTGGATTCTTCCGCTTAAAATTTCGAAACTGTCGATTTCCAATGCTTTATCTACTGACGTAAACTGTTCTAATGTTGTCAGGGAACACGAAGAAATCTCTTGGGATCTTGTTACCTACTAAAAGAAAACGACATATAATAACGGAAAGAGACCTCTGGAAACAATAGCTTTTGTGTGTGCCTCAATAGATGGATGTCGCGACGCCGAGTGTCGTTTTTGAGATACTGCTATCTTTGGAAACTAGTAATCAAACTCAGAATTACTTTTTGAGCCACCGATTTATAGTTTAATAGGCGTACAGGACCCAATACAGGATGTGTTGTCCACATCAGATATTTATTTATTTATAACAGTTTAATGAGTCAACTATCAAGCTTGAAAATATGTTGGGTTTAATAGAGCTTTTCACAAACTTCCTGATTCGGATTACGCTCATGTTTTAAAGCTCTAATACATTAATACTGTAATACTCTAATATCGGATAATTGGGAACTTTAAAAGTGATAATTTGGTTTTATTAGTTTAAAAAAGTTCTTTTACTGGTGATGAAAACATATTACTAAAAGCAACTTCTACTTACCGCTTATTCTGGCCACCTTTCCATGACCACAATTCCTGATGTAGCCTCCAGCGATTCCCATGACGTGAGCTCCCAGACTGTGCCCTATCAGGTGGACTCGATCCAGAGCGATGAGTTGAGACTTGCATAGCCGAATGACCAAGTTTCCAACAGAGGTTCCTACTTCGACCACTCTGACCGCCGGTTGGACGAAGTCGGACATTGATATATCGCTCCAGTCCACCGTGACCACATTATATTCTGACGTGCTTAGATAAGCTGAATAGAATAAAGTATTATGAATGTTTATTATATTATAAAAATTAAAAAAAGTTCTAAATCAAAAAAATCGATGATTAACTTTGCTTTTCAAGATTTACACAGTTTTATAATCACTCCCACCACCTCTGAGCAATTAATTTGATGTATCCTCCCTGATCCGATGACAAAAAACTTCTGAACAAGACATACTTTCAAGACTCATGCCACCACTTTGTTAATTTCTCCAAAGACTTTCGTGGTATTATTAGATTTTGTACCCGACTAAGGGAAAGCCACTAGGAGGGTAATGTGTTTAACAAAATACCAAAGAAATTTTCTATTAAATGTGTTAAAAATGTCCGCTTGAGGTTATCTAACTGATGAGAGAATGGCTCATGCAATTTTCAAGTTTGATGTATCAAATTACTGGTTGTGATCCCGTGAAAGTTTTGAAGCATTGTGAGCTTAAAATACTGAAAACATATTTTATTGTTGTTGTTGAGGCATAAACGTCATTTAGCAAACTTTACAGGAAATACATGAAACGATTTTTCCCCATATAACAATATATTTTTTGTTTAATTTTATTCTTTATTGTATACACTGGGAAAGGCGGCACAACCTTTATAATCACAATATATTTTTAAGGCTTCTAACACTAGGAAATCGAAATGGTGTTTACGTCCTATAATAAATTGAAATCTAAATTTCGAATTTTTGGCGCTTAAGTCTTTTTCAAAAAATGACGTCGATATAGTGATAAATTATAAATAGCCACTTGAAAAACTAAAAAATGGTAAAATAATATTTAATTTAATACAAACGTAGTATACCCGAGCGAGAACTCTCGCATCAGATATAAATCCTTCTTCTAATCCCTAGTACATACATTAGAAGTAGAAAAACATATTTATTCGTGTAAACAATATAATATTACCAAGAAAGTTTATTTAACACACATATTTGGTTAAGCTACATAGTTTGTAATGACTATGTTGAAGTTACAGTTCATGTTTAATAAGTAATTAACTTACCCCACAGGAAAACATCTCTTCAATTTAACGGTTAGGCAATTAGATTACCATTTTCAATGTGTAGTATTCATACATAGCTGTGGACATGGGACATGCGAAACAATATATAACTTCCCACTCATTAAAAGTTTTTGTAAACAGACTCAAATTGATATTAAGTTGCCATGACAACGGCACGTACGCAAGATGGCATGAGGCCCGTGCGGACCTATATCGTGCGTTATCTCGAAAACGGTAGGTTTTAAGCCTTTAAAACGCTGGACCTATATGTTCCGTGGGAACATGTCTGATCTTGATGCCCGCGTCAAAATCTTTAAAACCCAACTTATCCCGTCTTGATCCGCCGACTCTCAGTCGTCAAAGTTTTGAAACCTTCCAGTTTTTTCATCACTTTTATTTAAGCCCTTGTAAGATTTTAAGAAACAAAATTGGAATTCGTCACATTTCCGTGAAATTCTCTTTCTTTTGATACCTCACTCGTCAAAATCCATCTTTGACAAATATGACTTACAAATATGAGAGCCGGAAAAAGGATCTATACTACCGTAATAATATATAGCAGTGATAAAAACTCCGACTATGGAAATAATATTTATATCTTATAATCCCATTCGTTCTAAGGGACGGAATGTACTTGCATATCTACTTTAGCGCATCGGTGGGTTGTTAGTGAAGTTGAGGTCCATGAATATTGACCCTTGGTGTAGTAGTCGGGTGCCTTCCACGACAAGTTACGGCCTCTTGCAAGTAGATTCCGTCCCGTTCGTCTATGCATGCCAAAGTACAGAAAGTTCCTTGTATCTATGCATGTAAATTTACAGAAGGTAAATGAACTTATTGAGTAAAGAAGAGTCTTCATTTTTCTTCATCTCGTTTGAGTGTGGAAGGTACCTGACTACAGCACTAAGTTTCAACATTCCCTTGAAATATCATTTGGATGATTAAAAATTCCGTTTTTATCAAATTTACTGAAAGAAAATCTATAGTAGAATACAAGATGAAAGATGAATATAATAAAGAAGAAGCAATAAAAAAGGAACGTGGTGGTAAAAGCAATCTTATGGACTAATATTTTTATCACACCGTGTTAGCTCCTTTGTTTGTTTTAGGATATTCTAAAACCGAGTAAATCGAAGAAACCACGCCACTCGAGCAGCACCGTCGCTTACTTGTCCCCAACAGTAATACTTTCCCCCTTCGTCCCTCCTCCAACACGGCTGTATATCATTGCCCTACGAAAGTTTTTGTTTTTAGTTATTATTCCAAAGAACAGTTATCAATACATTTTTTTTTAAATATTGGTAATTATTTTTTTCACATCATTTTGAAATGTGTTGTTTGAAAAAAATACTTTCCCTCTCGTGCACGATTTTTCCTCTCGCTACGGTCTATAAATGCTAAGGGGGCGAACGCGCTGTTCGTACCGAGGCGCAAAATTTCAGTTACGCCACTGCTATTCATCATTCGATTCAGTACGACAAAGTACATAAAGCATGCACTCATTGAAATTAATATTGGAGAATATTTGGGTGAAAAAGCCATGTCTGAAGAATTGAACTTTCGCCTCATTGTGTGCCTGCGCCCTGTGGTGCTATAATATGCTGTTAAGGTGCTATTAATTCAACACTATTTAATCAACACTATTAATTCCTTTTATATATATATCACGGTAGTACAGATCCCTTTTCCGGCTCTCAGGAGATGAACAAGTTTTCAAAAGAAAGAGAATTTCACATAAAATTGACGAATCCTAATTTCCATTCTAAAATACTTACTAGAGCTTTTTTCACTAAAATAAAAATATTATAAAAACGGGGGAGTGAGAAAAAAGTTTAGACCCACAAAAGACATTTTCCTAACATACTGAAATTTACCCATACTTTTATTATATTGTTCTGCCCCTCCGCTGACCTTCGATGACCGAATTTCAGCTCATTTGACCCAACTGATTTGTCCGCTAGAGTTGAAATACCATATCTTTGCTAATATTGGTCCGATCTCGATGAAACTTCTTTTGTTTTATAGGTAATTTAATTTTCTTTCAAATGCATGAGCCCCCTAACTCAATTTGGAGGGATTTTAACGGTGCGCAAATATTTTAAAAAATTGAAAAACCCGGACGGAGGAACCCCGTTGAGACCCCCAAAAGATACTTTCCTAACACCATCCAATTCACATTTAAATTTTCAGCCCTATAAACTAATATGGTGGAGCTGTAGAGATGCGCAAAACTTTAAAAACGTCGAAATTTCAGGTAAACATGTCGAAATTTTGACTGGAATTTACCCATTCTTTAATGGTATCGTTCTGCCTAGGGGAAATTCATACATAACGAATTTCAGCTCATTTGGCCCAAATGGGGCGCTAGAGATGCGGGAAAAATATAGCTATGTATATTCATATATCGGATATCTCCAAAACAACCATAATCGTGCTCTAGGGGTTATGAAACGGATAGAAAACGCAGTCCCGCCGCTCACAGCCAACCTTCGACCCATTGCAATAGTCTATTTTTTTCGGGGAAAATAAGATTAATAAAAGTGATGGAAAAACTGGAAGGTTTCAAAGCTTTGACGACTGTGAGTCGGCGGAACGAGACGGGATGAGTTGGGTTTTAAAGTTTTCGACGCGGGAATCAAGATCGTATACGTTCCTATGCGATGCATTGGGTTCTAGGTTTTAAAGCCCTAAACCTTACTGTTTTCGAGATAACGCAAGATATATGGCCGCACGTGCCTTATGCCGAGTTGCACACGTACCGTTGTCATGGCAACTTTATATTGTTTTGAATCTGTATGCAAAAACTTTTTAATAAGTGGGAAATTATATATCCTATCCCATTTCCACTCCTAATGAGAACTGCTAAATATAAATACTATACTTATAAAATGATATAGCTGAGTCTTATTGCTTAACTGTTTAATTCAAGGGATTTTCCAGTGGGACTAACCAATTACTTATTAAGTATACACTGTTACTACTTCAACATAGTCATTATCAACTATGTAGCTTCGCCAAATGTGCGTTTTAAACAAACTTTTTTGGTACTATTAAATTGTTTATACTAATAAACATGTTTCCCAAATATCGCTTATACTTGGAATTAGGGATTATAAGATATCTAATGCAAGAGTTCTCGCTCAGGTATACTAGTCAACATAAATACACTATTACAATAAAAATATAAATACATTTTTTTTCATTTTTTGTTATTTATTCACTTTACATATAAATATTTCTTTCCTTCTTTCTCTCTTTTACCTTCTGTAATTCTTAAATAACAAACATAGTCTGTATTACAATAAAGAATAGATAATATGGCTTCAATATAATATAGTATACCTCTTGCGATGCAAACAACAGACCTTCTATATTCAGTTTCGAGATAGCCATGTGTTATGAACTTGGTTTCAATATTCTTTATAAACGCAGAACTCAGTTTATGGTCGGCATCGTTAAGAGCAACTCGTATTCCATTGGGGTAATTCCTTAAAAGTAATTTTTTTTTTAAATTATTATTTTATCCTAATAATAAAAAATAATACTAATAGAACAAAATTGCCTTTGAATTTGTATTATTATACAAATGCTAAGATAATTTTGCCAATATCAATAATTAAATAATAATTATCAATTAATAATTATTAATAAGTGGGTTTAGTGATGTTATTGTTATTTTGTTTTCATATTCAAGCCTTAAACTTTAAATATATAAAAGTTTTAAATTTTGTTATGTAACAAAAAGATTAAAATAAGTTCTTTAGGAATTAGTGAAACGAAATCTTTTTAATTGAAAATCTGATGTTATCTACTCATACAACGTTTCAGAGTGAGTACCCCATCTTCAGGTCAACTCTCTGCAATAACAAGGATTGTCATCATAGGCGTAGCGAGAGGGGCGGAGGGAACGCGTACCCTCTCTTCTCTCTTCCTCCCTCCCCCCAACTTGAAATAAATCAAGACATTAATTAAAAAGTTCATTGAAAATCGGGAAACTGTATACAACTTTTGGCTTCTATCTGTAATATTTATAACTTTATTACTTTTATTACGATTAATATATAATATCAAAATTTTCACAGATCTGACGCGAAGGAGGGCCCTAACAGAACAATTTGTCCCTCCCTCCCCCAAAAAAGTAAAAAGCGCGCTTCGCCTATGAGTGTCATTTCTTTTCATCGTTACACTGAATTTTAAAGGATTAGGCAGTATGCATTATATTATGTATTTATACATCATATCTTTTATTATTGTTTAAATTTTCTATTTAATTTTGGATAATTTCATTTCACTAATTCGTAAAAAATAAAATTTTCAATATTAATAAAATATAATAAATATAATCTCACCTGTTGAACAATTTAAATGTAACTTTTATATCGATAAAAAATTTATCTTGGATGTTACCTGGAAATGACCATTTATCGGAACTAACTGAAATAAAATAATTGTAGTTATAAATTATATATTGAAGACCAGTTTCGAATGTTATACATTCATCTTCAGTTATAAAAACACACAAAAATTCAAAAATAACAATTTCAAATACAGTTTGGTTTTATTATAATATTAAATTAAATGTAATATAAATTAGTATTATAAAACATTTAAGAATTATGATTTTAATTAACACAAGAATTCAAAATCACCAAGGTTTAAGTAGATTATATCAAACAGAAAAGTTTGTATTGTTTTGTTCTCGCACTAAACTAGTAATGGAAGAAAGGTGGGATGTTTATAGGTAAACGGTTTAGGGATCGGGGTTTTTCCAGTAATTCTGATGAGTAATTGTTTTTTATGTTATGGATGGGAATAAATTTAAGATATTGCGAATATTTATTTGGTCATTTAAGCAGAAATCTGGATTGGATTTGAAGGATTTTATTATTTCAAGCGCTTCATACATATTTAATTTGGGACTGATTTCAACGTGAGGAGAAGGGAAATATGAGGATAGAGTTTTTTCTATTTTAAATGCAGGGTTGAATCCTACTGTCACTAAGTTACTTAGCGTATAGAGAAGGAAACTGTCTCATCTCACTATCATAACAGTACTGCCACGACAGAAAACTGTCACCATATAAACGAGGCTTTAGAAGACCATAAGTTAAAAATCTGGTGCGGAGCACGGATCACACAACTTTCCCTTACCGTCCTATAATAATTATCTTTTTAATATAATTTTAAAAAGTTCACATAAACAGTGCTTGAAATAAACTCAGCAGCATTCACTTCTTCTCCCACTTCAGTACAATAAAACAGTTTTTTAAACAATTTTAGTACAACAATTCTGTACACTACCTATATATTTTAACTTCAAGTTGCTAATATATTTTTAAAGTTTCGGTCTAGTTTTCATGGAAATATTTTCTTTCCATTAAATAATATGAAAGTAGAAATTATTAAGTTAATTTCCGCTTTTGTATTCTTAAATTACTTTGTTACAGAGTATATTGTTTATAACAGATTGGTGGGAGAAGGTTCGGTCGCTTCCGTCTCCTTTCAGTTGCGCTCGGTTATCCATCTAGGGTCTTGTGCTTCTCATAAAATACGCTTTATCTCTGCTAATACTGGTCAGATTTTGATGATTCTTTTTTTGTTGTTTAGATAATTTAATTACCTTTCATACAATTCTATACATAATTTACTATAAAATGCATACTTTTTAAGCTATGCACAAATAAAATATTCTTTTCATCATAATTTTTCTCTGCATTTTTCGGTGATTTACTTCATAAATGAAAAGTTAAAGGCCTTTATGAAGAATAATTTAGGCAAGTTTGATCAAAATCGTTAGAGCTGTTTTCCAGAAAAATATAATAAAGTGTAAAATCCATGACATAATAGCTATTTCCGGTTAGTCCGATGCGCTGTTATCTTTACTATGATTGGTCTGATTTTGATGATTCTTTTTTTTTTTTTAGATAATTTAATTACCTTTCATACAATTCTATACATAATTTGATGTAAAATGCATACTTTTTAACCTATGCGCAAATAAAATATTCTTTTCATCATAACTTTTCCCCTGCAATTCCTCGGTGTTTTACTACATAAATTAAAAGTTAAAGATTTTTATGAAGAATAATTTAGACAAGTTTCATCAAAATCGTTAGAGCCGTTTTCGAGAAAATTGCAAAAAAGTGTAAAATCGATTAGATAAAGTGGCACTTCCGGTTAGTCGATTTTGACGAAAATGTTGCTGTAACATCACATGCATGTGCCAACCTTAAATACATAACTTCAGTATCGTACAACTTTTTGTTTTTGAGCTAGACTGTTCACATACACACACCCACACACACGAACACACACACACACAGGCGACGACATCGCAGTGGTGATCGAGGCAAAATACAAAGGTGAAGTGACCTTGAAGGCCAACCAGAGCATTTCATTGATCCGAGATTGGCTGGGATCAGTGGGGCTCCAGCTGGCAGACAGGAAAACAGAGGCCCTTCTTATTAGTAGTCGCAATAGGAAGGAAGAAATAACCTTGAGAGTGGGTAGACAAGAAATTAGGTCCCAGTCTTCCCTGAGGTACCTTGGGGTTATAATCGATGAGAGGCTGCGGTTCAAGCAGCATATCCAACAAGCATGAGATAAAGCGGCTAGAGTGAGCACAGCGTTGGCCCGACTGATGCCCAATATAGGCGGACCCAGAAGTAGTCGGAGACTATTGGTCGCAAGTGTGGTTCCATCTACTCTGCTCTACGCAGCCGCGATATGGAGTGAGGCCTTGGACACACTGGCCTACAGGAGACCAATGGTATCTGTCTACACTGGAGTGTTCTCAGAGTGATCAGCGCGTTCCGCACAGTTTCCTACGAAGCTGCGTGTGCGGTGGCCAGGATGCCGCCGATAGAGCTGGAAGAGAGGCAACGCACATATAAGAGAGTTGACCGCATCTCCAGTACGGAGGAAAGGAAGCAGACGGCCGAGAGATGGCAACGTAGCTGGAATACGACATTGAAAGGGAGGTGGACCCATAGGCTGATACCTCAAATCCAACTTTGGCTGGATAGAAAACATGGGGAAGTAGATTACTACCTAACACAGAAGCTCACAGGACATGGCTGCTTCAGAGCCTACCAAGTGCGGTTCAAGCTGGACAATACCGCTGTATGTCCAAGGTGCCCAACAATAGATGAGACTGTAGAACATGTAATCTTTAGCTGTCCCCGCTTTCAAGAAGAGAGGGAAGAATTTCTAGGAATCTGTGGCTCAGGACCCACAGTAGACAGCATCGTCAGCCTGCTGGTGCTTTCACAGGAGTGTTGGATGGCAGGCCAGCGCCTAGCGGCAGGGGTCATCAAGAAGCTGAGGAAGGAGGAGAAGGAGAGGCGCGCCTAAATAGTGGCAGCCTAAAACAATGAGGCGGCACACAGCCAATCACCCTCCATGAAGTAATGCCTAACGGTGGTCCCGTGGAGGGTGGGAAAGAGGTGTAGGAAGGTGGTTTTAGTGGGTAGAAATCCCACACGCGGATAGGTACGGGCCTATCCGTGTCTTTTGAAGATTTCCACCCATGCTCGTATAAAAAAAAAAAAAAAAAACACACACACAGACTATTTTGCGAGACTTGATCATTTGGACTCAGGGGACCTTAAAACTTGTATTTCCGTCGAAAACTCGAATTCGAAAATTTTCACGATCGCAATACTTCCTCTTACTATATACTTCGTATATAGATAAGGGAAAGTAAAAAAAATATTCAAAAGCTACAATTATTATTTATAATTTGTAATAATGAGATAGTATCTTTAAGAAAAAAGTTACACCATAACTAATTGAATCGCAATATAACATTTTTATTGGTACAACTTTATAAGAGGGGGCGGGTTATCACTGGTTCCTCCCGAACTTATCCGGAGGTTGCCGGACTAGCACACTCTAGCGCCATTTGTGCTAACCAAGTGCTTTGTATTCATATTTAACATTCGTATTCATTGGAATTATTAGTATTACTTTCCTTGAAGGTCATAATAATCTTACATCAATAGGTATATTGATATTTAATACAGAGATCATATCATATGATTCGATAATAAAGGTTACAAACGAGATTTTTTTCCAACTCTAATTAAACATTTTTATTATTTGTTTTAAGTTTTAAAATCGAGTGTAAAATAATTATTTTCCTCCCTATTTGTGAACTCAACAAGTGCAGGAGAATAAGATATAAGTTAAGCAGGCTGTTTCGCTTTAAATGTCGAAACCTTCGATTTCCAATGCTTTATCTAGTGACATATACAGTTCTAATATAGTCGAGTAACACGAAGAAATCAGGAAGATTCTAGAGCTTGTGTGGATGGAATAGATGGACTTCGCGATGCCGAGTGTCGTTTTTGAGATAATGCTATCTTCGGAAACTAGTAACAGAATTAAGGATTACTTTTTGAGCCACCGATTTATTGTTTAATAGGCGTACCAAGGAAGTCATGTGTTGCCCACATCTGATATTTTGCACTCCTAAAAAGTATTGATTTTCACATACCTACGTTTACTATGGGAAGGCCATATAGATTTTATTCCTCCTTCAATAATTATATATTTTAGTCCGAGAGGCCGTGACAAAAAACGTGATTCATTTCATAAAAATATGTCCAGATGTCTGTTATGAAAATGGACTTTTGCCAACTTACAGCCGTTGGAATGCAAAATGGCGACCATAAACCCTCGAAATTATTAACTTTTTCTGTTTTTTCATCAATAATTCCTAAACGGTTTATTCTATCGAAAAAGTTGTAATATATTAAATTAAAGAACAACAAATTCTGCGTCAAATAAGTACTGCAACATACTAATTTGGGTAATGATTTAATAAAAAACTGAGGTCAAACGACGTAGTTTTTTAAAAATAGAGACCGAATACTATATATGGGTCTGCAGATTGGAAATGAGTACTTTAAATGAAAAACTGAGGTAATAAAGAATATCAAATCAGTTGTAGAGTATCAAATCATGTGTCCATTGAGCACAAACAATTTTTAATTTAGTCAAGTGTACTTATCGAAATTAGCAATCTCCCGATCTCCGGCAATTGGCATTTTAACCCAGTTTCGTTTGCAAAAAATGGAGTTGTTTTAATTTTCAAGTATTCTGTATGTATGTATGGCCCTCTTGTAAAAATCCAAGATTTTTACCTCCTCCTTCTTCTGCGTTGTTTCTGGTTTTGGTTTTCGCCATCTTTAAAAACCGCTAAGAAGAAATATATTTAATTTTTTTCAAAATAACTCGCTGCCAATGCATTTAAGATAAAAATTTGTTAGAAACAATTTTAAAAATATCTGATGTGGACAACACATGACTTTCTTGTACGCCTATTGAACTGTAAATCGGTGGCTTAAAAAGTGATCCTGAATTTGGTTACTGGTTTCCGAAGATTGCATAATATCAAAAACGACACTCGGCGGAGCGACATCCATCTATTGACACACACATACTTTTCTTTCTGGAGTTCTCATGATAACTAAAATTTCCAAGAGATTTCTTCGTGTTCCGTGACACATTAAAACTGTCAATATTACTAGATAAAGCAAACGACAGTTTTGACATTTTAAGCCTAAAAAAACCACTCAACTTATATCTTATTCTCCTGCTGCAGACTTGTTTTGCTCACTAATGGGGAGGAAAACAAGTATTTTACACTCAATTTTAACACTTAAAATAAGTAATAAAAATCTTTAATTAGAGAGGAAAAAAAATCTCGTTTATAATCTTTATTACCGAATCATATGATCTCTATATTTAATCCTAATATAATTTTTGATGTAAGTTTATTATGACCTTCATGTAGAGTACCCTTTTCGGCTCTCCAATTTTTACCAAGATCTAGTAAATACATTCACATCATTATAAAAGCCCTATTTACCAAATTTGAGATGTTTTACATTATATTTTAATACCATTTTTGATGAAAATCAATAATGACCTTCAAGTAAAGTACTACATCCGGTAATTATGCAGTGACCAAAAAGGGAGGTTCACAACTAGAATTCCAATAATCCTAAATACAATACAATCTAAATATAATCCAAAATACAGTACGAATGTACGTACAGACGCCACGACGGAACTAGTCAAAATGTGTTCAGGGATGGCCAAAATGGATATTTCCGTTGAAATCTGAAAACCGAAAACTTTCACCATTACAATACTTTCTTTACTTCGTACAAGGAAGTAAAAAAAGGTGGTAAGTGAATATTGTGTGATGCGTGCACCAGAATTTTCCTGAATCTTTCATCTCTCAAACAGCACAAGACTCGACCACTTAATGAGTGAATCACCCATCTCTACTCACTATTGTATTGATTCAGCTCCTCGCCTGCAATGGCCACTGGTCGTAGAGTAGAAAGATGCAATATACCTCTGATCAGATCCATAATGGGGACTTGATAATATCGGTTATACCAAAACTATAAAAAGGAAAATAAATAAATAAATGGTGTACCACTTGTGGAAACTTCACGCACTTTGAAAATTTGATAAAACATTGTTTTACCTCCAATCCGCAACAGGTATTAGATTCTAGAACTGATTTCCACCAAATACCGCCGAAGGACAAATCTATAAGATTCGATTTGACACAATCCTATTATCTACTTCAATGTGTCTAATTTTTATGGGAGTTCAGGGCTATTTAACTTTTCAGCGATTCGTTCATCATCTGTTCCGACAACTTTCAGTCGCAGCCTACACTACTTCAATGATATTCACTGGATAGAAATCAAGAGATTTCGCTTTGTGCAATCTAATAAATTCTTTTGTCTACTGATCATTTTTCGGCCAAAATATTCTAAGCACTTTTTTAATAAACATAAGTCCTCGTTCTTCCCACAGCGTATTTGGCAGTTTCCTATCAATAAAAATCTGGTGCGGTGCGCGCATCACACAACTTTCCCTTTCCGTCCTATAATAATTATCTTTTTAATATAATTTTAAAAAGTTCATATAATGAATGATTGAAATAAACTCAGCAGCATTCACTTCTTCACATCTTCTCCCACTTAAGTATAATAAAACAGTTTTTTAAATAATTTTATTACAACAATTCTATACACTACCTATATATTTTAACTTCGTTAAGTTGCAAATATATTTTAAAAGTTTCGGTTTAGTTTTCATGGAAATATTTTCTTTCCATTAAATAATATGAAAGTAGAAATTATTAAGTTAATTTCCGCTTTTGTATTGTTAAATTACTTTATTATAGAGTATATTGTTTATAATAGATTGTTGGGAGAAGGTTCGGTCGCATCCGTCTCCTTTCAGATGCGCTCGGTTATTCATCTAGGGTTTTGTGCTCCTTATAAAATACGCTGTATATTTGCTATTATTGGTCCGATTTTGATGATTCTTTTTTGTTTTTTAGATGATTTAATTACCTTTCATACAATTCTATACACAATTTACTATAAAATGCATACTTTTGATGTTATGCGTAAATAAAATATTCTTTTCATTATAACTTTTTTCCCTGCATTGCCTCGGTGAAGTACCACATATATAAAAAGTTAAAGGTCTTTATGAAGACTAATTTAGGCATGTTTCATCAAAATCGTTAGAGCTGTTTTCAAGAAATTTTTAAAAAAAGTGTAAAATCGATTATATAAGTAGCACTTCCGGTTAGTCGATTTTGACATCACATGCGTGTGCCAACCTTAAATATGAAATTTGAGTATCGTAGGACTTTTCGTTTTTGAGCTAGACTGTTCACATACACACAGACCATTTTGTGAGACTTGGTCATTTGGACTCGGGGGAGCTAAAAACTTTTATTTCCGTCGAAAACACGAATTCGAAAATTTTCACGATCGCAATACTTTCCCTTACTATATATTTCGTATATAGGTAAGGGAAAGTAAAAATCTACTGGTAGATGAGCAAATATTCAGCTGTACTGTAAAAGTTGAATTGCTATCTTTACAACTCATTGTACTTCACCTTAGCTGACTTTCGTTGCTACATTTCTGATACATGAGTGTTTAGGCTTCATGCTCCGTAAAGTGCAGCTCTTAACTGTTGAGGGTTTGGATTTAACGAGACAATTACGCACTTAACCACGTATCACCCAATACAATTAATTTTCATCAAGTTTCTAAATATCGTAATCCATAAAAAAATCCTTTGGTTTTCTTTGCCCTCTCGTTGGAGCAAATTGTTAGAAATAATTTTGAACCACTACTCGTTTAAATATCTTATCCATCCGGACCCAACCTTGGGCTTAATTCAATTTCAAATATTGTCAAAGCAATGTCGCCTCTAAAAAACAGACAAAACCTCTACTTAAACAAAAATAATTTTTCGAGACATGGATCATCAACAATGCAAACAAACGCTGAGTTGTTCATGCCTCATTATCTAGAGCGTATAAGCAACAAAATTCTCTGAGAAATTTTGATATCATATTGAGTGATATGATCGATGATATGATGATGTGATGATGAACATAGTTTAAGATTAGTGGTGCGGTCTTTATTTCTAGTCCTGCAAGAGTGTGTTGTGTCGAAAAAGTAAGTAAACGATTTATTCATAATTTAAAAAAAAAAAAAATGAAGGACGTGCATTATTGAAAAAAATTGAAAAAATCACAAATGTTTGGAGTGCGAGTTAGTAGGAATTTTATCGGATGTAGATAGTAAATTATGATCGCCGAAGAGTGCCGTCAACACAGGAGGAAGGCGAAGTAAATCTTTCATGGAATGCATTAGCAAAGCACTAAAATATAAAATTCAAAACCTGTGAGAGACTAAGTCTCAATACAAATTGTAAAAAGATCATTATCTGTATAAATAAATCCATCGATCAGTTAATGAATGTTCCTACTACTCCACTTTCTACATAATTAGTCAAAGAATGAAAACGACTTAATAAAATATGACGCTACGATTGAAATAGTCGTCCGCTTCAGGTTTAATAATGACGATAATAGTTAAATTTTCCTCTAGAAACTCCACTTGTCTTTTTTTCAACATTCCAGTAAAACTATGATCAGAGATATGAGTATCTTTTTCACCGTATTATTATTTCGGCATTTTTGGTTTATTATTTTCAATAATAGACCTTTGGAATCGACCAAGGAAAAAAATGTTGTAACCCACCTCAAAATTTGAGGTTTTACGTTTCAAGATGCGTAGAATCCAAATATCGAATAAAAAAAATCCGTCCGTCCGCTGTATGCCCTACGCGGTTTTTCTCCGAGACTACTGGACCGATTTTCTTGAGATTCGGTACCAATGTCACAGGTCACCCCAGAATGATCCTCAGAACTCGGCATTGCAATCCGTCTGTTTGCTTAAAAATGGCGGCCGATTAGGGATCTCATAAGCCCATAACTCCGCTATTTATAAAGATAGAGAGGAAATGTAAGGTGTTTTGGAATCAGCATAATAAGGCATAATAAAAAAAAAAAATGAAAAACAAAAAATCTATAATAATTACCGATTAAAGATCGTATATAGCCCATAACTCGGCCATTTATAAACATAGAGGAGAAATGTAAGGTGATTTGGAAATAGCATAACAAGCCATTAAAATAAGAAAAAAAAAACGAACAATAAAAAAATCTCTGTAATTGCTTTTGGTTTATTATTTTCAATAATAGACCTTTGGAATCGACCAAGGAAAAAATTGTTGTAACCTCCCCCCTCCCCTTAAAATTTGAGGTTTTACGTTTCAAGATACGTAGAATCCAAATAGCGAATAAAAAAATTTCGTCCGCAAAAATTTGTTTTCCTTTGGTGCGTACTGCTTATTTTTTTTTATTTGGACTGGATAGATATTTTTGAAATATTACTAAGTGAAAATAATAAACCATTGTGTAATAATTTGCAGCGTTTTTGTATAAATAGCTTTAACTATGATTTCATTGAGGATTTTTCAGTACATTCAACGATTCTCGGTTTTATTCATTTGCAGCCCCATCGAATGTTTTGGCTCCAGCAGGGCTCATTACCGTTTCAAAATATGGCCCAAATCATGCCCTGACATCTTCATTGCAACGTAAAAGCTGTAAGCCTGAGCAGCGCGTAGCTTGTGAGAATGGATCTAATACGTTTTAAGTTGAACATGCAATTCTTCTATCATTATTTTTTGTTTTCTTCAGCGTTTGAGGAGGGTTTGAGCGTTTTCTTCAGCGTTATAAATATTGATGCTAATAGGTAATGTGAATAAAACACGTGTTCATTCCTCAAAAAACTGAGCAGATGCTCCGGTAAGATGTAAATAAAGAGAAGATACACAATGGAATACTTGCTAAGCGTATGGGACACGTGCTCCAAATATTCGATTATGAGTACTTGCTCACCTTTCTAAGAGGATAAACCTGAGAACGTACTCCACTATGTGAGTAGGTACTCAATAAAATATCGATCTACTCTTTCAGAGACTCTCCATACACTTCCCCAGTAATCCATTGAGTAACGTTTCTTAATTCACATCTAACTGGAGCATCTCCTCAGACAATGGAGGAATGAGCACCTGCTCAGTTTAATTCACTTCATCTATTATCTTGATGACAGTTCTAGTTACGCGACTTTCCTTTATTTGTTATAATACAAATTTTCTTACAATTATGATAATGGTGTAGGTTTATAAATAAAATGAAATCAAGTTTTTTATCAATCAGTGTTTAATTGACAGTTTTTGAAATTTGATAGTACAATGAGGTATAAACAGGTGTTTTTATGTTAATAATTTTTAACAATAAAATCTGCCCATCTAATGCTATTTAAAGAGGCTTATCAAACATATCAACATTCCAGAAGTCGCTGTTATTTCCTGTAAAGTTAGTTGTCAAGAAATATGTGCCATGAGCGCTGAAAAAACAAAAACAATAATCTTGAATTAGTATCTAATTGTATAACATGTCAATTATTGAGAATAATATTAATAAAACAATACCTATATTAATATATATATATATATATATATATATATATATATATATAGTAATAATAATAATGTTCGGTACGAATATAATAATAATGATAATGAATGGTATCGGTACGAGCAGAAACCGGTACTGTCTGATGAAAACAGAACGTTATTCACGGATCGTTCCATTATTACAGACCATAGAATTGTAAATAATAAACCGGACATAGTCTTAATTGATCAAAATATAAAAAGTGGCTATGTCATCGATATTGCGGTTCCAACCGATGATAATATCGACAAAATAGTTTCATAAAAGATAAGAACATATCACGAGTTGTGCCAGGAGCTACGGCAACTTTATAGGCTGGAGCATATAAAGGTGTATCCGATTATAATATCCAGCAACGGGCTTATCCCGGACGATACCATCAGATCAATTGAGAATTTGAAGCTGCGTAAAACAGTACTGGAGGAAGGGCAGAAAGCAGTTCTCCTCAGTACAGCAAACATCGTCAGGAAATTTTTTAAATATAGTTTAAAATTTGAACCTAACCCTTGACTTTGGTCCGGGTAGGTTAATTTTTATGGCAATAGCCAAGATTGTATGAAATAAAAATAATAATAATGATAAGCACTTTATATATTCTGGATCAATTCCATTTAGTATAACAATTACAAGAAATGATAGGTGGGCTTCAGAGCCTTAGAGTAGAATGATAGGTGGGCTTCAGAGCCTTAGAGTAGAATGATAGGTGGGCTTCAGAGCATTAGAGTAGAATGATAGGTGGGCTTCAGAGCCTTGGAGTAGAATGATAGGTGGGCTTCAGAGCCTTAGAGTAGAATGATAGGTGGGCTTCAGAGCCTTAGAGTAGAATGATAGGTGGGCTTCAGAGCCTTAGAGTAGAATGATAGGTGGGCTTCAGAGCCTTAGAGTAGAATGATAGGTGGGCTTCAGAGCATTAGAGTAGAATGATAGGTGGGCTTCAGAGCCTTAGAGTAGAATGATAGGTGGGCTTCAGAGCCTTAGAGTAGAATGATAGGTGGGCTTCAGAGCCTTAGAGTAGAATGATAGGTGGGCTTCAGAGCCTTAGAGTAGAATGATAGGTGGGCTTCAGAGCCTTAGAGTAGAATGATAGGTGGGCTTCAGAGCCTTAGAGTAGAATGATAGGTGGGCTTCAGAGCCTTAGAGTAGAATGGTAGGTGGGCTTCAGAGCCTTAGAGTAGAATGATAGGTGGGCTTCAGAGCCTTAGAGTAGAATGATAGGTGGGCTTCAGAGCCTTAGAGTAGAATGATAGGTGGGCTTCAGAGCATTAGAGTAGAATGATAGGTGGGCTTCAGAGCCTTAGAGTAGAATGATAGGTGGGCTTCAGAGCCTTAGAGTAGAATGATAGGTGGGCTTCAGAGCCTTAGAGTAGAATGATAGGTGGGCTTCAGAGCCTTAGAGTAGAATGATAGGTGGGCTTCAGAGCCTTAGAGTAGAATGATAGGTGGGCTTCAGAGCCTTAGAGTAGAATGATAGGTGGGCTTCAGAGCCTTAGAGTAGAATTTAGATCGAAACTAAAACTTGAATAAAGATTTGAGTTGGCTTCGAATGAGACTAATAGCAGCTGGATAGATCAAACACAAGATCTTTAGTGAACTTTCGAAGTTGAGATGATTTTCTCTACAAGTTCTACCTCGCTGTTGAACCCCGTTTTACATTTCTGAACAAATTTGGTTCCGAATCTGCCGGTTTTTCGAATGTGTTCTTTTTTGCAGAAATACCTAATTTGAAATTCGCCAGTCATTGTGAAGATCATGTCAACTTATAAAAAATCACCAAAAATGGTGTGTTTGATCTATCGAGCTGCTTACATATTCAATCATTATAATGCAATTTTATAAATGTAAAATTTACATAAAAATTAAAAGATAATTGAAAAAAATTAAACAGAATAAAACAGGATAGAAAATAATAACATATTTTAAAATATGTTAATTCAATAATTTATAGGATTTTTAAAGATACGTACATAATTGAAAATTAAGAATTAAAGTAAGAGAGCTAAATTAAGCTAAAATAAATAAATGAATAGGTTCATACAAGTAAATTAAAAAAAAAACAAAACAATGAACAAGTAATAAAAAATATATATAGAAATAAAATAAATAAGATATAAAAATGAACAGTTAACTAAAATAAATGTGTGAATACAAATGTACAATCATCATCATATTCATGGACCACTCTGGAAGTTCTTCTTTAGTTCGTCTTCCCATTTGATTGTAGGTCGGTCCCTTCGTGTTTTTCCCTCCATTTTTTTCCTCTGAGTCCATAACTAAAATGAACAAAAGTGGACTGAGACTACAACCCTGCTGGATTCCTATCGTGGTTTCAGTTTCCTGAGAAGTGTAGTTGGTGAATCTTACCACGTTTCGTGTTTTCTTGTAGAGACTTTCAACCGCCAGTCGATTCCTTTTTCTCTTAAGGCCTCTAGGATATCCGTGTTCCTCACTCGATCGAAGGCTTTTGCAAGGTCAACAAAGCACACCGACATTTCCTTTTCTATTTCTAATATTTTTTCAAAGACCTGTCTTATAGCAAAGATAAGGTCCTGTGGGCTCGCAGGCAATGAAAAGGCTGACTCTCTGGCAAAGAAAGGTTCATCGATGCAACAATACGATCCCTCACTAACCATAGATGAAGCAAAAACCATAAACATGGCTGTCATCAGACAAAGATGACTGACCTCACATCCAACTCACAATCCTCAGGATGACTACTTCCAACTAAGCAGAAAAGAACATGTAACCATTTTCAGAATAAGGACCGGACACAACCGTCCTAAATCACACTTATATAAAAAACTAAAAATAGGAACTAGCCCTTTATGCAACTGCGGAGAAGCTGAACAAACATCAGACCACATACTACAATCCTGCAAACTGCTAAAAAAATTGCGAAGATCTGGCCAGTGCCAGTGTCACTGGAGAGGAAACTTTACGGGAGTCTGGGGGATCTCGAGAGGACTGCCGAGTTTTTGTTCTCATCTCCTGACATGGTCATTTAAATGGAGGGGACGAGGAAGAAGAAGAAGGTCCTGGGTGCTCCGATTTGAAAGCCGTATTGTTCCTCTTCCAACAATCCTTCGATTCTTCTTCTTATCCTCTTTTCTAGGATCATAGAATCTTACTCGGGATGCTTAAGAGAGATATACCTCTATGGTTGTTACAGTCTCTGTTGTCTCCCTTTTTACTTTCCCTTACCTATATACGAAGTATATAGTAAGGGGAAGTATTGCGATCGTGAAAATTTTCGAATTCGAGATTCCAACGGAAATACACGTTTTATGGTCCACTGAGTCCAAATGATCAAGCCTCGCAAAATGGTCTGTGTGTCTGTGAACAGTCTAGCTCAAAAACGAAAAGTCCTACGATACTAAAATTTCATATTTAATATAGATATAGGGCTGTGATGTTACAGCAACTTTTTCGTCAAAATCGACTAACCGGAAGTGCCACTTTATATAATCGATTTTACACTTTTCTACAATTTTCTCGAAAACGGTTCTAACGATTTTGATGAAAATTATTCTTCATAAAGGCCTTTAACTTTTCATTTATGTAGTAAATCACCAAGGAATTGAAGGGAAAAAAGTTATGTTGAAAAGAATATTTTATTTGTGCATAGCATAAAAAGTATGCATTTTACGGTAAATTATGTGTAGAATTGTATGAAAGGTAATTAAATTACATAAAAAACAATAAAAGTATCATGAAAATCGGACCAGTATTAGCAAAGATACAGCGCATCGGACTAACCGGAAATAGCTATTATATCATGGATTTTTCACTTTTTTACATTTTTCTCGAAAACGGCTCTAACGATATTGATGAAACTTGCCTAAATTATTCTTCATAAATGCCTTTAACTTTTCATTTATGTAGTAAATCACCGAAGAATTTCAGAGAAAAAACTTATGATGAAAAGAATGCTTTATTTGCGTATAGCTTAAAAAGTATGCATTCTAATGTAAATTATGTGTATAATTGCATGAAAGATAATTAAATTATCTAAAAAATAATAAAAGAATCATCAAAATCGGACCAGTATTAGGAAAGATACAGTATATTTTATGAGGAGCACAAGACTCTAGACGTATAACCGCATCCGAAAGGAGACGGATACGATCGAACCTCCTCCCACCAATCCGCCAATCTGTTGTCAACAATACGCTCTGTAATAAAGTAATTTAAGAATACAAAAGCGAAAATTAACTTAATAATTTCTACTTTCACATTATTTAATGGAAAGAAAATGTTTCCATGGAAACTAAACCAGAAACTTTTAAAATATATTTGCAACTTGACAAAGTTAAAATATATAGATAGTGTACAGGATTGTTGTACTAAATTGTTTAAAATTTTTTTTTATTGTACTTAAGTGGGAGAAGATGTGTATGGTGCTGAGTTTATTAGAAGCAGTATTTATATGAACTCTTTAAAATTGTATTAAAAAGATAATGATTATGGAACGGTAAGGGAAAGTTGTGTGATGCGCGCACCGCACCAGATTTTTAAATATCGGAACAATGATTGTTACTTCCCAGTCATTCGATATTTTCTTTTACTTCCACACTAGGTTAAGAAGGTGCAGCATAATCTCTCTTCCTTTGTACCACATATATAGTATATCAGCATTTCAGGAGTTATTTCGTCTCTGCCTGCAGATTTCCCAACCTTCATGCACCCCAGCGCTTCTTCCATTTTGTCATCATCAAAAATGTGCAATCAGTTAAATAAAATATACAAATAAACATATAACAAATGAAGATAACTTCAATCAGTTAAGTCAGAAGAAACGAAGTAAAAATTATCTTATTGAAATGTACTAAGCCAGATGATTTCGGTTTGAATTTGATTGATTCATTTAAAGGATCTATTAATTTATATATATATATATATATATATATATATATATATATATATACATACACATATATACATATATACATATTTTTAAGACAATGATGAATTCTGATTGTTTATTTTCGTACAGTATAAAAAGAAAGTTATACTTGTTAGTTTTGTTAATAGCTAATATTCTAATAGGGTAAAAATCAGTAAAAATTTTGGCATTTTTAAATATCTTGCATTCTTTTTTTGTAATTATAACTTTCTATCTATTTTTAATTACATTTTTTACTCTGTTCTTTTTATTTTGCTGTTCTCCATACTGCTAGATCATAAAATTAAAAGATTTTGAATTGGTTCAGATAAATCCAGGGATGAATTATATCAAATATTAAATAGTTAGCCGTAGTGATATTTAAGAAGGTGGTTAGATATGAAGTATCCTAATTAACTACGAATTATTTCAACGATACCTTACCTCGAAGGAGTGGAATCTCCCATGAATACGACTTCCCCATTTGCGCATCCGTTCTCTAGAAAACGCTCATATGAATCACACTTTGTTGCAGGGAATGCGTCTTTACGATAAATGCTTTCAGCGAATAATTTATAAGAGCGTTGATGACTGCATATTGCTTAAAAAATCAATAATTAAAAAAACATTAATTTTATCTATTAAAAACAAATTGATTCATTTGATTTGGAGTTCATTCACGAAAATTAAAAATATAAAACCTAAATATCACTATAGATATTCTTTATTAAATGACATACATATATATATATATATATATATATATATATATATATATATATATATATATATATATATATATGTGTGTGTGTATATGCCATTTAATAAAGAATATATATATATATATATATATATATATATATATATATATATATACGGGATTGATAAATAACTTGTAAAATCTAATTAGATTGATCCTTCTATACCATCTTGCGGATATCAGCTGACTAAATATATATATATATATATATATATATATATATATATATATATATATATATATATATATATATATTTATATGACTTCAAATTAGAGCTCAATAACTATTTTCTTTTATAATTTATTTCAATTTTGAGACTAAAATCAGAAATTCAGAATAAGGTCTAATCCTGTAAGCCGTTCTTTTGTAGAAACATCAATGAATTATTATATTATATTACGTTATATTTAATTGTACTAGCACAATAAGGGGAAAAATGATAGCTATATTACTGAATAAAATTATTTATAGTTTATCTATGTGATTGTTACCTGCCTGGTGTACGTTGTCTCTAATCTCAACGTACATCACTGTCCATCCTTGATGGATTTAATCCGTTATTGGATTCCATCGCTGGAATAAGTGTTGAGTTTAGAAACTTACCCACTGTTAGTGCAACGGTTTATTCAACTGGTTCATACGCCTGCTACCAGGTAGCGCACTGACAAGACATAACCACGCAGCCGGCCGTCTTGTAAAAAAAGACTATTGTTTTGTTTTATAACGTGGTTATTTTTTTGTATTGTATATTTACTGTAAATATGTATATCTATTATACTTTCTTATAACAAAGGAATGTTAAAGAGGTGTTCTGATATAAGCTAATAATAGTAGTTAATTGAAACAACGATAGTTTGTTTTTCAGCTTGATAAGTACATTTTTTCTATAGTTTTCTCTTTCTTTTGTAGAATTCGCATGCCTAGCAATTCTTTCATTCTTTATTGTTCTCTTTTCGATCATGATTATTTGAGCGAAAAAATCCTTTTCGATTTATACTTTCCTTGACTATGGCAGCCATTTTCGTTTTGAAATGCGGTTCGGGGCTGGTTGGCCAATAAGTTTGCAATGTGAATGCTAATATGGTATTATTGTAATATATGATGCGATATTGTTGATACTTTTAATGTGCTTTTTCTCTGGTTAATTACAGTAGCGGATCGAGGTTTTATTTTTTTTTGGGGGGGAGGGAGGATGGAGTGCGGCAACACCGGGGACCTGAGGATAGAAATACCTCATATCAACGGAGGGTCCTCCCCCTTAAGGACAATGATCAAAACTGCATTTTTTACACAATTTAAGGCAATGAACATGAATCATTTGAAATTCAGTTTTGAATTATTTTTAATTTAGTAGCGGCAATTACAGGAAAGATCATGTTTTTAAGCAGAAACTTTTTTATAGTATTACTTTTTCACACATGCACACATTTAATAGCTGAAGTAGTTTTTAAGCCATCATTCAGGCAGACGCCAGTCCATCAATTTTATTTCTTTATTCTTTGTACTATTAAAAATTAATATAATTTTAAGCGAGGTTCTGTGAAGAAAACCACACTGAGCAGTGTAGCCGTAATAAAAATAGAGATGGGCGAAATGTACTCCGAGTAACGAGTAATCTAATTCCGACTAGTGAGAGTATTCGAGTACTTTTGTCCAAGAGTACTTTTTGTACATCTCTAAAATACAAGCATTTGATGCAAAATTATCGCAAATAGTTAACTTGAATGTTACAACAGGAGATATAAAATTTAATTGTAATTCTCCATTAAGAAAGGTTTTTTGTTATGCGGCATGATTTAAAACGAGAAATTACATATTGTAATTGTTTAATTTTCGGCTCAGATCATTCATAGGAACAAAAATATACCAAGATAAAAAAAATTTTTTTGTTTATTTGTGGGACTTAAGCACAAAAACCACCCCCCTGAATCCGATTGTGGTTAGTTATTTACTTGTATTTAGGACATTCGAGGTTTTTTTTTGGGAAACTCTCAATAATATCAGAACGATAATTTTTTTGTTTATTTGTTTTTGCTCTTAATATTGAATTCTTTTTCTTTTTTAAATTCATGCTCGTTTTTATAAAATTGATTTCTGGTTTTGTGCTAAAGTCCCGCTGTATTGTATTAAAGGTAATTAAATTATCTAAAAAACAAAAAAAGAATCATCAAATTCGGACCAATAATAGCTAGGATACAGCGCATCGGACTAACCGAAAGTGGCAATAATATCATGGATTTTACAATTTTTTTCAAATTAACTCCTCTAACGATTTTGATAAAAATTTTCCCTTCAACTTTTCATGTATGTTGTATAATATATACGAGTACGTGCAGGAGGAAATTTATAGTAAAAGAAAATTTTATTTGCGCATCATTCAAAAAGTTAGTATTTTATAACAAATCATGTATGGAATCATATGAAAGATGATTAAATTCTCTAATATACAAAAAGGAATTATCGAAATCGGACCGGAATTAGCAAAGATACAGCGTATCTTAGGAGGACTACAAGACCCTAGATGGATAACTGAGCGCATCCGAAAGGAGACGGATGCGACCGAAGCTTTTCCCACTAATCCGTCAATCTGTCGTCAACAATATGTTCTGTAATAATGTAATGTAAGAATACAAAAGTAGAAATTTACTTAATAATTTCTACTTTTATATTATTTAATGGAAGCAAAATGTTTCAATGGAAACTGAAACGGAACTTTCAAAAATATATATTCAACTTTACTTAAAATATATTGGTAGTGAACAGAATTGTTGTAATAAAGTTGTTTTAACATTGTTTTATTGTACCTATGTGGGAGAAGATGTGAAGAAGTGAATGCTGCTGAATTTGTGAATTTTTGTGTGAACTCTTTAACATTATGTTAAAAAGATATTTATTATAGGACGGTAAGAGAATTTTTTTTTTTTTTAATTTTCGTATATATTTTCTCCATCAAACTTTGACTGCGCACATTATTTTAGTGAACTCTTTTCGGGAGCCGGAGTTCGGGGAATTTCCCCCCTCTCCCCCCTCCTCTGTACTCATCCCTGACGGCAGGCCTGTTTTCAGAGTTATGAACCAGCTACTTACAATTTAATGTACAATTAGGCTGGTCACTTCCGCCATTAGGAAAGAAATCTGCATGGCCCATTGGTTTTTTGTAGCCTAAAACTCCAGAGTCGGTGTGTATATTCATGACATGTTCTGCGTCTTCAATATCCAATCGGCTATCCTCTGGTCTGTTTAGCATCTCATAACCTGGCCCTGCTGCGTCCAATCCTGAAGATTTAATAAAATGACATAATTATTAATGAAAATTAAATCAATTTAGATTTATTGTTTTAATTACAAATTTGTGTCCATCAATAAATTATAATTTAAATATATTGTGGGAAATGTATTTTAAAATCTTTTGTCACCATTTTTTTTGTATAACATTGTATATCAATTGTTATCAAGTGGTGGTCCTCTAGCCTGAGGTTGGTCCGCGAGGGGAGAGGAGGAGGTCCGACAGCATCCTTCTGTATTTTTTTGTGATAACGTATCCATGGAACTTTTTATTATTTCTCCTGAGTACAACTCTTTTTAATTATTCGGGTTAGAGGACACACCACGACTTCATTGTACGCCTATTAAACTATAAATCGGTGGCTCAAAAAGACCCGCTTAACTTATATCCTACTATCCTGTTGCAGACTTGTTCAGCTCGCTGAGGAGGAAATTAATGTATTTTAAACATAATTTTAATACTTACAACAAGTAATAAAGTTATTTATTTAGAGTAATAAAAAAAAATCGCGTTTATAACCATATGATCTCTGTATTAAATGTCAATGTACCTTTTGATGTAAGTATATTATGATCTTCTAGTAAAGTAACCCTTTCGGCTCTCCAATTTCAACCAAAATCTATTATATTATTTATATTGATATAAAAGTCTAATTTACCGAATTTGAGGTAATAATAATAAGATATTGAGGTAAACTTTAACTTTTCTTTTCTTGATTGTTTACTTATTTTGTTATTATTTAAATTGTCTATCTAATCATTTTTTTAGTAATGTACATTTTTTTTTATATGATATTTTTTTTTTCTCTTTTATTTTGTATATATAGTATGAATGGATTCGCATAGCCCTAATACCTATTGCCCTTGAGTGTGGCAGCTCCTATTATTTTTCAAATAAAAAACAAAATATTATAAAAAAAAAATTCTGATGCTATTGTTATTGGTATCTTTTTAATCCTAATACTATAATGAATAATTTAGTAAGCAAAATGTTTCTCTGTGAAGCGCAGTACTTGTTTGGCATTCTTTCAATCAAAGTGAGTTTGAGGAATGATATTTAAGTAATTCTGCGACATTACTAGAAAAGGAAATTATCAGCCGCCGAAACCACGCGTTTGATACGAGAAGTTGAAGAGAGGAACCTAACCTTAATGAGCGGACTAAGAGGAGATAGTTCGCCAAATGGCGATACAAGCTTGGAAAGTCAGCTTGTGGACAGCGAGGCTCTAAGACTCGCTGTTGAAGATAGATCCTTCGAACTTGGTTTGTCACAGTCAAGTGTGAATAGACCAATTAGGTAAAGAGAAGAGAGCAGGTAGAGACGTTCCACCTGAGCTCACCTTGCAGCAGACGAACGTCGTCTGGAAATGTACCGCCAAAAACAAAATGCCGGAAGAGAGCGAAAGATTTTTTTTTAGAATATAGTTAATAATGGCCTAAACGTCTAAACCAACATTCAACCAGACAAGAGCCGACAGACAAACAAAAACACCTTTATCCGATAACTTCAAGTAAACAAGAAGAATTATTCAAACATTCTTAATTAAAACGGTTCATAATGAGCAATGTAAATAGTAAATTAATGGAATGATAATTTTAAAATAAAGTATGTACGAGTATATAAACCCACTATTTAGTGTGGGGAAACAACTATCACAGATGAAACAATTGATAACTATGAGACTTGATACTCTGACAATGTCTGATTCCGATTGACTTTGCAAGAAGTGTCAAGTCTTACAAACAAAGTAGGGGCATTTATATTTAACGATTAAAAATAAAACTAGAGCGGATAATGAGGAAGGAAGGTTAAAATGGTATTTATTTTTGTCTGATATTAATTTTCAGTGAGGAAACAGATATATTGGTACCTTTTACTTCCTTGTACACAGTAAAGGTACAATACTTCCTTTATCACACAATACGCGTAACATACACCTTTATTTTTTCAATAAATTTTATGTGTTTCCAATTAGTTTCCATGGAAATTGTATTTAGTTTCCATTAAATAATATAAAAGTAGAAATTATTTCCTAAAACAATAATTTATGTTCATGCATTATCGAACTAGGGCTTTAATGAACATCAAAACATAGCATTATAAATCAAGTTAATGATATAACACATGAACATATGGTTTCTAAATATAATATCACACATCTATATTACCACTCATATTTCCGGAAATTTGTTTTCGACCTGGGAAAATATTTCTCCTGTTTACTTCATTGTACGCAGTAAAGGAAGTATTGTAATCGCGAAAATTTTCGGTTTCCAGATTTCGACCGAAAAATCCATTTTGACCATCCCTGAATTCATTTTGACAAGTTTCGTTGTGACGTCTGTACGTCCGTTCATGCATGCATATCTCGCATAACTCAAAAATAGTTAGCCGTAGAAAGTTAAAATTTTGTATTTAGGATCATTGTGAAATCTAGTAGTGAACTTCTCTTTTTGGACAATGCATGATTAACGGAAGTGGTACTTTACTTGAAGGCCATAATAAACTTTCATCAAATATTATAATAAAATATAATGTAAAACATCTCAAATTTGGTAAATAAGACTCATATTAATATAAATAGCATAGTAAATTTTAGTTAAATTTGGCAAACCGGAAGGGATACTGCACTTGAAGGTCATAATAAACTTTCATCAAATATTATAATAAAATATAATGTAAAACATCTCAAATTTGGTGAATAAGACTTTTATATCAATATAAATAATGTAATAGATTTAGCTTGGAACTGGTAAGCCGAAAGGGATACTTTACATGAAAGTCATAACAAACTTACATCAAAGCCTATACTGACATTTAATATAGAGATCATATGGTTCGGTTATAAAGGTTATAAGCGCGATTTATTTTTACTCTAATTAAACAATTTTATTACTTGTTTTAAGTGTTTAAATTGAGTGTAAAATGCTTTTCTATCCTCCCATTTGTGAGCTGAACGAGTCTGCAGCGGGAGAATGAAATATAAGTTCCACCTAAAATGTTTAAACCGTCGATTTCCAATGCTTTATTTAGTGACATAGACAGTTCTAATGTGTCAAAGAACAGGAATAAATCTTTGTGAACTTATTACCAACTGAAAGAATACGACACATAATAACGGAATGAGACTTTTTAATAACGCGATTTTTTTTCCATTCTAATTTAACAATTTTATTACTCGTTTTAAGTGTTAAAATTGAGTGTTTCCTCTCCATTTGTGAGCTGAGCAAGTCTGCAGCAGGAGAATAAAATGTAAGTTAAGCTGGATCTTTTGCTTTCAATGCACTATTTAGTGACATTGACAATTCTAAAGTTATCACGGAACACGAATAAATCTCTTGGGAACTTGGTACCTACTAAAAGAAAACGACGTATAATAACGGAAGGAGATCTCTGGGAACAAGAGCTTTTGTGTGTGCCTCAATAGATAGACGTCGCGACACCGAATGTCGTTTTTGAGATACTGCTATCTTTGGAAACTAGTAACCAAATGCAGGATCACTTTTTGTGCCACCGATTTATAGTTTAATAGGCGTACAGGACAGTGATGTGTCCACATTACAGTTTGATGAGTCAACCATCAAGCTTGAAAATATGTTGGGTTTAATAGAGCTTTTCACAAACTTCCTGATTCGGATTACGCTCATGTTTTAAAGCTCTAATACTTTAATACTGTAATACTCTAATATCGGATAATTGGGAACTTTAAAAGTGATAATTTGGTTTTATTAGTTTTAAGAAGTTCTTTTACTGGTGATAAAAACATATTACTAAAAGCAATTTATACTTACCGGTTATTCTGGCCACCTTTCCATGACCACAATTCCTAATGTAGCCTCCTGCGATTCCCATGACGTGAGCTCCCAGACTGTGTCCTATCAGGTGGACTCGATCCAGAGCGATGAGTTGAGACTTGCATAGCCGAATGACAAAGATTCCAATAGCGGCTCCTACCCCGTCCACTCTGAACGTCGTTCGGAAGTACGTGGACATTGATATATCGCTCCAGTCCACCGTGACCACATTATATTCTGACGTGCTATTATAAGCTGAATAGAATATAGTATTATGAATGTTTATTATATTATAAAAATTAAAAAAAGTTCTAAATTAAAAATATCGATGATTAACCTTGCTTTTCAAGATTTACATAGTTTTTTAATCACTTCCACCATCTCTGAGCAATTAATTTGACGCATCCTCCCTGATCCGATGACAAAAAACGTTCTGAACAAGACATACTTTCAAGACTCATGCCACCACTTTGTTAATTTCTCCAAAGACTTTCGTGGCGTTATTAGATTTTGTACCCGACTAAGGGAAAGCCACTAGGAGGATAATGTGTTTAACAAAATACTAAAGAAATTTTCTATTAAATGTGCTAAAAATGTCCACTTGAGGTTATCTAACTAATGAGAGAATGGCTCATGCAATTTTCAAGTTTGATGTATCAAATTACTGGTTGTGATCCCGTGAAAGTTTTGAAGCATTGTGAGCTTAAAATACTGAAAACATATTTTATTGTTGTTGTTGAGGCATAAGCGCCATTTAGCAAACTTTACAGGAAATACATGATACGATTTTTCCCCATAAAACAGTATATTTTTTGTTTAATTTTATTCTTTATTTTAGACACTGGGATTATATTAAGGCGGCAAAACTTTTATAATCACAATATATTTTTAAGGCTTCTAACACTGGTTAAGGGACGAGTGAGAGTCTTTTGTATTTGATACTTACGTCATCAATAGTCGATTTTTAGACCATTTCCAATTTTTTTTTCTCGATTTATTGTGAGTGGGAATCGATAGATAATAAATTGAAATAACAAACATAGTCTGTATTACAATAAAGAATAGATAATATGGCTTCAATTTATTATAGTATACCTCTTGCGATGTAAACAACAGAGCTTCTATATTCAGTTTCGAGATAGCCGTGAGTTATGAACTTGGTTTCAATATTTTTTATAAATGCAGAACTCAATTTCTGGTCGGTATCGTTAGAAGCAACTCGTATTCCATTTGGGTAATTCCTTAAAAGTAATTTTTTTTTTTAATTATTATTTTATCCTAATAATAAAAAATAATATTATTGATTAAATATAAATTTAGCATATTATGAGCCTAGAGGATATCATGAGACTTGAGTATTGTGGTAATTTTGAAGTACGATGTTTCAACAAACTTTTTTTTATAAAAAAAAAAAAAAAAATTATTGGAAAATATTACAATTTTCCTCAATCTTGGGTAATAAGTAATAGTAATGACAATTAAACATTTATACCAATATATATATATATATATATATATATATATATATATATATATATTTTACTCAATCGATATTTATATATATATATTTTAGGGACTTGAATAAGTTCTCGCTGTTTTTTCGTGAAAATAAATGCTTTATTTAAAAAAAATAGTAAAGAACATGTCATTGAAAGTATTGTCCATCGCTAGCCACTACTTTCTCCCATCTTTCTGGCAGCATACGAATACCATGTCGAAAGAACGACTCATCTTTTGAAGTTATCCACGAATCGATCCGTTTTTTGGCATCTACATAAGATTGGAAATTCTGCTCAGCCAGGCCATGAGTCATCGATCGGAACAAGTGGTAATCAGAAGGAGCAATGTCCGGTGAATACGGCGGGTGGGGTAGGACTTCCCATTTGAGCGTTTCCAAGTAGGTTTTGCAACATGTAGGCGAGCGTTGTCATGCTGCAAAATTACTTTGTCGTGTCTTTCCTCGTATTGAGGCCAATACTTTCCTTCAATGCTCGGCTCAAACGCATTAATTGTAGTCGATAGCGATCTCCCGTGATGGTTTCGTTGGGTTTGAGGAGCTCATAATACACTACACCCAGCTGATCCCACCAAATACAGAGCATGAGCTTGGAACCATGGATATTCGGCTTTGCTGACGATGTTGATGCATGGCTTACCCCACGATTTTTTACGCTTCGGGTTATCGTAGTGTATCCACTTATCATCGCCATTCACGATACGATGCAAAAAACCTTTCCTTTTCTGCCGTTGGAGCAGCTGTTCACATGTGAAAAAAACGCCGTTCGACGTCTCTCGGCTTTAATTCGTACGGCACCCAATTTCCTTGATTTTGAATCATTCCTAATGCTTTTAAACGTTTGGAAACTGTTGTGTGATCAACTCCTAATGATTCTGCAAGTTCATTTTGCATCTGACTTTAAATCATTATTTTTAAAGCGTCTAAACCAATCTCTGCATGTTGTTTCCGACAGAGCATGGTCGCTGTAAGCCTCCACAAGAATTCTATGTGCTTCAGATGCAGATTTTTTTTGAAAAAAGGAATGCAGTAAAATTCCCCCCAAGTACTCTTTTTTTGGCACGAAATTCGACATGTTTAACGCTATGAAAAAGTATGTTGTTTACACTTCGGTGGAATAACATATATTGTGATTTTGAGTCTAATGGTGGAGCTTCATGATAAAGTTGGCTATAGTATTGCCCGATGCAAAAAGGCTAAGATAACACCATCTGTCGGGAAACAGCGAGAACTTATTCAAGTCCCTAATATATATATATATATATATATATTACTGCATTCCTTTTTTCAAAAAAAATCTGCATCTGAAGCACATAGAATTCTTGTGGAGGCTTACAGCGACCATGCTCTGTCGGAAACAACATGCAGAGATTGGTTTAGACGCTTTAAAAATAATGATTTAAAGTCAGATGCAAAATGAACTTGCAGAATCATTAGGAGTTGATCACACAACAGTTTCCAAACGTTTAAAAGCATATATAAAATATATATATATATATATATATATATATATATATATATATATATATATATATATATATAAAGTAATCGCAATACATCAGATACAAGTCATGAAAAATAAAAGTAACATATCTGATGTGGACACCCCATGAGTTCCTTGTACGCCTATTAAACTATAAATCGGCGGCTCAAAAAGTGACCCTGAATTTGGTTACTATTTTCCGAAGATAGCAGTATCTCAAAAACGACACCCGGCCTCGCGACGTCCTTCTATTGACACATAGAGACAGACAGACACACACACACACACAGACTCACACACACACACACACACACACACACACACACACACACACACACACACACACATATGTTCATGTATTTGAAGGTCTTATTCCGTTATTATATACCGTTTTCTGTCTATGACACTAAATAAAGAATTGGAAATCGACGGTTTCAGCATTTTAAGCGGAAGAATCCGCTTAACTTTTATCTTATTCTCCTGCTGCAGACTTGTTCAGCTCACAAATGGGAGGAATGAAAAGCATTTTACACTCAATTTAAACACTTAAAACAAGTAATAAAATTGTTTAATTAGAGTAAAAATAAATCGCGTTTAGTAAATATAATCTCACCTGTTGAACAATTTAAATGTAACTTCCATATCGTTAAAAAATGTATCTTGGATGTTACCTGGAATTGACCATTTATCGGAACTAACTGAAATAAAATAATTGTAGTTATAAATTATATATTGAAGACCAGTTTCGAATGTTATACATTCATCTTCAGTTATAAAAACACACAAAAATTCAAAAATAAGCAATTTAAAATACAGTTTGGTTTTATTGTACATATAAATTAATTGTAATATAAATTAGCATTATAAAACATTTATGAATTATGAATTTAATTATGACATCAATTCAAATGCATGTTGGTACTCACCAAGGTTTAAGTAGATTATATCAAACTGAAAAGTTTGTATTGGTTTGTTCTCGCACTAAACTAGTAATGGAAGAAAGTTTGGGTGTTTATAAGTAAACGTTTTAGGGGTCGGGGTTTTTCTTGTAATTCCGGTAATTTAAGATTCGACTATTGGAGATATTTATTTGGCCATTTAAGCAAAAATCTGGATTGGATTTGAAGGATTTTATTGTTTCAAGTGCTTCATATATATTTAATTTGGGACTGATTTCAACGTGATGTATTAATTTAAATCCTGAGTCGTTGATGAATTTATGTATTTTTTGATTTAAATGAATTGCAGAGTTGGAATTATCTGTCTTATTATTATATGCACGTATATGTTCCTTTAATCTCTGATTTAGTGATCTTCCAGTTTTTCCCGTGTGTTGTAGGCTGCAAAATCATTACAATTTAGTTCGTATACTCCGCTTTTTTGGAAAGAGTCTATTTTGTCTTTAGGAGAATGGAAATATGAGGATAGAGTTTTTTCTATTTTAAATGCAGGGTTGAATGCTACTGTCACTAAGTTACTTAGCGTATAGAGAAGGAAACTGTCTCATCTCACTACCATGACAGTACTGCCACGACAGAAAACTATCACCATATAAACGAGGCTTTAGAAGCCCATAAGTTAAACAATTTTTTCAAATACTACAATTCTTATTTATAATTTGTAATAATGAGATAATATCTTTTAAAAAAAAGTTACACCCTTCGTGGCAGTACGGCCATGATTGTGAGATGAGAAAGTGTCCTTCTCTATACGCTAAGTAACTTAGTGACAGTAGGAAAAATGGCGAATGTACTACAGCTGACTGGCCAGTAGGAGTTTGTAGGTCACCATAAAAACTAAATTATATCGTCGTTCTCATGGTAAACTTACGAATGTGAAAATCACTATTTTTATAAATTTCTGTTTGTGATGCATTCAAAAACCGAAAAAATTAAAATTATCTAAGGTATCCCTGATAAACAGAATAATACAACTATTTGTACGCAGTAGAGGAAGTATTGCAATTGCGAAAATTTTCGGTTTCCAGATTTCAACCGAAATATCCATTTTGACCATCCCTGAATCCATTCTGAAAATTCTCGTCGGGACATCTGTACGTACGTTCGCACGTTCGTTCGTTCGTAAGTATCTCGCATAACTCAAAAACGGTTGCCGAAGAAAATTTTGTATTCAGGATTATTGTAAAATCTAATTGTGAACCTACCTTTTTGGTCACTGCATGATTACTAGAAATGGTACTTTACTTGATGGTCATTATAGATTTTCATCAAAAATTATATTAAAATATAATTCAAAACTTTGGTATATAAGGCTTAAATATTCATATAAATAATATAATAGGTTTTGGTTGAAATTGGAAAATCGGAAGTGGTACTTTACTTGAACGTCATATTAGACTTTCATCAAATATTATAATAAAATATATTGTAAAACATCTCAAATTTGGTAAATAAGACTTTCATATTAATTTAAATAACATAGTAAATTTTAGTTAAATTTGGCAAGCCGGAAGGGATACTTTACTTGAAGGTCATAATAAACTTTCATCAAATATTATAATAAAATATAATGTAAAACATCTCAAATTTGGTGAATAAGACTTTTATATCAATATAAATAATGTAATAGATTTAGCTTGGAACTGGTAAGCCGAAAGGGATACTTTACATGAAAGTCATAACAAACTTACATCAAAGGTTATACTGACATTTAATATAGAGATCATATGGTTCGGTGATAAAGGTTATAAACGCGATTTTTTCCCACTCTAATAAAAAAAAAATTATTATTGTTTTATGTGTTAAAATTGAGTGTAAAATAATTATTTTACTCCCCATTTGGGACTTGAACAAGTCTGCAGCAGGAGAATAAGATGCAAGTTAAGCGGGATCTTCCGCTTAAAATGTTGAAACCGTTGATTTCCAATGCTTTATCTAGTGACATAGACACTTCTAATGTAGTCGAGTAACACTAAGAAATCTCTTGAGACCTACAGATACAAGAGCGTGTGTGTGTGTGTGTGTGTTTGTGGGTGTGTGTGTGTGTGTGTTTTTGCGTGTCTGTCTGTCTCTCTGTCTGTATGTGACAATAGATGGACTTAACGACGCCGTTTTTGAGATAATGCTATCTTCGGAAACGATTTTTGAACCACCGATTTATTGTTTAATAGGCGTCATGTGTTACCCACATCTGATATTTTGTACTCCTAAAAAGTAGTGATTTTCACATTCCTACGTTTACTATGGCAACGACTATATAGATTTTATTCCTCCTTCAATAATTCAATATTTTAGTCCGGGAGGCCGTGACAAAAAACGTGACTCATTTCATAAAAATATGTCCAGAGGTCTGTTATGAAAATGGATTTTTGCCAACTTATAGCCGTTGGAATGCTAAATGGCGACTATAAACTCTCGAAATTATTAACTTTTTCTGTTTTTTCATCAATAATTCCTAAACAGTTTATTACATCGAAAAAGCTGTAATATATTAAATTAAAGAACAACAAATTCTGCGTCAAATAAGTACTGGAACCTACTAATGTAATGATGCAATCGAAAACTACGGTCATAACGACGATTTTGTTAAAAATATAGACCGAATACTATCTTCATTGGTCTGCAGATTGGAAATGAGTACTTTAAAAGAAAAACTGAGGTAATAAAGAGTATCAAATCAGTTGTAGAGTATCAAATCAGTTGTAGAGTATCAAATCAGTTGTAGAGTATCAAATCAGTTGTAGAGTATCAAATCTGTTGTAGAGTATCAAATCAGTTGTAGAGTATCAAATCAGTTGTAGAGTATCAAATCAGTTGTAGAGTATCAAATCAGTTGTAGAGTATCAAATCAGTTGTAGAGTATCAAATCAGTTGTAGAGTATCAAATCAGTTGTAGAGTATCAAATCAGTTGTAGAGTATCAAATCAGTTGTAGAGTATCAAATCAGTTGTAGAGTATCAAATCAGTTGTAGAGTATCAAATCTGTTGTAGAGTATCAAATCAGTTGTAGAGTATCAAATCAGTTGTAGAGTATCAAATTAGTTGTAGAGTATCAAATCAGTTGTAGAGTATCAAATCAGTTGTAGAGTATAAAATCAGTTGTAGAGTATCAAATCAGTTGTAGAGTATCAAATCAGTTGTAGAGTATCAAATCAGTTGAAGAGTATCAAATCAGTTGTAGAGTATCAAATCTGTTGTAGAGTATCAAATCAGTTGTAGAGTATCAAATCAGTTGTAGAGTATCAAATCTGTTGTAGAGTATCAAATCAGTTGTAGAGTATCAAATCAGTTGTAGAGTATCAAATCAGTTGTAGAGTATCAAATCAGTTGTAGAGTATCAAATCAGTTGTAGAGTATCAAATCAGTTGTAGAGTATCAAATCTGTTGTAGAGTATCAAATCAGTTGTAGAGTATCAAATCAGTTGTAGAGTATCAAATCAGTTGTAGAGTATCAAATCAGTTGTAGAGTATCAAATCAGTTGTAGAGTATAAAATCAGTTGTAGAGTATCAAATCAGTTGTAGAGTATCAAATCAGTTGTAGAGTATCAAATCAGTTGAAGAGTATCAAATCAGTTGTAGAGTATCAAATCTGTTGTAGAGTATCAAATCAGTTGTAGAGTATCAAATCAGTTGTAGAGTATCAAATCTGTTGTAGAGTATCAAATCAGTTGTAGAGTATCAAATCAGTTGTAGAGTATCAAATCAGTTGTAGAGTATCAAATCAGTTGTAGAGTATCAAATCAGTTGTAGAGTATCAAATCAGTTGTAGAGTATCAAATCAGTTGTAGAGTATCAAATCAGTTGTAGAGTATCAAATCTGTTGTAGAGTATCAAATCAGTTGTAGAGTATCAAATCAGTTGTAGAGTATCAAATCAGTTGTAGAGTATCAAATCAGTTGTAGAGTATCAAATCAGTTGTAGAGTATCAAATCAGTTGTAGAGTATCAAATCTGTTGTAGAGTATCAAATCAGTTGTAGAGTATCAAATCTGTTGTAGAGTATCAAATCAGTTGTAGAGTATCAAATCAGTTGTAGAGTATCAAATCAGTTGTAGAGTATCAAATCAGTTGTAGAGTATCAAATCTGTTGTAGAGTATCAAATCAGTTGTAGAGTATCAAATCAGTTGTAGAGTATCAAATCTGTTGTAGAGTATCAAATCAGTTGTAGAGTATCAAATCAGTTGTAGAGTATCAAATCAGTTGTAGAGTATCAAATCAGTTGTAGAGTATCAAATCAGTTGTAGAGTATCAAATCAGTTGTAGAGTATCAAATCAGTTGTAGAGTATCAAATCAGTTGTAGAGTATCAAATCAGTTGTAGAGTATCAAATCAGTTGTAGAGTATCAAATCTGTTGTAGAGTATCAAATCAGTTGTAGAGTATCAAATCAGTTGTAGAGTATCAAATCTGTTGTAGAGTATCAAATCAGTTGTAGAGTATCAAATCAGTTGTAGAGTATCAAATCAGTTGTAGAGTATCAAATCAGTTGTAGAGTATCAAATCAGTTGTAGAGTATCAAATCAGTTGTAGAGTATCAAATCAGTTGTAGAGTATCAAATCAGTTGTAGAGTATCAAATCAGTTGTAGAGTATCAAATCAGTTGTAGAGTATCAAATCAGTTGTAGAGTATTAAATCTGTTGTAGAGTATCAAATCAGTTGTAGAGTATCAAATCTGTTGTAGAGTATCAAATCTGTTGTAGAGTATCAAATCTGTTGTAGAGTATCAAATCAGTTGTAGAGTATCAAATCAGTTGTAGAGTATCAAATCAGTTGTAGAGTATCAAATCTGTTGTAGAGTATCAAATCAGTTGTAGAGTATCAAATCAGTTGTAGAGTATCAAATCAGTTGTAGAGTATCAAATCAGTTGTAGAGTATCAAATCCTGTGTTTATTGAGCACAAACATTTTTAATTTGGTCAAGTGTACTTATCGAAATTGGCAATCTCCCGATCTCCGGCAATTGGCATTTTAGCCCAGTTTCGTTTGCAAAACATGGAGTAATTTTAATTTTCAAGTATGCTGTATGTATGTATACCCCTCTTGTAAATATCCAAGTTTTTGACCTCCTCCTTCTTTTGCGTTGTTCGCCATCTTTAAAAACCGCTAAGAAGAAATCTATTTAATTTTTTTCAAAGTAACCCGCAGCCAATGCATTTAAGATAAAAATTTGTTAGAAACAATTTTAAAAATATCTAATGTGGACAATACATGACTGTCCTGTGCGCCTATTAAACTATAAATCGGTGGCTCAATAAGTGATTCTGAATTTGGTTACTAGTTTCCGAAGGTTGCATAATATCAAAAACGACATTCGGCGGAGCGACATCCATCTCTTGACACACACACAGACATACTTTTGTTTCTGGAGTTCTCATGATAACTAAAATTTCCAAGAGATTTCTTCGTGTTCCGTGACATATTAAAACTGTCAATATCACTAGATAAAGCAATCGACAGATTTGACATTTTAAGCGGAAAAACCCCACTTAGCTTTTATCTTATTCTCCTGCTGTAGACTTGTTCAGCTCACTAATGGGGAGGAAAACAAGTATTTTACACTCAATTAAAATAAAAATCTTTAGTTAGAGTGGGAAAAAAATCTCGTTTATAATCTTTATTACCGAATCATCTGATCTCTATATTTAATCTTAATATAATTTTTGATGTAAGTTTATTATGACGTTGAAGTAAAGTACCCTTTTCGGCTCACCAATTTTAACCAAAATCTATTAAATACATTCATATTGATATAAAAGTCCTTTTAACCAAATTTAAGATGTTTTACATTATATTTTAATATAATTTTTGATGAAAGTCTAGTATGACCTTTTTTCATGAAAATCGATAATGACTTTCAAGTAAAGTATTACATCCGGTAATTATGCAGTGAGCAAAAAGTGAGGTTCACAACTAGATTTTGCAATAATCCTAAATACAATACAATCTAAATATAATCCAAAATACAGTACGAACGAACGTACGTACAGACGTCACGACGGAACTAGTCAAAATGTGTTCAGGGATGGTCAAATTGGATATTTCCGTTGAAATCAGAAAACCGAATACTTTCACCATTACAATACGTTCTGTACTTCGTACAAGGAAGTAAAAAAGGGTGGTAAGTGAATATTGTGTGATGCGTGCACCAGAATTTTCCTGAATCTTTCATCTCTCAAACAGCACAAGACTCGACCACTTAATGAGTGAATCACCCATCTCTACTCACTATTGTATTGATTCAGCTCCTCGCCTGCAATGACCACTGCTTGTAGAGTAGAAAGATACAATATACCTCTGATCAGATCCATAATGGAGACTTGATAATATCGGTTATACCAAAACTATAAAAAGGAAAATGAATAAATAAATGGTGTACCACTTGTGGAAACTTCACGCACTTTAAAAATTTGATAAAACATTGTTTTACCTCCAATCCGCAACAGGTATTAGGTTCTAGAACTGCTTTCCACAAAATACCGCCGAACGATAAATCTATAAGATTCGATTTGACACAATCCTATTATCTACTTCAACGTGTCTAATCTTTATGGAAGTTCAGAGATTCGTTCGTCATCTGTTCCAACAACTTTCAGTCGCAGCCTACACTACTTCAATTATATTCACTGGATGCAAATCAAGAGATTTCGCTTCGTGTATTCTTCTAAATTCTTTTGTCTACTCATCATTTTTCGGCCAAAATATTCTAAGCACTTTTTTAATAAACATAAGACGTCGTTCTTCCCATAGCGTATTTGGCAGTTTCCTATCAATAAAAAGTCTTTATACATTTAAGTATTCGGAGTATTAGCTAGAAATTTTGCTTTCAGATCCCTCTTCTGCTCCCGAAACTTCTTCATTCTTTCCGACCTGGCGGCCCTTTCTTCATCACTGATGGTTTATTGTTTTCGTTCAAATGTTTTTAGTTTAAGTTGAGGGGAGAAGAGGATTCTTGGGAACAGAAATACAACTGTTCCCCAGAATCCTCTTCTCCCCTCCAACCTCGGTCAGAAATGTTTCGATCGCAAGATCAGACAATCAACCAAACATTATTATTAATTATTAATATTGTATTTTTCATTACTATTTTAAGCGTTACAAATAATTAATGATACAACGCTAAATATCTGATGTGGACACCTCATGACTTCCTTGTACGCCTATTAAACTATAAATCGGCGGCTCAAAAATTGACTCTGAATTTGGGTATTAGTTTCCGAAGATCGCAGAAAAAACAACACTCGGCTCGCGACGTCCATCTATTGACACACACACAAACAAGCTCTTGTTTCTGAAGGTCTTATTCCGTTATTACATGTCGTTTACTTTATATGTCACTAGACAGAGCATTGAAAATCGACGGTTTCAACATTTTAAGCGGAAGAAACCGCTTAACTTATATGTTATTCTCCTGCTGCAGACTTGTTCAGCTCACAAATGGGGAGGAAAACAAGTATTTTATACTAAATTTTAACCCATAAAACAAGCAATAAAATTGTATAATTACAGTGTTAAAAAAATCGCGTTTATAACTTTTATCACCGAACCATATGTATTTAAGTTTACCTTTTGATTTAAGTTTATTATGACCTTTAAGTAAAATATCCCTTTCGGCTCTTCAATTTCAACCAAAATTTATTATATTACTTATATTGATATAAAAGTTCTATTTACCAAATTTGAGATGTTTTACATTATAGTTTAATATAATTTTTGATGAAAGTCTAATATGACCTTCAAATAAAGTACCACTGCCGGTTTGCCAGTTTTAACCAAAATTTATGATATTATTTATATTAGCATATTAGTCTTAAATACCAAATTTGAGAAGTTTTGCATTGTAATTTATTATCATTTTTTATGAAAATCAATAATGACCTTCAAGTAAAATACTACTGCCGGTAATCATGCAGTGACCAAAAATAGAGGTTCACAACTAGATTTCACAGTAATCCTAAATACAAAATTTTAACTTTCTACGGCTAACCGTTTTTGAGTTAAGCTAGATACGTACGAAACGTCAAAATGGATTCAGGGATAGTCAAATGGATATTTCCGTTGAAATCTGAAAACCGAAAATTTTCGGGATCACAATACCTTACTGCGTACAGTTACAACAAGAAATTGCCGAGGTACTGCTACAGCAATAGCTGAGCTATTCCACAAACTCATTAATTCATCAGGATTTTATATACAAATGATTTTACATGAAACAATGAATTGTGGTGGCTGTACAACAACAACAATTTATATATTGATATCTAATGTAATTAAGTTAGGTCTCATACCTATGTGGGCTAAAAAAAATTTCTTTTGTATATATTATTACACCTTAAAAAAAAAAAAAATTCTAGTACTTAGGATCATGAAGTTGACTCATCAATAAAATGAAATAAACTTTATATCATCATGTTTATTCTGCAAATAATGATTAACAATTTAATCTACCCATCTAGGACTATTTAAAAATATCTATCTAAGTAGATTAGTTGCTGAGATATCCAGGAATGTTAGTTCTCAAGTAATATTTTCCACGAGCACTGAAAAAAAACATAATAATCTTGAATTAGTATCCTAATTGTATAACATGAAATTTCAATTATTAAAATAATATAAATAAATCATGAAAAGAAGTGTGTATATATATAGATATTTTGCCCTTCAATTAATATATTCATAAGAATTTTCTAAGAAATTAAAAGATAGAAGAAAATAATTAATATACCCTAAATATATATATTTTTTAAATTTATTATAATATTAATAATGAATATAATATATTAAGTATTAATTATTAATTAATATAACATATTAATTATCAATCTATATTTAATATATTATATTAATTACACTGGTTTAAACTGTTTTTTATACTTTTACCAAAATGTGTGTTTTTTTTATAGATTCTAGTGCACTGAGTACAGGAAAAATATTGAAAAAATATGTCACATATAGTTCAATTTATTGCATAGTTTTAAAACAAATAAAGCTTTAAGACACAAAATATAAAACGAAAAAATTAGAAATGATTGATTTATATGATTGACAAGACGCGAGCGTGTTCGAGGCCTAGACATACCGGGCTCTTTACTCCTAGTCATTCACATCTCAGCTCATATACATGTTTTACTTTAAATATTCCGGTTTCACTTGAAAAGTAAATGCGATAGAAGAAATCAGAAGGCAGATTCTTATTCTGGTTTAAAAATCCTTCAAAAAAAGCCTGAAATGATTTCTGGGATCGTTGAACTAAATCCATCAGGTGACATTAACTTTGAAGTTAGTTACGTTTTTTTTACACATTATTTCTTTTAAAGCTTATATCTTTATTCCTACTCAATGAATTTTAATGTGGGAGGTCTTGGTTATTAGTATTATGTTGATCGTGATCTACAAGAAAAATCATATACATCTCATGGTATAAAAAAAATCTGTGAGCAGTAGAACTCCCTCACTAAAGTCGTATTTTCCAGTTAAAAAAGATAAAAACGGAGGAGTAAGAAAAAAATTGAGAAAAACAAAAGACAGTCCCCTACCGAAATTTACATATGAAATGACAATTTACCGAAAATGACATCTCCAAATTTTCCATAATCGGAAAACCCAAGGGGGTGGTTAAACCAAGACGAGTCCCCAAAAGGATACTTCCCCGACACCAACTCAATTCACATACAAATTTTGAGACCTATAAACTAATAAGGTGGAGCTGTAGCGATGCGCAAATCTTAAAAAACGCTGAAATTTCAGGTAAACATACCGAAATTTTGACTGGAATTTACCCATTCTTTAATGGTATCGTTCTGCATTGAAGAAAGCCCTATATACAGAATTTCAGCTCATTTGAACCAAAGGGGGCCGCTGGAGGTGCTCAAAAGTAGTGGGAAAAAAATATATATATAAATATATATCAGACATCTCCAAATTTTCCATAATCGTGCTCTAGGGGTTCTGAAACGGATAGAAATCGCAGTCCCGCCGCTCACCGCCGACCCACTGCAATAGTCTATTTTTTGGGGGGAAAAACGACTAAAAATAGTCACATTTTCTAAACTAGTGTTATTAATTAATTTTATTAATTGATCAAAATATGCTCCAAGTCTTCTTTAAAATTATTCTGTTCCAATATAATTCATCTTAACCGATTAATATAAAGCATCAAGTGTGAAACTTTAAGAGATTAAAATTGATAGTATATAATATTTAGTTGTTTGACCCGATAAAGTACAATATAAGACCTTTGAACATCAGAAATCTTTTCAAAAAGATGTACTATATAGGTTTTTGGTGTGTTCACTAAATGATTACTGAAACTAATAATTTATCCCAGTTTGCATATATTTTTTATTTTTGTTTTAGCATTGATTTTTACAAATAATAGTTATACTTTTTAAGTCTCAGATAAGTTTAATAAGAAGGTATGATTTTAATGTATAAGTAACTCCATAATACTTTCTTAATTGCTTGAATTATCAAGGTAACCAGTTCGGAGATAACGACAAAATAAATGTACCTTTATATGAGCCTTTATATTTAAACTGCTATTAGTCCACTTTTAATGGTAATTTTGGTAAAATCTTCTTTTCATATTTTATATGAATAGCTTCCAATTCAAGAATAAAAATATAAAACATACTTAAAATAAAAATATCCTTATTGAAATCAATTTTCAAAAATCTATGAGATGACACCGTATGTAAAACAGTGTCTGAAATTGCTTTATTCTCTTGCTGATGATATTTATTTATATAATATATTTTTTTTAGTGTTGTGGTAAATTAGTTTTCTTTTTTAAAGTATTTAAGCATTATTAATTTTAATTTTTCGATGTTTATTTTATTTTTATTTCCAGAATTGATTTGATTAATTTACAGATATTTTTTTGTTGTAAAATTTGGTTTTATTTCACAAAGAAGCTTTTTATTCTGTACTTCCGTGCTATTTAATTGATTAGAAACACCTTCAGTTTAATAAATTTAATTCTCAAAACACTTATTTTGTTTATCGAGGAAACCTAAATTCCGCTCCATACTTTTTGGCTAATTGGGTGCCAATTCTAGAGCAATCCCTGAAGAAATCTTAATTTGGTTCATACGAAACTAAAGCTTATTAAATGGAGAAGTTTTCCTGAAAGATGGATGTCTGTAGCCCAGCAGGAGGCTGAGAAAAACATTTCCAAGTAAAGTACGATTTTAAAAATTAAATAAAACTTTTCACTATTAGTCCTCCGAAAGCCCCCTTACAAAAGATTTAGTTAAGCCAAACTATATTTCTTAAAACGAATTTTGTCTATTTTAAGGTAATGCAATTGGAACTTAATAATCTTAAATAATTTTTGAGTGATAGCTTCCTATTCAACAAAAACATGACACTTGAAAATACACAAAAATTATGTGGAATCGGATCATGGTCCATTTGTACATTTTTGTTACTCATCGGGTGCATAATCAGTCCCAGAAGTTTCCTGGTTCTTATGCTGTATCTACACATTTGCACCAATTAATATACGATTTGCAGAAGATTGATGATTAAAAAGATGGAAAAATAATGGATTTTTAAATTAAGTGAGAGATGAGTTTTTACGCATGGAGATGTGCAATGAATTCCAAAAGGAGATGGCAGGAATGATAACGGATTTTTTAAAGAAAACTGTTTTGCGAGAAAGGATGTATTGGTTTACGGGCTGGGATCTGGCTTTTATAGAATGGACAGAGGAATAAAGAGTGAAGAAAGGCGTATGGAGGCTTTTTAGTTCTAAAGGATAGGAAAAGATAGACATCTAGAAAGTATTGCCGCTCAAAGTTGGGTAAAGCCACATCAATTCGGCATACCAACTGGAGAACTGGGATCCTGACTATGAATCTAATGAAACAATTCATAAGTCTCTTCTAATGTCTACCAGACGTTCCCTCATATATGAGGCAGCCATAATCAAAGAGGAAGAATATAAGGGAGGACACTAGCAGCTGATGAGTTTTAGAGAGCACAGAATCAAAAAATCTTAATAACTGTTTAAGGATATAAATGGATTTTCGGGTAATTTGGTTATTCCAGGACAAATTTTGGTTACTCCAAGTTTTCTAACTGAGATATGGAAGTGAATTGGTAGGCTATCAAGGTAGAGTAGAAAGAGAATTAATAAGAAAGAGAATTAATAAGATAGAGAATTAAGAAGATTGTTGGAAGTAATGAGAATGGCCTAGGCTTTTTTGTACATTCAGCCTCAATTCCTTGTTTACTGCCCATATGTTGCTACTTTCCATGTCTACTTTCAAGTTTCTGATTGTCTCAAGTATCTCAGTAGGACAAAAGGATAAGTAAATTTCTAGTTCATCAGCATATAAGTGAGTGGTGAATGGAATCAGATCATTAATAGAGATCATTAATATAGATAGAGAAAAGGGTTGGTTAGAGTAAGGGCCCCTGAGGAACACCCCATTCTAGTAGAAGGAAAGAGAAAGGACAGTAATTAGGAATGTTAACTGTTTGAGAACAAAGAGACAATCACTTAATATATAAATAATCCTTTATAAAAAGTACCTATCTCTTCGAACTTCAATTGTTTAGTTTAGGATAAAAATGATGGAAGCTTCCTACCATAAATCCTTTATTATTTTTTATTTCTATGATAAATTTTTATTTATTCTTTTAATTATATTTTTTACTTTGTTCTTTTTATTTCTTCTGTCCTCTTTACTGCTAGATCATAAAATTGAATAATTTTAATTTTGAACCTTGTCTAGGAAAAATTGGAAACCGCTTATATAATTTTAAATATCTTTAAATATATCTTAATAAAACACTAATTATTTTAACGATACGTTACCTGAAAGGTGTGGGGTTTCCCATGTTTACAACTTGCCCATTTTTGCATCTATTCTCTTGAAATTTTGCATATGAATCACACTGTACTGCAGGGTATGCGTTTTCATGATAAATGCTTTCAGTGAAGTATTCATAGGAGCGTTGATGACTGCATACTTAAAAATCAATAATTAAAAATAGATTGATTAATTTAATTTGAAATTTATCTATTAAATATATTCTTCTTCATTTATTAAAATAAGAAAAATATGGAAAATAAAAATAGAAAACTTAAAAATTATTAAAGAAATTCTTTATGTAATGTCAATTCTCTGAAAACAGATAAAATCTGCATAAGACTCCAACTCAATTGAAAAACTATGAGAAAATTTAGAATTCCAGAATAATGTTTGAAGATGTATATCTGATCTACCTACATGCATACAAATAGTTGGTTAACGAACTATCATGTTCATTGTCCACATTGTAAAATAAAACAGCTGAACTAAGAAAATTTACAGGTTTCTGCATTGTCTAAAGTGATTTTGTACCAGTTCAACATAAGAAAATTTGCATTGACCTTAAATGTATATTTTTAAATGTTCCTATTAATCTACTATATATATTATTATTTCTTCATTTTATAGTGATAATAATATTGAAAATAATTTAAATGAGCAATAATGAATTCAAGAATACAAATGGAATTTATCAACAAAAAATCATAATGTAAGCTATAAAAATTATTTTCAACATATTAAAATGAAAAAGAGGCGGCTTGATTAAATTTAAATTATAATAAATTGAATATAAATTATTTTCAACATATTAAAATGAAAAAGAGGCGGATTGATTAAATTTGTGAGAAATACGAACCTTATTTGCTTATATCTATACATATGACATTTGAAAATAATTAATCATATTTACGAAAATGAAGATTAAATCTTTAAATGATACTTCATCCATGTTTTCCATCTATCTGACTCTCCTAGATTTATGTTCTTTCTTGGCAATTTTCAAATTCTTATTCCATGTCCCAGCGCTGGGAAATTTTTGCAATGGTGATACCTCAACTTAACTTTGACCTTACAGTTGATGCATCTACACTTGACGGTATTTTTTACTTAGACTGGAATTTTTTATTGCGTCATTAGTCAAAAATTGAATAAATAAAAAATAGTCTCTGTTTACTTCTTATTTTATATTTATCATTCGTTAATTTCCACTCATGCACTTCACATTTTTGAGATGATACGGTTTACTATGGATTGGAAAACATTGTAATTTTGATCTTTTTCTGGCACTTAACAGTCACTTGTTTCATAGCACAATGATTTTACTAATATTTTTGTTGGAATATTTCAGTTTGAAAGACTGGTTAAATTAAGACATTAAATTTCTCGTTTACATTAAATTATTACACATTCCATTTGTACACATGAGAAGTGACCCCACAGCTTTATATAAGAAAAATACGATTAATTTATAGCATAAAAAAGAAATATAAAATAATTATTTAAGAATGAATAAATCAACAGAAACGGAACGCCTTCATTCTGATAGACGCAACCCGCGCAGCTAGTTTAGTGTCCTCACCATTAGCTTCCGTTGCGAGAAAAAAACCTTGTTGAAACGCTTTTTTTATGTATTTAATCGAACCACACATATATTTAATGAAAATAGGGTTATAGAGAAACTCCTCGGTAACAAATAGAGCTTTGAAAAATGGCTCCAGGACTATTTTGCCTCTGTTCAAATCTTTTTTCGAGATCACCTGCTTTTACAATTTCTCGGAAAAGTTATTATTATTTTGCTTAAAATTTTTATCATAGATAGGCACTAATAAAAGCCACAATTCAAGTCCCAAAACAATTTACTACTATAATTAAAAACCCTGTAACAAATCACCAAAAATGGCCATATTTCGCGGTTTTCAAGTTTTTTGCAAAAAGTTGACTGATTTTAATTGTCATTTTCCATGTTTTTAAACGCTATTACGTACTATTTTTTATTTTTCTACAAAATATACATATATTGTAACGTTCTAAATATAATACTAGCTTTTGCGAAGGTAGAGGGGCCTTCGTGAGGTCCTTATTTAAAAAATAATCGGTTTTAACATTGATACCTGTACGCCTGGTAAAAAAAGAGATTAAGATGGATGTGGAAGAGAGAACTTTTCTTTTTGAACTTTAATTTCTTATTGTTGATCAATGCCAAGAAGAGTTATCGATGGGTTCTTATCTTCCTCTTGCCTGGCATACCATTTTTTTTTTTTTTTAAATGGATATTTAAACAAGAGGAAACATGATTAAATAAATATTAAATAAATAAAAAAAGTTAAAATAAATAAATCTTTCCGAGAACCGTAATTGCACATAATTTCGAAATATTTAAACTAAATTCTAATTACAATTTATCTTTTCCATTAAATAAATAATCGGTTACTATTATATGAATACAATATTTAAAAAATGTTAATTATTTACAATATTTTTGTAGTAAAAACAGTTTCTAGCTGCATGGTGTTGTGAAGTTCGAAAAAGCTCTTTCGTCCATGAGATATTTTTTAATGGGTTTCTGATTCACCATATACATTTTTTTCATATAGTCTCTATTCAGATATAATATTTACTTTTCCTTACTTTTTGTGATATATATAATAAGTGAAAGTATTATTGTTGTGGAAAATTCCGAATCAGAGTTTACAACGGAAATGCACGTTTTAAGGCTTCCTGAATCCAAATAACAGTCTCACAAAATGGTCCGTATATATTTATTTTTTTATATAATCAATCTTTCATTCTACTTATTCATTTTACTTTCATTCTCAAAATTATGCACCAGCCACTTACGGTCTGAACCTGTACACCCTGGTTGGTTGTTAGTTCCTCCATTAGGGAGGAAGTCTACATGGCCAAGTTGACCCGCGTAGCCAAATACTCCATAACTGGTGTGTATAATATCGACAAATCGTCCGTCGCCAGGATCCAATCGAACAAGCCCTGGTGTTAGAAAGTAACCTGGTCCTGCAGGGTCCAATCCTGAAGTTTTATTAAAATTAAATGATTATTAATTAAAAATTAATCATTTTAGATTTTATTTTAATTATGAATTTGTATGCATCACTAAATCATTATTTTATTATATTGTAGACAATATCTGATTATGTTTTGTTTGCCAACAATATTTCGCATATTACTATATATTTATATCAAAGACAATATTTTTTTTTCAAAGAAATAAATGTTCCAGGAAACTGGGTAATTAGGCTTTTGAAATAAGAATTCTTGCTGTCTACAGTGGCGGCATGAAGTATTTGTACTAAACCTTTTATAAAATTTGTTGGCAAAAGGAAATAAAAACTTCACAAAATTATAAGGTCTATGGTAATGGTGGGGTATGTGCGCATTAGATTTTACCAGGTTTGACTTTAAAATCTTTTTTTTTTCCTCCTAAAAGCTTGTATTTGTCTCTTTATTTAAAAAAAATGTCACTTAGACGATTATGCTTGAATTCAATATTCAAGCCCATGTTTCTATTTTGTCCTTTTTTATGAGATTGATAATTCAATTTAGTAGTACTTAGAACGCACTTGTCACTGCCTTAAGGGGTAAGTACGTACGAGGTATATGGAAGGCTCATTATTTAAGCAGTAGTGGTTGGGAGGCAAGTGCAAAATAATGTTTTTCTGCAGGATTATTATTATACTGATGTAATAATCGAAAAAAAGTTTAAACTTGTCTCAGATTCGCATTTTCAGTAACAGCCTTAGAAATGGGGTGTGAATAAAACAATTTTCCTTTTAATGCACTTGTCCGCTGTTGCCCCATTAAAACATGATAGTAGTAAACATGAAACATAGTAAACATGATAATTTTACAACACACGCGATTGTCCCACAACAGAAATCTTCACTTACCCCTACTATCATATTTTACAAGCGCATCACTAACTAGGGTTTAGAAACTAGAAAACTGTCAAGAAGAAATGTAAATCACAAAGTATTTTGAAGAACAGCTTCTCAAGGTTGCACTTACCGAAAAAAAAAATACTTCTAGTGAAGGATCAACACCGGTACAGCTGTACAGCAGAATTTGAAAGATCCAACTTTATCAACAGGTTGGAACCGATATCTTTACAACTCGTTAGCGAACTTTCGTGGCTGATTTGTGATTCATCATAGTTTAGAATTCATGGTCCGTAAAGGGCAGCTCTAACCAGATGGAGGTTTGGATTTAAAGAGACGGTTCGCACTTACCCGACATTACCTTAATGCAAATTGAAAAAAAAATCATATGTATAAAAATATAAAACTTCTTAATAGATTATAGGACCTAATATATTAAAAATTAAAAGGAATAAAATTCTTGGCAATAAGCATTTGCACGCTGCTTTTTTTTCTTCTTTATCTGTACACATTGTTTACAATTATTTCTTCTGTATAACTCATTCATTTTTGTTCACTTGCCCTGAATTGTCCTATTATTTAGTATATTGGAAGATTTCTAACTATTGAACCAATCACTTAACACTATTTTGATATCTCAGATATTTAGTTGAGTTATTTAACCGAAGACAACATTTTTGTAATTGTCCGTTGCGGATTTTTCAGGATAAGTATTTTTCATTATCAGATATGCTATACAGAGCAGTTTCATAACCCCTAGAGCACGATTATGGAAAATTTGGAGATGTCTGATATATATTTATATATATATATTTTTTCCCGCTACATTTGAGGACCTCCAGCGCCCCCCTTTGGGTCAATTGAGCTGAAATTCGGTATGTAGGGCTTTCTTCAAGGCAGAATGATACCATTAAAGAATGGTTAAATTCCAGTCAAAATTTCGGTATGTCATTTTCGGTAAATTTATATGTAAATTTCGGTATGTTAGCGCACGGTCTTTTGTGGGTCTCAATTTTTTTCTTACTCCTCTGTTTTTATCTTTTTTTAACGAGAAAATACGAATTTAGTGACGGAGTTCTACTGCTCACGGATTTTTTTTTTGGTCTGAGCATTTGGTGTTTACGTAAGTAAGAACTTAGAAGCAATTGTTTTTACTTCCTTGTACGAAGTAAAGGAAGTATTGTAATCGCGAAAATTTTCGGTTTTCAGATTTCAACGGAAATATCCATTTTGACCATCCCTGAATCCATTTTGACTAGTTTCGTCATGGCGTCTGTACGTACGTTCGTATTTCGCATAACTCAAAAACGGTTAGCCCTAGAAAGTTGCAATTTTGTATTTAGGATTTTTGTAAAATTTAGTTGTGAACCTCCTTTTTTGGTCACTGCTTGATCACCATAAGTGGTACTTTATTTGAAGGTCATAATTGATTTTCATCAAAAATGATATTAAAATATTGTGCAAAACTTCTAAAATTTAGTATTTATAATTTATATATTGGTTTAAATAACATACTAGATTTTGGTCTAAATTGGAAAACCGGAAGCGGTACTTTACTTGAAGGTCATATAAGACTCATCAAAAATTATATTAAAATGTAATGTAAAACATCTCAAATTTGGTAAATAGGACTTTTATATCGATATAAATGTATTTACTAGATTTTGGTTAAAATTTGTGAGCCGAAAAGGGACTTTACTTGGAGGTCATAATAAGCTTACATTAAAAATTATATTTAAATTAAAAGAGAAATCATATGTTTCGGTAATAAAGGTTACAAACGCAATTTGGTTTCCAATCCAATTAAACATTTTTATTACTTTTAAGTGTAAATAAAATATAAGATATAAGTTGAGTGGGTTTTTCCGCTTAAAATGTCGAAACTGTCGATTTCCAATGCTTTATCTAGTGATATTGACAGTTTTAATGTTGTCACGGAACACGATGAAATCTCTTGGAAACTATTTACCTACTGAAAAAAAAAAAGACGTATAATAACGGAATGAGACCTCCAGAAACAAGAGTGTGTGTGTCAATAGATGGGTGTCAGGACGCCGAGTGTCAATCTTCGGAAACTAGTAACCAAATTCAGTATCACTTTTTGAGCCACGGATTTATAATTTAATAGGCGTACAAGGAAGTCATGTGTTGTCCACATCAGATATTTTTATTCTATAACATGGTGGTGGCCATGCTATTGTGTGGGGGTGTGTTTTATGCCATGGAGAGGGAAATATTTTGTTTGTTAACGGGATTTTTGATGCAGAGGGCTTTATGAACATTTTGTAACAGAACCCAGTACGCAGATAGGAAACCAGAGGGATAATACATGCATACAATAGAACCGGTCGGATTAGAGTCTTGTAGAGATTTATTTTACAATTAAGCTAGATTTGATTATGTTGAAACCTTGAGGTTAGGGAAAAGGTCATTTGGTCCAAGTGAAATCAATTAATTAAGCTAACACATTTTTTTTTAAATAAAATTCTGACTCAGTAAAAGGTGTGATCGGATCCCCCACCTCTAATATGGACTTTCATCCACCGCTATGGTATCGCGGGTAAGTGGGAACCATAAAAGTGATAATTCGGTTTTATCAATTTTACAAGAGTCTTTTACTGGTGATGAAAACACATTACTAAAAACAACTTCTACTTACCGCTTAATCTGGCCACCTTTTCGTTAAGGTTATCCTTGATGTAGCTTCCAGCATTTCCCATGACGTGTGCTCCCAGACTGTGTCCTATCAGGTGGACTCGATCCAGAATGGTCATTCCAGACTCGAGCAGCCGAATCACCATGCTCCCGATGACTTTCCCTACCCCACGCACCCTCAACGTCGCTGTGACGTAAGCGGACCTCGAAATGGGACTCCAGCCAACGGCGAACACATTATAGTCTGACGTGTTTCCATAAGCTGGATGGAATAAAGAATTATAAATGTTTATTACATTACTAAGGATACAAACATAAAATATGTAAAAAAAAGTCGATATTTTACATATCAAGCTTACTCTTCAAAATACAGACCATTAGTAATTTTCTATCACTTTCAAGATCTCCGACCCAGTAATTTGATGCCCCTCTCCAATCCGATGGTTATAGAACTCCCTGTCTGGCACTTACTTTTCAAACATATACATCTGCTATTCTAATTTTATTTAAATATGCTAAATATCACCTTAGAAAACAAGCCAAATAATAGGCTCAGTTTAACAGACCTGATTGTGAGCTGAATGGAGCATCACTCTGCTAAATGGCCGCCACACAACACTGGCCTGCTCATAATCCTGAATTTAGCATGCTAAATAAGAATTTGAGTACTCCAATAATAATAATAATTATTATTATTTATTATTAATAATGTATTAATTATTATTATTATCATTAATTGCTATTTTTATGAGACCCAAACCAGAGGCATCTCACGGTGAACTCTCTGTCTCCGCAGGTCTCGCGGAATTTTTCTTTCAGGAAAGGGATACACTTCTCATAAATTTCCTTCTTTTCCCTTTCCACCCTACCTGCCTGATCAACGTCGTTACTTTCTAATCTTGTGCTAGATCCACGACCAGTGCTGTGTTTCCGGTCTTGGAGAATGCGACATCTGTTATCTCGCGAATCCATCAGCGTAGATATTGTACGGATTGTCTAATCTGATAAAATTCTATACTAGCTGGCTAGTTAGAGGAAGTTTTTTCCACCGAAACAGAGGGCATCCTGATAGCAATCCAGGATAAGGTCATAGCAACATCTTACTGGCGACACGTCTCGAAGCTACAGAACGTATCAGATGGAGCATGCTGTGTCTGCAGATACGAATCTATTCAGCACATTACTGGAGGATAGAGTGATTGTGAGGACTATAGTGATCTCCAGCAATGGTCTGATACCAGTGTCCACTCTGGAAGCCACTGAACGTCTGGACCTCTTTATGGCTGTTGTAAATGAATCCCAGAAAGCTGTGCTGTTGAACTCCGCAAGGATTGTAAGGAGCTTTCTTAATATACGATAGAACTGATCAAACGAAAACTGACCTGAGTGGTTGGGGTTGATTCTCCCCCTCTCCAGGAATAAGCCTTTTTGAAAGTGTCGAACATTATAATAATAATAATAATAATAGATGATATTGTATACCTATTCTGATGTCAGCAACTGAGCTACTGTTTTCATACTCTGTTCAGCCATGAGTTATAAATTTAACATCTTTACCCTGTTTAAACACAGATTTCAATTTCTGTTCGCTATCGTTGGGAGAAATGCGTATTCCATCTGGGTTATTGCTGAAAATGTAATATATTATTAATTTATTCTCTGAAGGATAAACAAAGCAACCTATTGATCAATATTACGCACCTACCAATCAAATGGTAAGATACTTAAGTATAATTATAATAATAATAGGCTCAAGAAACCCAAAGGCTCGATTCTGATACCACCAATCATTTTTGAAACATCTCCGTCCACCGACCACTGTAAAAACCCAAAACTGCGAAGAATTAACACTATGTTCCCTTCTACTCCTTGGACGTTTTCGAGTTGATTCAGCGCTTCTACGTCGCAATTCTATTACTTCAAATATATTAAAAGTGTACATGCTTATCAATTCTGCGAGGTGCAGCTACCTAACTCTTTAACGTTCAAAACCTTGAACACAAATTTGTCTCGTAGCGTTATATCGCCTTGGAGATTGATCGCGGTTGAAAGCTCTTATGTTCACGCTGAACCTGAGTCGAAATATGAAATGGATTGTGACCTCACTGATAGGCCCCGAATTAAACCCAAACAGGAATTGAGGTAGTGTTGAAAATCATACGAATCACTATCTAAACATCAATAGAAAGCAAAAAATAGATTTTTTGGGCTTACTAAGTTTTGAAATCGTTAACGGGCCTTTCCAGAAGGCCACCAAAATAACAGACACCGACTTGGAACTATTTTTTGAATTTTTTTCATCATTTTCAAAAGATAAATACAAAATATTATATTTGAAGCATATAATTTAATGCATTCCCTCTTATAGGTATACATATCATCGAAATGGTCGCCATTTCTAAATCTATAATTTGTATAATCCACATTTATTTCTAGATTTAATTCTGTATCGACCTTTATCAACATTATTTTATTTAGTTTAGTTGTTTTCGCATCTTCGCCAAATATTACCAAATCTTGAGGTTTATTAAGTTTTTTATCGCCCCATGTTGAACGTTTTTCGGTGCAAGCCATATCGTATAAAGCTTTCAAAATGGTGATTGTGAAGTTTAATATTTAAACATAGTAATTAAGACTTGTCAATCGAACCTAATTGGCTTGAGCCCTTGTTTTATTATAAATTATTAAATATTATTTTATTATCAGTGAGTCAGCTAGCCTAGTGAGTTCTGTTATTATTATTTGTTTTCATATTTAAGGCATAATGTATAAATGAATTATGATTAAACAAATAAATTCATAAAATATTTGGAATTTTAATCTCAACTGTTATATAATATAAACGTAATTTCTTCTGAATCGGCTCTGACTAAAATCATTTAATTGTTAATATAAATATAATATTAAATAATAATTGAAAAATTATACAATTAATAATAATAATATATATATATATATATATATATATATATATATATATATATATATATATATATATATATATACTGTAAGTGTTATTTTGTTTATTTTATGTGTGTTATTATTTTATGTAATACATTGTTCGCTTTAAAGAAGAGTGCCGCAATATGAATATTTTTTTTTTGGTAGTAATGCGGTTCTCCTGTATGGATCAGAAAGTTGGACGGCCCTCGAGAAGCACGTAAGTGGGATAAAATCTGCAGAAATCAGATTCCTCCGTAGAATAGTTGGCAAGACCAGAAGAGTCTGTGTCAGAAATGAAAGAATTCGGGAGGATCTGGGTGTTAGATCCAGTGCGCGACACCATACAAGAGCGGCAACTAAAATGGTATGGACACGTCTTTAGAATGGACGATACCACAAAAGCCAGGTGGTATTTGGAAGCTAGGCCGGAAGGAAGACGGCCTCGTGGCAGACTCAGAGGCATGTACTCTGATTACATTGGAAAATTGGGGGCAGCTAGAGGACGCACCAGATTTGCCAGGGACAGGGAACAGTGAGCTAGATGGATCGAGACTGCAATTCCACGCTTCACGGCACAAAGGAGGTAGAGGAAGAAGAAGGTAGTAAAGCGTCCAATGAAGTTTCACTGAGAAAAAAATGTTTAAAAAAAAAATCCCCGCAATAAGAAATTATTGTGAGTTTAGCTATTATAACTTATAAAAGAGATGAATTTAGTTTTCAAAAATGTATCTTTATTATCCACGATCTTTAGACATGTATATGGGTTTTTATGAAAAACTACAATAATATGTGTGAGTGTGTATGCATATGTATATATATATATATATATATATATATATATATATATATATATATATATATATATATATATACATTTACATATGCATACATCCTATTATTATATATATAATATATAATTTATACTATATATATATAAAACAGACATCCCCGAAACCCCCATAACCATATTCTATAGGTAATGCAACGAATATGAAATGTACGCCCCATTCTCCGATACAGTGCAAAGTTATTCTATTAAAAGTTAATATGTCCGATTTTGGAAAATTATTTCAAAAAAATTATTAGGCATAAGCATCTCATGGAGATATAGCAAATTTGTATTGAAAATGCAGATTAGTAACACCTATTTGACAGAGAAAAATTTAAGATTTGAAATAAACTGAATAATCTTTTGGTGTAGAATATTATGTCTTCCAAAAAATCTTTGTTTTTGAGAAGTGAACATAGTAACTTTTGACAGAAAAGCCCACAATCGTCTTATATTTTCGGGAAAAATACGAATAAAAGGATATATGGTGTGTATGAATATGAAATATCTTTCTTAAATCACTATTACCCTTAATTGAGATAGAATGTAATATTATCCTATAAAAAAAGATACACGAAAGTAAAAAAAAGGAGTAATGAAGGCTCAATCCTAGTGATTCGGTTAACTCTAACTTTTATATCTTGAGCGAGAAAGGAGAGGCCAAAGAAGAATTAGGCGCATGGCCATCCTGCCCCCGCGAAGTAATGCGTAGCTGGAGTTCCGCGCGGTGGTAAAGAGGAATAGGTGAGTTGATTCTTTAAGAAAGTATCTCACACTGTTGTGGACTTATAGTAATATTTCGTCTAATGTAAGATTTTTCCCTCCCCTTAAAAAAAAAAAAAAGCTTACCAATAACCGAAAATACTTTTTTTGGAACTAAGGGAGCTCTGAAACATGAAGATCTGTCGAAAGCTGCACATCGAAAAGTTGCTCCTATTACAATCATTCAAAATCGATTTATGTCGACATTTAATAAAAAATAAATAATAAGGAATCGCTTACTTGTTCAGACCGCATGAGCTTTCAAAATGTAAACGTTGTTTCACTAACTGTGACGACCCCTAATAATTACACCACTTTTCTTGAGACTGCATTAATTTTAATGATACAATCATAAAATTCGAAATACATTTTAGTGTGTGTTTACTCTATTGATTTAGTACTGCTACTGAATATTTCAAAGTAGTAGGTTTATACCTGCCCTCAAAAAAAGGGTGTGAAAAATTTCATAGCAATAAAAATTAATGTGGTCTCAGGTAAAGTGTTAAAATATAATGCATTTTATGATATAACTAATATTGCAAACAGTTTCTACCAAAAATGGCCGAAGCCCAGTGCAGAGAGATCAGGACAAACACAAATAAAACTGATCTGGACATTGTTCCCTAAGTGTTACCACTCTTCGAATGTCAAAAGGAACGATGTTGCATTTATATCTGCATCTAAAATCTAAAATTCAAATTAACTTGTATTCTTTTGTGATCTACCACTAATGTAGAATTGGTTTCGCTTAACAAGCGAGGTACACGTGTAAGTAAAAATTAACATAAACATTCGTCCGAGAACACTGAGATCTTTACATTAAATAAATAAAAAATTTAATGGCAGGGTATTGCAATGCAATTAATTGACTTTGTTTTAAATAAAGATTTTCAGTTGAATGTTATAGATTAAATCTTTACAGTTCCCTTATATGCATTTTTATTTTCTACGTCTCAGATTGCACTTATATGTTAATTTTTTGAATTTTTTATTGATATAAATATTAATAAATTAGCAAAATCAATTAATAGTAAAATATTGACTTCTTTAAATTTTGACGAAGTGGTAGTATGAATTAATTAGAACTTGATGAACATTTCGAAAAACTTGTTAGCTTCGTTGGTCATTTATTTTAACATTTCAGACGAAACGGCCGTCTGTCAGACGGATATCATTCATAAATTGAATTTTAGATTTCGCTAGGAATTGAATACTGTGGAGTTGTTCCGTGAATGCTTAAGTTTAACTCCCCTTGAGTAGAGAGTAGTTAGGTGTTTAGAATCCGGGAGGTTATAAATGTACAGGGGGAGCATGACACTCCTGCCATTGTCTTGGGCTAACTGTTATGCGGGTAGCCTATTCCCAATCCCTACCGTTTGATAACTCGAGAGCAGGGCTTGAACTTACGAGTTAAATTTTATTTGTTTCCTTGTGATTGTAGTTTTTATTTTTGAAAGTTTATCTGTTCTTTTCGAGCTGGAACGTTTTAGTAAAAGTTTTCATAGAACTTTTATTTAAAAGTCCTGTTTAAACAATTCATTTAACCAAATAGTGAATCTAAAAAATGCTAATGGTCCAGTACATTCTTAGATAAACAAAAAATAAAAGAAAAAATATAATGAATATAAGAATAAGGCAATTCATTAAAGAGAAATTGTATCTGTAATCTATGCCCATTTACTATTAATTTCTCACAGGGGATGAGACACATATAATTTGTAATGATGAGAGTATGGTTGACCGTGGAAAATGTACGTAGGAGATTCTTGTTTTTTCTTAGCCTTGATGATGGCCTAAAACTTAAACCGAAACGTCGGCACCCATTATAATAACTTTTTCTTATCAGTGTCTTTATTTATTGACCGCACCCCCAACCAGGATTCTCTACGCTCATATTATTTGATTGTTTGGCCTTTAATTTTCATTGTCGAGGTAGGAAGTTAAATAAATGAGTTAATAAATCATTTTTAAGATTCTGCTTTCAATAGCTGTTCTGCCTTGCCTTTGGTGATTAAGGATAACATTGAGAAACGGTGATACATACCAATCTATACAACAGATAAGGATAATTAAGTGTTTTTTAACAAAATGAACAGAGCATCATATTTTGTGTATTTTTCTTCTGGTTTGTTTGTTACTAACAATTTTCTTTATATATATATATATATATATATATATATATATATATATATATATATATATATATATATAACTTTTTTTTCTTAAAATTTATTGAAACTATTTTTTAACTACTTAAATAAATAAAAGTTACACTTTTATAATAAATCTTTTACATTTTTAAATTTATCTATGGCAGTGTTGGATAATTTTTATTCAGATAATAATTAATAAACATTTAATACATATTTTATTTTATTCAAGAATAATGAATAACCCATTTATTCCTTATTATATTATTCAGTGTATAAATTTATTCATCATTTTTTAATCAGTATTCAAATAAAAAATATTACTTGAATAAAAAAAATTTTGAGTAAAAAAAAAAATTGGAATAAATAAAATATTGGAATAAAAAAATGAAATAATTATTGGAATAAAAAAAAATGATTCGATTAAAAAAAAATGTAATAAAGGAGAACATTCAAATAAAAATAAATTATAAGATTTTCTTCACTATTTTTCTCAAAGTCACAATAAAATTAAATAACCTAAGGCAAACAACTCCCTGAACATTTCAGAGAGGTGATATCAGGAAAATACCAAGGGCTAACAATGGCGTAAAATTAGCTAATAGTATTTTCGTATCGTCGGTGGATATTCCTGTAAATTCTTGATGCTTTTATTTATATATTTATTTTTATTTTTTTACTTTCCTACCACTACTAGGTAAGGAAAGGATTCTAATTGGGTCAAATTTTCGATTTGCAGTTTTTAACGAATATATACGTTGTAGAGCCTCCTTATTCCAAAAAAACATTTTCAGCCATTGATCTGTGTGTCTGTCTGTCCGTGAATGTATCGGTCTGTCTGTTTGTGAGTCTATGCCACGATTATCTCTTGAGCGGGTGGACCGATTTTGTTGGTTTTTTTTTTTTTGTTTTTGTTTTGGAGGGCTTTGTATCCCGATGCCTGTGCACCAAATAGAACGCAATATTCAAGAAACGTGTTTTTCTATAGACTAGCGCAAAAATTGCTCTAACAATATTGATGAAACTTGCCTAAAGTCTTCTACCCAAAGCATTCTGAGTATTCATATATAAGGTACATCCCCGAGGAAAAGCAGGAAAAAAGTTATGACGAAAAGAATATTTTATTTGCGCATAACCCGATAAGTGTGAATTTTATGGAAAATTTAGCAAACATATAGCGTATTGAACTTTATACATATGTTTAATGAAGTATTCTGTACATTTTCCTTTCCGGTTCACCTTTTTTTAATTATTTTAAAACATGATAACTATACATCTAACGGAACAATCTAGATGCTCATTTGAAAGAAAATTCAAATGCCTACAAAGCTAAACATAAAAAATAAAAATCTTAACCAGATTAATATTAGCGAAGATACAGCAAACAGTTTTTATTTTGGACTATCAACCAAAGGGGTAAGGAAAGTCGTTTGAGTGAACACACGTGTAAGTGTTTACCAAACGTGCAAAGTAATAAGTAGGACTAGCTTTTTCCTGTATATACTTGTTTACTTATCAAGATATCGCCTGGTACCAACTCATTTTTAGTCGTATTTTCCTCTAAAATAATAGACTTTAGCACTGTATTGAAGGTCATCGGAGGGGATTTGGGTCTGCATATTAAAACCAATTATTAGCCCCTAGAACGCGGCTTTATGAAATGGTTGCAGACGCAAATGACGGGACGGCCAAAATCGGCTTCAACGCTATGTTTGCACTATTTAAGAGACAAACATACTAAAAGTCCTGGTATATTATAAATATAGGCTCTTCAAATTAAGAAATTTGAAAAAAAAAATTTGAACTATATACCAGAGGTGCCCGACCCAAGGCACGTTAGGTATTCGGAAGTGGCACACGGGCGGCGAGTAGGTTTTTAAATATTTTGTTATTAAAAAAATCCAAGTTCTCTTTCTGGGATAAAAGATCAATTATATAAGGGGATTATTTAATTATTGAATTATTTAAGGGGAAGAAACCGTTTAACTTATATGTTTGTTTGTTTGTTTGGGTTTTAAGGCGTAAAACCGCTAGGTCATCAACGCCTGTGGCTATTTTTTTTTCTTTTTTATTTTTTTTTTTATATTCTTTTTTTTTTTTTTTTTATTTATTTATTTTCTTTTTTTTAAACCGAGACTTTAAAAAAATAAATAAAAAAAAAACAAAAAGAAGTAAGTAAATATATAATAATGCTAATTAAATTATATATATATATATATATATAAATATATATATATATATATATATATATATATATATATATATATATATATATATATATATATATATATATACACACACACACACACAAAGATAGCAAATAGATTCAGATAAAGAAACAAAACAGATACATAGATAAACAAATAAGATATAATATATTATAAAAAACTATATTTTATTTATTATGTCATTTGCCTTTAGAAAGTTTAATACACATTTTATCTTGATTTAATCGTTACTTAGACTGGTTGCGATATCGGGTGTAGGTCCTGACCTGGCTAGAACCGAAATATAAAATGGGCATTCCTGGAAGATATGACTGACCGTGAGGGTGTTTTGACAGTGTTGGCATTTCGGTGGCGGTTGCTTGCTAATAACATAGCAATGGCTCAAATTGGTGTGTCCTATTCTCAGTCTGGTTATTGCTCTTTCTTCTCAACGATTAGAATTATTTGACGTGGTCCATGGCTTGACTGATGTTTTAATGGCCTTCAGTTTACTTGGTGGGCTCTCATTCCACATGGACTGCCACCCATCAGTAATTTCTCTTTTGAGGGGAAGACTGAGTTCTAGAGGTGTTAAAATGGCAGCGCCTCGACCTGGAAGAGTAAGTGCCTGTTTGGCTGCTAGGTCCGCGAGCGCTTAACTTATATGTTATTCTCCTGCTGCAGACTTGTTCAGCTCACAAATGGGGAGGAAAACAAGTATTTTATACTAAATTTTAACACATAAAACAAGCAATAAAATTGTATAATTAGAGTGGGAAAAAAATTGCGTTTATAACCTTTATCACAGAACCATATGTATTAAATGTACCTTTTGATTTAAGTTTATTATGACCTTTAAGTAAAATATCCCTTTCGGCTCTTCAGTTTCAACCAAAATTTATTATATTACTTAAATTGATATAAAAGTTCTATTTACCAAATTTGAGATGTTTTACATTATATTTTAATATAATTTTTGATGAAAGTCTAATATGACCTTCAAGCAAAGTACCACTGCCGGTTTGCGAGTTTTAACCAAAATTTATTATATTATTTGTATTAGCGTGTAAGTCTTAAATAGGAAATTTGAGAAATTTTGAATAATATTTTAATATATTTTTTTATGAAAATCCATAATGACTTGCAAGTAAAGTACCACTGCCGGTTTGTCAGTTTTAAGCAAAATTTATGATATTATTTATAATAGCATATAAGTATTAAACTATAAATCGGTGACTTTCAAAAAGGCAATTTACAAAAACATTTAGTTGCTAGTTTCCGCGAAGATTGCAGTATCTCAAAAACGATAAGGTTTTGAGAGCGTATGCCACACGAGTCCCCACTGCGCGTCGGTTCACCATAAAATAAAATTTAATCCCCCAACGGCAGTGCCATATATTAGCTAGCAATTATAGATCAGTGATGACTCCCCACAAGGCAGTGCCATTTTATATGCTATGTTTTAATTAGGTTGATTTGATTTACATATTAGATGATAATAATACTCTGCATAGGGGTGCCATTGGACCATTGAGGACCATCATCCCAAAATTATTGAAGAATTTGATTAAATATTAATTACCTATTGAGTCCTCATAATTGTATACCTTTACAAGCGCCTGATTTGTGATTGTCATTGTTTAATAATTAAGCAATATCATGTTCCTACTTATTACATTAATGATACCATAATGTTACTCAAATCTATTGATATCATGCTTAATCAGACATATTCCAATTGATAATGGGCTTGGATACTAAACAAGAACCTTCTTCCTAACATTTCTCTTTATTTATCAAAATTAATGTAATAAACTGATACAGGAGTTTGATGATACATTGAGTTATTCAGACTAGACTTAGCTATTAAATGTGTAACATAAATATCTTATCTAATACCCCCATCAGTGCCTCAGAATATCTTGAATCATGGCCCGGGAAGAAGGAAAAGCCATTGCCATCTCCGGTGGTTAACTAGATAGTGCCATTGTCATCACCGACAGGGCAGAGAGAGCGTCCTAGACCTAGTGCCCAAGCTAGGGTCCCCATATAGAGCGCCTTAGCTAGAGTCCCCTGATAGAGTGCTTGATTTTCCCATACCGCTTCTATTCCTCCTTCTTGGGTCGTCTTCACACTTTTCGTCTAGTAGGGGGTAGAAGAAATTTGTCGATTGGCTAGATCCCCGACAGTAGGCGGTATCTGTTTCGTGATTGGCCAATCTGGCTCCCCGAAGAGACGCAATACCCGGGATCTTCGGGCCAAGTCTCCACACCTGTCAGGGAGGGACTATACCTCCGAGTGCATTACCATCCTATAATTGAATGATATCTTTCTCAGGCCTCCGCCGTTTTTTCGGTATGCTAGCTAGGAGTCGAGGGTAACAAGTTTCTTAAAATTGATCACGTCTTTCAAGACGGTCTACATCTTCCATTTGTCACACTGCCTAGTTCTCTATAGGTTTTTTAATTAACTTATTTCGTATTTCTACGGGTAAAGGCTAGGTAAGTGTTGATGACGGCTGCTGTCACCTGTCAATTATCCTTCCTTGACAAGGGATGGCTCTTCAGTCTGTTATTTATATTATTTGGCTTAAATAATCTTACTCAAGATTAACACATATCAGCAGAATTTTAACCAGCACCGCTTCCGACTTGAAAATTGACTTGAAAGTTGCTGTTTAAGCTCGCTCGACTCCACAATCTCATTTATTTATTGAAATTTTATACACAAAAGATTATATATCAAACAATGAATTGTGAAACAACAAACAAAATTTATACATTGATATCTTCTTCTTCTTTGGTGGTACTACAAACCGTGAATGGCCTTGGCTTCCTCCAACAGCAACCGCCATGTTCTGTCCCACTGCCATCCAGTTTCGCACGCTCAAATACTCTTTTGCCTAATCGGCCACATAATGTGCCCAGCGCAGCTTTGGTCTCCTAACTCTGCGACGACTAAACAGGGGCTCTGTTAGAATCTTCCTAGGTGGTAAATCGTCAGCCATTCTGGCACCATGTCCTGCCCATCTGAGCCTTGATAACTAAGCTCATTAAGTTAGGCCACAATGAGCAAACAGTGTAACTATCTGTGTTAAAAAAAAAAAGAAGATAAAGTCTAATTGCGCTGCTCAGATATTGCTTTTGTATATATAATTACACCTTTAAAAAACAAATATAAAGTACAATGTTTCTTCTACTTATGTTCATGGAGTTGGTTCATCAATAAAATGTAATAAAGTTTTTATCATCCACTGTTTATTACGGTAATAATGTTTAACAATCAAATCTACCCATCTGGAGCTATTTAAAAATATCAATTTTAAATAGATCATTTGATATATCTTGGGATGTGAGTGCTCAAGTAATATTTGCCAAAAGCACTGAAAAAAAACAACAACATAAGAATCCTGAATTAGTATCTAATTGTCTAACATAAAATGTAGATTATTGAAAATAGTATTAATTAAACATGAATAACAGTGTATGATATTAACAGGTCAGCTGTGAATATATTGAATAAGCAGCCCCGAGCCACGGCGGCGGAAGGTGGTTGGCGGCGCGGCCACTCTCACAAGTACCCCAAGAGCCCAATGACAACGCTGTGGTGGGGCGAGTATGCACCGCATCTAAATAAGTGCAGTCTCCCATGCATAGCGGTGATGTCCGGGCAGACAGGGCCCGTAAGCCATGGATGGCAGCCGGTCTAAGGGAAGGTGACCCCGACAGAAAACCCCTGGTCCTCCAGGTTGGGGGTTTCTATCAGGCCAACATTCTGTTAGTGAAAAAATTTGCAAAGCTAAATCAAGTCAGAAAAAAGTAAAGCCGGACGGAAATATTAGTAAACGGACCTGGAAACGGAAAACGATTTTTCAAATCAGAACCTGGAATGTGCAGAGTCTCTCTAATAAAAAAACAGGTGTTCGTGGAGATGGAGAAGTCGAAACTCGACATTGATTTTGACAGAAACAAAGGTGAAAGGGAGAGGCCAGGAAAGGATTGGAAATTTTATTCACATTTGGAGTGGTGTGGATAAAGGTGAGCGGGCTAGGACAGGTTTCTCCATTGTGATCCGATGGAAACAAAAACGATGCTTAACCTTCTATGGGATGGTCTATCCTCGGAAAGGATAATAAGATTGGACGTGAGAATATTTGGCAACAATGTTTCAATTCTGAGAATCTAGAACCCAGATAACAATAAATTGGCCATGAGGGTGCTCTAAGAGCCAATATAGAGAAGATTAGGTACGAAGACCAATTGTTTATAATAGGTGATATGAATCCCCGAGTTAGAAAGGAACCAAAAGGAAATCCGGTAGTGGTTAGATGCAAGGAGGAGGATATAAATGATAACGGCCTCAGGTTGTGTGATATCTGCGAGGAATTTGATCATAGAGTTCAAAACACTTTCTTCCAACACAGAGAGGGGTAATCCTTCCGAAGTGCTACTAACGACCTTGAACAGGTCTAGATTCTCAGACCATACTGTACTTCACCCACTGCGCCTGCCCAATGAAATACTCAAATCGATGGATCCTTATCAGTTGGAATACTCATAGAGGGTTAGCTAGTAGCCTAACAATTCTAAATGCAGTAATGACGCATCCTTCACAAGGATCCATTATAAAGGGAGTGAGGTTGCAATGCAAGACGTGAGCGCCAGCAGTAGGAATTACAGTTCAATTCCGGAAGGAAATCTACTAAAGGAAGGTGGGGAGAGGCAGGTAATTTAAAATGTTTTCTAAATGGACAACATCTACCTGAAATATCTCCGGCGGGAATTTTAAATGAATGGCGGGAAATTCAAATAGTAGGAGAAATGGGAAAGGTGGTGGGAGTAACAATACCCCTTCGTAAAAAGGCAGGACCCTACACCAGCGTTCCAACTGAGAAGGATCCGTTGGTTTGAGAATTTAATTGGGCATGCGCAGTGGGTGAAGTACAGTCTGGTCCGAGAATCTAGACCTGTTCAAGGTCGTTAGTAGAACTTCGGAAGTATTACCCAGAAAGGAGCATCAGTTCTCTTGGAGTCAACCGGGATTCAGACCTTCCATTTTGGATTACTGTATTATCTAGCAACATAGCCTCCTATCAGCAGCGGATGTAAGAATCCTTCGAGGCATGGAATGTGGTACTGACCACTTTTTGTTAAGAACCGAATGCATACCACTGTGGAAAAAAACAGCAAACGGCATCTAAGTAAGCTAAATCCATACACTCAGATGTACGTAAGTATAAATCACCTGCTCACTGATGAAAGCATAGGAAATCTCTACAAATCTCTACAAACGCCGCCTGGAAGCCAAACTGAGTGATTATTGGGACAGTAATGCCGTAGAGGTATACGAGCACAATAAGAAATGTGTCCACGACGCAGCTAGTGAAGCCTTAGAGGAGATAGAAACTAGCTCTTCAAAAGAATGACGGAACATGGAAATAGAAGAAATAGTAGGCTAGAAGGAAGTGATTTTTAATAAATGGCTAAGCAGCGGAAGCCAAGATAAGTGAGAAGACATGGATGGTATATTACGAAAAACTGCTCACTGAAACAAGGCCAGAATGGTCTGGTTCATATCCGCTTGAGGATCATGCACAAGGAAATGCAATTGTAAAAGAAGATGAAGTTCTTGTTGTAGATCTATTTATGGTAGGAAGAACTAGATTGTTTCTAGCAGAAGGGTCTTACAAAACTCATATAGCAATGACAATAGTTACCAAAGGACCTTAAGACAGGATTTCTTACATCTGTATAGAAGAAAGGGGACAGGAATGAATGCCGAAATCATAGAGGTATCTGCGTCCAGAGTTCGGTATCAAGGATTAAGGACTGTAATTAGGAATGTTAACTGTTTGAGAACAAGGAGACAATTACTTAATATATAAATAATCCTTATATATTTAATACAGTCTACTACCCATCTCTTCTGTGTTTAGTTCAGAATAAAAATGATGGAAGCCTCCTAGCATAAATCCAACGTTTAAAATTGATTGGACTACTAAGCAGAGAATCGCTGTGGTCTGGGCCTTGTTTTACTCTTTTTTTCTTCTAATTTTTATCTGTTCTTTAAATTATATATTTTACTTTTTATTTCTTCTATCCTCTATACTGCTAGATTATAAAATTGAATTAGTTTAATTTTGAATTTTGTCTCGGAAAAATTGGAGAATCTCTGATATTATTTTAAATAGCTTTAAATATATCTTCATAAAACACTAATTATTTTAACGATACATTACCTGGAAGGAGTGGGATTTCCCATGTATGTAACTTTCCCATTTTGGCATCTATTCATTACAAAGTTTTTAAATGAATTACAGTGTACTGCAGGGTATTCTTTTTCATTATAAATGCTTTCAGTGAAATATTGATAGGAGCGTTGATGACTGCAGAATACTTAAAAATCAATAATTAAAAACATTAAAAATAAATTGATTAATTTAATTTTAAATTTATCTATTAAATATGTTCTTCTTCATTTATTAAAATAAGCAAAATATGTAAATTAAAAAAAAAAACTTAAAAATTATTATAGAAATTCTTTGTGCAATGTTAATGCTCGGAAAACAGATAAAATCTGCATAAGAATCCAACTCAATTGAAAAACTATCACTACTATATATTATTACGGTAGTATAGATCCCTTTTCCGGCTCTCAGGAGCGATGGATTTTGACGGGTGAGGTATAAAAAAAAATAGAATTTCATGGAGAAGTGACGAATTCCAATTTTGTTTCTTAAAATCTTACAAGGGCTTAAATAAAAGTGATGAAAAAACTGGAAGGTTTCACAAAGGTTTGACGACTGAAAGTCGGCGGATCGAGACGGGATGAGTTGGGTTTTAAAGATTTTGACGCAAGCCATATACGCACCGACGGAGCCTATTGGTCCAGCGTTTTAAAGCTTAAAACCTAACGTTTTTGAGATAATGCACGATATAGGTCCGCATGGGCCTCATGCCATCTTGCGTACGTGCCGTTGTCATGGCAACTTTATATCAATTTGAGCCTGTTTACAAAAACTTTTAATGAGTGGGAAATTATATATTGTTTCATCTGTCCAACCCTAAAGGGCACTGTTAAATATTAATACTACATAGAAAATGGTATATCTGAATTTAATTGCCTAACTGCTAAATTGAAGAGATGTTTTCCAGTGGTGTAAGCTAATTACTTATTAAGTATGAACTGTAACTTCAACATAGTCATTACAAACTATGTAGCTTCACCAAATGTGTATTTTAAATAAACTTTCTTGATAATATTGTATTGTTTCCCTAATATAGCTTACACCTCGAATGTATTAAGGATTAGAATAAGCATTGATATCTAATGCGAGAGTTCTCGCCCGGGTATACTAGTTTTCTTATAATTGTAGCCAATTATGAGAAAAAATTAGAATTCCACAATAATGTTTGAACATGCATATCTGATCTATCAACATGTATACAAATAGTTGGTTAACGAACCATTATGTTCCTTGTCCACATTGTAAAATAAAACAGCTGAACTAGGAAAATTTACAAGGTAGTTTCTGGGTTGGAGAGGGTAAGGTCTGCTATAATGGCAACACGTATACAAAATATCTCAAAATCTATACAAAATAGAGGAAAAATAAAAATTCTACTCCATACCACTCAGAAAGCGTAGACAAAATAATGGAATATTTCATGCAGAATATAATACAATCAGCTCATCAGACAATTCTAAAAACAAAAAGAAATCCCAAAACACACCATGCACCATGGTTTGATGAATAATGCCGGAAATCAATAAATAAAAAAAAATATCTGATGTGGACAACACATGACTTCCTTGTACGTACGCCCATTAAATTATATCTGATGTGGACAACACATGACTTCCTTGTACGTACGCCCATTAAATTATAAATCCGTGGCTCAAAAAGTGATACTGAATTTGGTTACTAGTTTCCGACTAAGGAAGCTAAAGGAAGTAAAGAAATAATCCAAGGAAGAATAAAACAGAGAGATACGAGGAAGTCAGAAGCCCAATAAATAAGTCAGGAAGCAGGATGACTAGCCGCCAGAAGAATCAGTCTGTCTCAGAAGTTCCTTACGCAATATCTCAGCTAATAATGGTCCGATTTAAATGATTTTTATTTCGTTTTGTAGAGAATTTCATTAGCTTTCGTTTAAATGTAATAAGCATACTAAATACAATAAGCACAATAAATTTTGCGGTCGGATTTTTTTTTTATTCGATATTTGGATTCTACGTATCTTGAAATGTAAAACACCCTCAAATTTTGAGGGGAGGAGGGGGTTACAAAAATTGTCTATTGAAAGTCTAATATGACCTTCAATTAAAGTACCTCTTCCGGTTTTCCAATTTAGACCAAATTCTAGTATGTTATTTAAATCAATATATAAAGTATAAATACTAAATTGGAGAAGTTTTGCTTAGTATATTAATATATTTTTTGATAAATTATAGAAATCCCATTAATAAACATCTAATGGACGAAAGAGCTTTTTTTAACTTCATAATGCAGCTAGAAACTCCTTTAACTACAAAAATAAAGTAAATAACTAGCATTTTAATATATTTTATTCATATAATTGCAAGTGTTTATTTATTTAATGGAAAAGATAAATTTTAATTCGAATTAAGTTTAAATATTTTGTAATTATGTGCAGTTGCGATTCCTGGATATATTAATTTATTTATTTTAACATACTGATGCAGTGAAAAACAAACAACAAAAACTTATACATGTACTGGAAATTAAATTAACTTTTGTTTGCTATATACAATTTTTTCTTAAAATCTCTATTCAGATATAGTACCTATTTACTTTCCTTACCTATTTGTGAAATATATAATAAGTGAAAGTATTCTTATCGTGGAAAATTTCGAATTCGATTTTTCAAAGGAAATATACGTTTTAAGGTCCCCTGAGTCCAAAATACCCAAGTCTCGCAAAATAATCTGTGAGTGTGTGTCAGGATGCATGTGTGATTGTGAACTGCCTGGCTCAAAAACCAAAAGTTTTACTATACTGAAATTACGTATTTAAGGTAGGCACATGCATGCGATCTAACAGCAAATTTTTCATCAAAATCGACTAACCGGAAGTCCCACTTTATATAATCGATTTTACACTTTCTTACAATTTTCTCGAAAACGGCTCTAATGATTTAGATGAAACTTGCCTAAATTATTCTTCATAAAAGCCTTTAACTTTTCATATATGTAGTACATCACCGAGGAAATGCAGGGAAAAAAGTTATGATGAAAAGAATATTTTATTTGCGCTTAACTTAAAAAGTATGCATCTTGTAGTAAATTATGTGTATAATTGGATGAAAGTTAATTAAATTATCTAAAAATCAAAAAAAGAATCATCAAAATCGGATCAGTACTAGCAAAGATACAGCGCATCGGACTAATCGGAAGTTGCAATTATATCATGGATTTTACAATTTTTTAAAATTGTCTTGTAAACGATTGGTACGATTTCGATGAAACTTGCCTAATATATTATCCTTAAAGCCCTTTTATTTTTCATACACGTAGTATACCAACGAAAAAATTTAGGGAAAATGTTATGATGAAAAGAATATTTTATTTGGGCTTAACTCAAAAAGTAAGTATTTAATGGTAAATCATGTATGAAATCATATGAAAGGTGATTTAATACTCTAAAATACAAAAAGGAATCATCGCAGTCGGTCCGGAATTAGCAAAGATGCAGCTTATCTTATTAGGACTTCAAGGCATTATATGGATAGTCGAGTGCATCCGAAAGTAGATGGATGCGACCGAATCTCCTCCCTCCAATCCGCCAATCTGTTGTCAACAATACGCTCTGTAATAATGTAATGTAAGAATACAAAAATAGAAATTAACTTAATAATTTCAACATTTATATAATTAAATGGAAACAAAACGTTTCCATGGATATTATACCGAGACTTTTAAAATATATTATCATCTTGACAAACTTAAAATATATAGGTAGTGTACAGAATTGTACTAAAATTGTTTAAAAAACTGTTTTGTTGTACTTATGTGGAAGAAGATGTGAAGAAGTGAATGCTGCTGAGTTTATTTCAAGCATTGTTTATGTGAACTCTTTAAAATTATATTAAAAAGATAATTATTATAGAACGGTAATGAAAAGAGGAGTGATGCGCTCACTGCATCAGATTTTTTTGTTCATGCATGAACAGCCAACCCTCAAAAGCGGAAATTTGTACGAAACTGAAATTGAAGGTAGGCATATGTATGCCTAGGATTTTGCAGCAACTTTTTTGCCAAAATCGACTTTACGTAATATAGTTCCACTTCCTACCATCGATTTTACACCTTTTTTTTTTTTTTTTTTTTACAATTTTCTCGAAAATAGCTCAAACAATTTTGATGAAACTCGTTAAATTTCACTTGCCCTTCTCAGAAATTAATTTATACCCAAGGTAGGGTTGTAAGTTAACGTTGTGTGATGCGCGCACCGCACCAGATTTTTCAGACTATTGGTTTGAGATGTGCAGTCATGTGATATGGAATGCCTAAATTGATGAGAACTTTACTCGTGAGTTTTTTTTGCTGGTATCTGAGAGACTCGAATTTTTTTGGGGGGAAATTTCCAATAATGTAATAACATTTTCTCTGTTTGTTATATTGTCTTCACATTTTTATTAAATTGATTAACTATAGGGTGGTATTTTACTTTCATTCTCAATGTTATGAACTAGCCACTTACTGTTTAAACTAAATAAACACCCAGGTTGAATGTCAACTCCTCCATTAGGGAAAAAGTCTGCATGTCCAAGTTGACTCACGAAGCCGAATAATCCAAAGTTGGTGTGTATAATATCGACAAATCGTGCGTCTCCAGGATCCAATCTGGCATCCTCTGATGTTAGCAAGTAACCTGGTCCTGCAGGATCCAATCCTGAAATTTTATTAAAATGAAATAATTATTAATTAAAAATTAATCATTTTAGATTTTTTTTTTAATTATAAATTTTTATGCATCACTAAATCCTTATTTTATTGTATTCGAGGCAATATCTGGTATGCCAACAATATTTTGCATATCACTGTATATTTGAATCAAAGAAAATATTTGTTTAAAGGAAATAAATGCTCCAGGAAACTGGGTTTAGTAAGTTTGAATAAGAATCCATGCCGTCTACAACGGCGACATGAAGTATTTGTACTAACCTTTTTATAAAATTTATTGATTTTATTTAATATTTTATTGATTTATATTTTATTGATATTTATTGAATTTTTATTCATTCAAATTCACAAAATTAAAATGTCCCTTAGACGATTATGTTTGAATATAATATTCAAGCCCACATTTCTATCACGTCCCGTTTTTATGAGATTTATAATTCAATATAGTAGTGCCTAGAACGCACTTGTCCCTGCCTTAAGGGGTAAATGCGTACGAGGTAACTGGAAGACCCATTATTTAAGCATTAGTGGTTGGGAGGCAAGTGCAAAATATTTTTTTCCGGAGGATTATTATACTGATGTAATAATAGAAAATTTAAATTAAAAAAAAATTCTTAGACGGTTTAATACATTATGTAGAGTTCTGATCATCCAATCGTGGCTTCTGTTCGCGCGTACGTTCGTATCTTGCATAACTCAAAAACAGTTAGCCGTAGAAAGTTGAAATTTTGTATTTATGATTGCTGTAAAATCTAGTTGTGAACCTCCCTTTTTGGTCACTGCTTGATCACCGGAAGTGGTACTTTACTTGAAGGTCATAATTGATTTCCATCAAAAAATATATTAATATACTAAGCAAAACTTCTCAAATTTAGTATTTATAACTTATATATTGATTTAAATAACATACTAGATTTTGGTCCAAATTGGAAAACCGGAAGCGGTATTTTACTTGAAGGTCATATTAGAATTTCATCAAATATTATATTAAAATATAATGTAAAATATCTCAAATTTGGTAAATAGGGCTTTTATATCGATATGAATGTATTCACTATATTTTTGTTAAAATTTGTGAGCCGAAAAGAGTACTTTTCTTGAAGGCCATATAAGCTTACATCAAAAATTATATTTAAATTAAAAATCATATGTTTCGGTAATAAAGGTTACAAACACAATTTGGTTTCCAATCCAATTAGACATTTTGGTTTATTATTTTCAATAATAGACCTTTGGAATCGACCAAAGAAAATTTGTTTGTAACCCCCCTCAAAATTTGAGGTTTTACGTTTCAAGATACGTAGAATCCAAATATCGAATAAAAAAAAATCCGTCCGTCCGCCGTCCGCCGTACGCCGTACGCCGTCCGCGGCTTTTCTCCGAGACTACTGGACCGATTTTCTTGAGATTCGGTACCAAAGTCACAGGTCACCCCGGGATGATCCTCGGAACTCGACATTATAATCCGTCTGTTTGTTTCAAAATGGCGGCCGATTAGAGATCTCATAAGTCCATAACTCGGTCATTTATAAAGATAGAGAGAAAATGTAAGGTGTTTTGGAATCAGCATAACGAGACATGAAAAAAAAAAAAAAAAAAAAAATTGAAAAACAAAAAATCTGTATAATTACCGATTAAATATCTAATAAGCCCATAACTCGGTCATTTATAAAGATAGAGAGAAAATGTAAGGTGTTGTATTTAAACGAAAGCTAACGAAAATCCCTACAATACGAACTAGAAATCACCTAAATCGGACCATTATTAGCTGAGATATAGCTTAATGAACTTCGTTTTTATTTTTTCCTAGTGAAGTGCACATCAAATATTTCCTCTGTATCATTTTACATCACAGCCTACTTGCATTGACGCAGTTTTTTTAATTAACACAGTTCGGCACTCTCACGGCGGACATCTTGTGACAAGCTTCAAATTTCTTTTCCTTTGGTACCTACTGCTTCATATTTTTTACTTTGACAGAATAGATATTTTTGTGGAATAAATAAGTGGAAATAATAAACCATTGTGTAATAATTTGCAGCGTTTTTATTACTTGTTTTAAGTGTTAAAATTGAGTGTATAATACTGGTTTTCCTCCCCATTAGTGTGTGTTTGTGTCAATAAATGGATGTCGCGACGCCGAGTGTCGTTTTTGAGATACTGCAATCTTCGAAAACTAGGAACCAAATCCTGGATCACTTTTTGAACCATCGATTTATAGTTTAATAGACGTACAAGGAAGTCATGTGTTGTCCACATCAGATATTTTTTTTTATTTATTGATTTCCGGCATTATTCATCAAACCATGGTGCATGGTGTGTTTTGGGATTTCTTTTTGTTTTTAGAATTGTCTGATGAGCTGATTGTATTATATTCTGCATGAAATATTCCATTATTTTGTCTACGCTTTCTGAGTGGTATGGAGTAGAATTTTTATTTTTTCTCTGAGTCTCTCATATTGATCATTGCAGACACTCCAGGTTACTTGTTGAATGTTGAACGCCAGGTTTGGTGACTTAAATGTTAGATCTATTGAGGATGTAGATCTCGATTGTAAGAGAGTTTGCACATCTAATTTTTCAGAATATATCTCTTCTTACTGCGATAGCAACTTCTCCGCGGGCTCTTTCTTCTTCTACTATTTCTTTGTCTTTTCTGTATACTAGATAGTCATTTATATTTAACTTTCGTTTAGAAGATAATTTAGTTTCCTGTAGACCTAATTGTCGTCTTCCAAAACGATCTTCATATCCTCATATTGAGTCTGTATGTCATTACAGTTCCAGCTAATTATTTTCATGTCATTTGGGATATTGTGGAACCTATTGCACTAGTTGGTGTATTTGGAAACGGAAGATAAATTACTTTAAAAAGTTTTTTTTTAGTCGTATTTTCCCCGAAAAAAAATAGACTATTGCAGTGGGTCGAAGGTCGGCGGTGAGCGGCGGAACTGCGTTTTCTAATCGTTTCATAGCCCCTAGAGCACGATTATGGAAAATTTGGAGATGTCTGATATATATATTTTTTTTCCCCGCTACATTTGAGCACCTCCAGCCCTTTTAGCCAAATGAGCTGAAATTCGGTATTCTGCTTTCTTCAAGGCAGAACGATAAAATTAAAGAATGGATAAATTCAAGTCAAAATTTCGGTATGTTTACCTGAAATTTCGGCGTTTTTATAGTTTTGCGCATCGCTACAGCTCCACCATATTAGTTTATAGGGCTGAAAATTTGTATGTGAATTGAGTTGGTGTTGAGGAAGTATCCTTTGGGGGTGTCGACTTGGTTCCCCCACTCTCCTGGGTATTTCGATTTTTTTAAAACATTTGCGCACCTTTAAAACACCTCTAAATGGGGCTCGAAACCTGTTGCATTCGAAAGGAAATTAAATTACCTATAAAACAAAAGAAATTTCATCGAAATCGGCGGGACTGCGTTTTCTATCCGAATCATTACCCCTAGAGCACGATTATGGAAGATTTGGAGATGTCTGATGTATATATATATTTTTCCCGCTACATTTGAGCACCTCCAGCTCAAAGCCCTTAGGGCCAAATGAGTTGAAATTCGGTACGTGTAAATTTCGGTGTGTTAGGGAACTGTCTTTTGTGGGTCTCAATTTTTTTCTTACTTCTTTGGTTTATATTTTTTTTAACGTGAAAATACGACTTTAGTGACGGAGTTCTACTGCTCACGGATTTTTTTTTTTTTTATGGTTTCTTTATCGGAAGATGAAGATTATTTTTATTTTTAATATTTAAGTTCTGGTATTGGTCCGATATTGTTCAATAATATTTTATTACCTTGATAATAATTGTTTCTATATATAAATATGTATTAAAGAGGTATATCTGAGTATTACTATAATATATATAATCATGAAATATACTAGAGTATATTGTGACTAAATAAGAAATTTATATTGTCTTTATGAAATATATTACAGTAGATAAGGAAAAGGTTATTTTTAAAAGGAGAAGAATTTTTCCTGTGCTATGGAGAATTGTTATTCATCTTATTGTATTTATCAGAATAACTATAGCGTAGTCATATTTGGTGAAAAGAATTAACCTGTTAATCAGGTTAATTAAACTGTTAATTATTATGTTAATTAACCTGTTAAGTGGTGTAGCTGTATCATAATTTGTATTTATGTTTACTATCAATAAGTAAGTTATTTTGGAGTTAAAATACATTAATATTATTGTATTACAAGGTCTCCATTTCGTCACTACTTTTATATTTGTTTTTTGCTTAACGAATTTCGTTGTGGGAGTGGTGGAGCTTTAAATATTTCGGGTTTTTTCGACCAATATGAGGCTGTGGGACACTGGACTTACACTCCGTAGTAGATCGTGAGCGTCCGGTATACCTTTCACAACTAGAGTGTGAAGGATTGAGGAATGCCATAATAATAAGGACTAGAGTCTGGGGAAAGGAGATTCCCAAGGCGAGGATAGCCGATTCCATCCGAATCCTCCCTTCTTTTCTCTCATTGCTTTTCCTTCGTGATTTTACCGCTCTTATAACAGAGTCCCCGTAAGGTTTTATATTATATTTCTATAATTAATAATATTTTAAATTTAGAAAGAAAACAAACTTTTTGGATAATCCGAATCCTCCCTTCTTTTCTCTCAATGCTTTTCCTGCGTGATTTTACCGCTCTTATACTGATTCACCGTAAGGTTTTGTATTATATTCTATATTAATAATATTTTATATTTAGAAAGAAAAAAAAACTTTTTAGATAATATATTAGGTATATTTATCACAAAATAACAGCTATATAAAATGCACTAAAAAAAATATTAATCAGATAACAACAAAGACTTTTATAAGAACGTATAAATAATATTAATGAAATAATACAAGCTAATTTCTCAAAAAATAAAACCAGCATATGGTATAAATTGAACAAATCACATAAATTAAATAATTAATAAATTAATTAATTAAATAATGTTTGTTTTTAACTGATATTCGTAATTTAAAGCTCATGATTAACAAAAAGTTTAATAATTAATGTTATAAACTTATTTATTCAATTTATTTATTTATTTATTTATTCAATAAAAATAAGTAAGATAAATGCAATTATTATTATCCGTTATGATTATATTCATGATTAAAATCCATAAAATTATCCATTTACTATCGTAAATTATAGATGCAAATTAGAATCTAACAAAATTAAATCACAATCAGTATCGCAACTTCGAGCTGATGGAAGAGTTCAGACCACTGTGCGATCTAACAAAGTGGGATAAAATATTTTTTTAGAGAGAAACAAAGTTGATATTCGTTTTTAACAGTCCGAAAAACTCTCAAATACGAATTTTCATAGCAATCGAAAAATAAATTTTGTTTTCTCAAAAATTTCACCTTTGATTTTTGTTCGAAAATCACATAAACTGCGATAATTTCAACACGACTCCACCGATTTACACGAAACTTTAGAGAAGTTTAAGGCTTTATAAACTACACGAAATAGCACAAATCTGACCTCCATAAACAATTTAGAACCGGAGATATAAAATAAAACGTTTGAGGATTTTTTTTTTACTTTAGGGTACCTTTTCTCCCTTGCAAAGGCATAAATTCTAAAAGTGATTGGTATGGGTTAGAGATCAGTAATTCAGCTTTCCAAGGTCTGCAGTAACGTTGAATTTGGATAAAATTCTTAGGAATTATGAATGATTATGTGAACGCCGGATATCGGCAGGAATAAAAAGTCGTCCAGAGAAACCAAGACCACAAATTTTTATTTTTATGAAAATTCATATTTAAGGGTTTTATAGGACGATAAAAACTAATCTGACTTACTTTTTCCTAATTTAATTTTTTTTAGCCTACTTTACTGGAAGCGTCTTTTAGTTTATGTGATTATTTGTGCATTTAAATTCATTTAATACAATGGGCATAATTTTTCCCATATTTTAAACAAAAAAACAAATCGACTGGTATACAAGAACTTTGAAATCCATGCAGAGCAAAGGCAGAAAACATTGATATAAATAATTGTTTAAATTACATAAAATAATTTTTTTCTCGGCTCCTTTTTTTTCCTGCTACTTTTTTGTTGGTTTAAACTAATTTTCTACAATTGCCAATGTTTTTTTCTTATTTTACACAAAAACTAATCGATTGGTATTTTATGTATTTATTGTATTATATATTTATAATTATAATCTATTTACTTATTTTTAGTTTTATCAGATTTAATCACTGCTAAATTATTATTTTTATTTCAAAAGTTTTTAAAGTCTATTAATATTGGTTAATTTGTTCTTTAACATTGATAATTTAAGGATTTTTCTTTAAATTGTATTACTTAATTATGGATTATATTGCAAGTATGATTTCTAATACCATCAATATGACATTCTGACGAATCTATATGAGAATATCTTTTGTATATCTGCTGTTAGATTATGTATATTTATATTTACGTTTATAATTAAAACTAAAATTGTCGCCTACTAAGATAATCAATCCCTTTAGTGCCTATTCTGGATGGAGTATTGATAATAGTTATATTTTCTATTCTGTCAATATTTTTTTATAAGTAATTATATTTGTTTAAAATTGTGTTCATATTATTTATATCTTGTGAAAAATTTAATGGTTGTATAAATTATTGACTGTAATGTCAGGCATATTATCGTATTTTCTGTTTATTTATATAATTGTTATATTTAAGGTTGGTTTGTTAATTCTTGGTATTTTATATTTGTTCAATTTATACCATATGCTGGTTTTGTTTTTTGAGAAATTAGCTTGTGTTATTTCATTAATATTATTTATACGTTCTTATAAAAGTCTTTGTTGTTATCTGATTAATATTTTTTTAGTACATTTTATATAGCTGTTATTTTGTGATAAATACACCTAATTTATTATCCAAAAAGTTTGTTTTCTTTCTAAATTTAAAATATTATTAATTATAGAAATATAATATAAAACCTTACGGGGACTCTGTTATAAGAGCGGTAAAATCACGAAGGAAAAGCAATGAGAGAATAGAAGGGAGGATTCGGGTGGAATCGGCTATCCTCGCCTTGGGAATCTCCTTTCCCCAGACTCTAGTATAATAAGGGACTTGTGGTGGAAGTGGAAGGGAGGAAGAAGAGATAAGTAGCGGTTGTGGGGAGGAGATGGGAGGGGTGGTAGAGAGGAAGAGATGGGAGGGATTTCGAGGGGTGGGGGATTGGACTGGTTAGTCTGCAATCTCTCCTCTCTGGAATTGGATGGGAATAATAATTTTATCAATAAAATTCTATTGGTCAGTCTGACTACCTGCATCTATTACTTCTAACTGCTTCAGCATAGTTTACATTACCATTGATAATGGTGGCCTTCTTTATATTTTTATTTGACTTCATTATTAGATATTTTTTCCTTAAACTGTATGCTTTTAATTTCTTTTTCTTCAAGTAATTTGAGGCATTTCAAATCTAGGCTAGAGTGGTGGTTTCCATAATTCACACGGTTCCGGACTATTGAATCACAGGGTAAAACATTATGTTCCGACTTTGCACAGTAATACGTATGGGTGTTTTTGAATATTTATCAGCGAAGTGTCCGAATTTTAAACAAGTTCTCCATATAATTGGGTTAGGAAAATATATTTATATATTTACTTTTTGGAATCCCACGTAACTGCCGTCTTTTAGTAGAGATGCGTGTAAAAATAATTCTGATAAAATAAAATTTTAAACTTTTAGAAAGTATAAATGGAGTATATTATATCTATCACTTAGCTGGGCGGGCAAGCTGAGCTTTGCCCTCTGATTATCCGGTGGACATTTGAAACTCTCGGTTCAAGAATGGGAAACAATTAAGCTAGATTTAATTATGTGGAAGCCTTGAGTAAGGGGAAAAGGTCATTTGGTCCAAGTGATTCAATTAAATGAGCTAACATTTAAAAAAAAAAAGAAAATTTTGATCGGATCGCCCACCTATAATATGAAATTTCATCCCTCGCTATGCAAAAAGGGATCGGTATCGCGGACAAGTAGGAGCCATAAAAGGTTTTATTAATTTTGCAAAAGTCTTTTACTGGTGATGAAAACATGTTACCAAAAGCAAATTATACTCACCGGTTATTCTGGCCACCTTATCATCAAGGTAATCCTTGACGAAGCTTCCAGCATTTCCCATGACGTGAGCTCCCAGACTGTGTCCTATCAGGTGGACTCGATCCATAGTGGTCACTCCAGAATCGAGAAGCCGAATCACCATCCTCCCAACTTCGTCTCCTACCCCACGCGCCTTCAACCTCGCTAAGATGTAAAGGGATTTAGAAATGGGGGTCCAGCCAACGGCGATCACATTATAGTCTGACCTGCGTCCATAAGCTGAATGGAATAAAGAATTATAAATGTTTGTTACATTACTAAGGGTACAAACATAAAATATGTAAATAAAAGTCGATACTTTACATATCAAGCTTACTCTTCAAAATATTCAAAGTAATTTTCTATCACTTCCATCATCTCTGACCCAGTAATTTGATGCCCCTCTCCAATCCGATGGTAAAGAACACCCTTTATGACACTTACTGTTCAGACATATAAATATGCTTCGATAATTTTATTTAACTATGCTAAATATCACTATAAAAAACAAGTCAAATAACAGGCTCAGTTTAACAGGTCTGATTGTGAGCTAAATGGAGCATCACTCTGCTAAATGGCCGCCATATTGTTTCTTCAACTCAACGGTTTCTGCGTGGTGTAAACATTCTTCAACTCAAAGTTTCAAGTGGTAAATTACATCAAACTGAATACTAAATTGTACCAATTTTATTACGGAGCCTAATCGGAAAGGTCCAGAATACTTAGGCAAAATAAAATTGGGCATACATTGGGCTGTTCATAGCATACTACATAAGATTTTAATTACTTCAATAATAATTTTTAATTTATTATTATTGTTTTTAATTATTTATTAGTATTAAATAATTATTAATAGAAAATAGATATATGGAAATCGAAAGCACTACATGGAAGATTATATCACCAGCTTCAGAAAACTGAAATAGATAATGCATTGTCTACTAGGTGGCTCGTTTGAGGAAACAGACAGCTTCCTGATAGCAATCCAGGATCAGGTCATAGCAACTAGGTCTTACTGGCGACACGTCTTGAAGTAACTTATTATACTTAAGATGCTGTTTAAGTCTATCACCAGGCGAAAGGTCTAAAATGGATATTATTGAATGACCTCGACGCCATATTATAAATACAATCTGAACCTCATCCATAGGAAAGATAAAATTGTATTGGAATCAGTCGTTTATAACAGACCATTCCGTGTCCACAACAGACCTGATATCGTGCTGATTGATAGTAATATGAAGACAGCAGAAATAATGGACATTGCTATATGACGGAAACACTAATTAGTAGGTGTAGAAAAAAATCGGAAATATCAAGCTGTAGCAGCTGAACTAAAAGATCTTTACATACTGGATAAAGTGATTGTAAGGGCTATAGTGATCTCCAGCAAGGTCTGATACCAGTGTCCACTCTGGGAGCCACTGAACGGCTGGACCTCTCGACAGATGTTATCAATGAAGTCCAGAAAGCTGTGCTGTTGAACACCTCCAGGAGCTTTCTTAATATACGATATAACTGATCAAACGAAAACTGACCTGAGTTGTTGGGGTTGATTCTCCCCCTCTTCAGGATAAAACCTTTTTGAAAGAGTCGAAAATTATAATAATAATAATAGATGATATAGTTTACCTGTTCTGATATCAACTACAGAGTTAGAATTTTCAGACTCCATCCAGCCATGAGTTATAAATTTAACATCTTTATCCTGTTTAAACATCCAATTCAATTGCTGTTCGGTGTTGTAGATAGAAATGTGCATTCCATATGGGTTATTGCTGAAAAGTATAAAGTATAAACAAATCGGTGAGAGACTTAATTATAATTATAATAATAATAGGCTCAAGCAATCCAAAGGTTCAATGCTGATATCACCAATCACTGTTTTAACCCCTCCGTTCAACAACCACCGTCAAAACCCAAAACTACGAACAATTAACACTATCTTCCCATCAACGCATAGGTCTTCTCCTTGGACGTTTTCAAGTTCATTCAGCACGTTATATTACTTCAACTTTATTAAAAGAGTGCATGCTCAGCAATTCTGCGTGGTGCAGCCCTCTAGCTCTTTAACGTTCCTGTAGCCTTTAATACAAATTTGTCTCGTAGCGTTATATCGCCTTGGAGATAGACCGCGCTCTTATGCTTACGCTGAACCTGAGTCGAAATATGTAATGGATTGTGACCTAACTGATAGGCCACGAATTAAACCCAAATGGGAAATAAGGTAACGTTGAAAATCATTCGATTCAATATCTAAACATCGATAGAAAGAAAATAATAGATTTTTTGGGTCTTCCTACATTTTGAAACCGTTAATGTGACCTTCCAAGAAGGCCACCAAACGTTACAGACACCGACTTGGAACTAGTTTTTGAATTTTTTCTTCTCATAAATTTCAAAATATAATAATAAAATATTATATTTGATGCATTTATTTTAATGCATTCACTCTTATTATTATCTATTATCTATATATTATTATCTATATGATCGAAATGGTCACCGTTTCTGTTACCAATTTGTTAATAATTTGTCTTATCCATTTTTATTTCAAGATTTAATTCTTTATCGACCTTTATCAACTTTGTTTTATTGAGTATGGTTGTTTCCACTTCTTCGCCCAACAATACCAAATCATGAGCATTCCTAAATATTTTATCGCCCCAAGTTAAACATTTTTCGGTACAAGCTATTTCATATAAATCTTTCAAAATGGTGATTCTGAAGTTTATTATTTAAACACAGTAATAAGAATTGTCAGTCCAACCTAATTGACTCGAACCTTTGTTTCATTATAAATTATTAAATATTATGTGTCAGCTAGCCTAGTGAGTGCTTTTATTATTATTTTTTTCATATATAAGCTATAACAAGTCTAAAAAATTCTAATTAAAAAAATAAATTAATAAAATATTTGTAATTGTAATCTCACCTGTTGTACAATATGAACGTAATATCTTCTGAACCGACATCGGCTAAAATAATATTATTGTTAATATAAATATAATATTAAATAATAATTGAAAAATTATTCAATTGATAATACTAGGTATACACGGAAAGTGTTTTAAATAAAGAAAAATATGTTTAATTGGATGCCATGGTAGACAAGTTTCTTTGAAAGTTCATTAATTTAAACATAAATGATAATTATTTAAGGATTTTTGTTAGTCTTTAACTTCCAGCGGGAAACAGCCATAGAAGGAGACGGGATTCAAACCCGTGATAGCATCCCAAAAAAAGGCACAGGGTCGAAACCAGGATTTTTTCCAGAGAGCTCAAGATTAGTTTTGCCACATTTTATATTACCCCTTCACTCCCACTAAAAGTCAATAGTATTTTAAATACTATATCGTTAATTTTAAAGAAGAATGCCACAATACGAAAAATTTTGTTTTTCTTCCTTTTTTTGCTAGGAAATCTACCAATGACGTATATTATTCTGGGAAAAATATTTAAGTAAATTGCAGAATTACGTATTTACGTGTCACTTATTCAATATAATTTAACTAAATCATATTTATGGTTTAGCTTGAACATATATACATATATATATATATATATATATATATATATATATATATATATATATATATATATATATATATATATATGTATATATATCGGGCGTAGGAGTCATGATCCTACCCCGTGTACCTAAATTGCGAATTGCATTGTGGTTTTCCAGGACTTAAAATAACCGCCCGGAGGTTTGGTGTATGGACGGTCTGCTTCAGGGAAAGAAATATAGGTCCACGTGCTCCTGCTGATTCCAAACAGCCATAATCCGTGGATCTTGACCGGTTTGTCATTGTCCTTGAACCCGAATGAGTCGGTGGGAAGGATACTGCCGAACCGTTTATGGGGCTACGGATAGCCTGCCGTTGGACCACGGAAACCACGATTCGTAGCAACGTGAGGTTGGATGGCCCCCTCCAGGCTGTTTGTGCTGCCGCAAGAATACCACATCGCGTATATATACACCATATATATATTAGGCATCCTGCAAACCTTCATAATCATATTCCTAGGGATAATGAAACGGATTTGAAATGTAGCCCCACCCCCCACCCTCTCTCCGGTGACCTTTGATACAGTGCTGTTGTGTTTTATTTTCGAAGAAAATACGACTAAAAAGGATGTATACTGTGAATGAATATGAAATATCTAGTGATATAAAGCTATCGATAATACTATTCAAAATAAAAAAAATAAACTGTTTTTTAAAATTTCTTTAAACAGAATTAACATCCAAATCAGTAAGTTTCTCTGTACATACAATGTGATTATTTTGTGAAGGTGAAATAAAGGAAGTCATAGATATATAAGTATATTTTTACTTTGTTTTTTCACGAATATATTGCACATAAATATAACATAATGATAAAACATACCTAATGATAACGAATGGATTCTTAAGAAAATAATCAATGACTGTTTAAAATCATCGATGTTCCATCGATATCAAAAACATCGATATCCACTTCTTATAAATCAGTGTTGCCAGGTATGTCTTGTAGTTTTCTCCTAATCTTATCTAAATTTTACCCTAAATCCACCTACTTTAACCCTTAATTTTTTAATTCTTATTTTTTCCATTAAAATAACCAAAAGGATAAGACAGGATAAATGATAAAAATGTACTTAAGGTTTATCCAATTTTTTTAAACATTTTTATATAACTTATATCATATAAAATAGAATAATTCAATATATTTAATATTACTTAAATTAGTTACAGTAATTGAAAGAGCGGGTTAAATTAATGGTTACAAGCAAACTTAAAATGACACAAAACAAGATGAAACAAAAATGAACATTTAATTTTAAAAAATAAATAATTAGTTTAAAATATTCGCCATTCAGGTTTAATCACATTATTTATTGAATATTTTAATTCATTCTCAACATTAGAACGTTGGACCGTAACGGTATAGTGACCTCACAATAAGGAATTCTTGGTCATGGGAACATCTTTTCATTAGCTTATTACCATGCACATTTAGTAAATAAGTGTAAAATAAATTAAATAAAAACTCAAGATGTGTTAAAAAAGCAAGAAATTAAAGTTTTGTGCTTTGGTTGATTAGTTACAATAATGAACCTTTGTAATCGAGCAAGACAAAAAAATTAATCTCTCCTAAAAATTTGATACGTAGAATCCAAATGTAGAATTTTTGAAAATCCGTCCGACCGTCATTTCCCGTCCGCGGCTTTTCTTCGAGAATACTGGTCCGATTTTCTCGAGATTTGGCCGAATAGAGATTTTATGTTGATTTTTTTAAGTTTATCTTGCTCTATTTCGATATTCTATAATTGATTAAAAAACTGAACATTTTCCTTTTAATTTTTTTTTTTGCGACCGTCTCCCACTCTATTGTAAAACTTCTGGTTATTTTACTCAAGAGGATCAAAAATGAATCTAAATCTGATAGGGAAAACCAACTTTGCAATACTTTTTAAAATTATGGATAATATTGATAGTTCAGCTACAATCGTATCGGAACTATCGATAGTTTTCCATCATTAATTGAGACAAAATTTAATATTAAACAATAAAAACAGATGGGGTAAAGAAGGCTCAATTCTAGTAATTCAGTTAACTCTATCACACTGCGATGTAATGCGTAACAGGAGTTCCGCGCGAAGGTAAAGAGGAATAGGGAGCTGATTCTTTAAGTGAATAGGTATCTCACACTGTTGTGGAATTACAGTCATATTTCGTCTAATGTAAGATTAGAAAAAAAAAAGCTTACCAATAGCCGAAAATACTTTTTTTGGAACTAAGGGAGCTCTGAAACATGAAGATCTGTCGAAAGCTACACATCGAAAAGTTGCTCCTATTACAATTCATTCCTTACCTAGTAGCGGTAGGAAAGTAAAAAAATAAAATCGATTTAGGTCGACATTTAATAAAAAATAAATAATAAGGAATCGCTTACTTGTTCAGACCGCATGAGCTTTCAAAATGTAAAAGTTGTTTCACTAACTGACGAACCTTAATAATTACACCAATTTACTTGAGACTGCATGTAATTTCTAACTGTAGAGTTTTTACACGAAAAAAACTAATTAAAAATAATACCATCTTAAAACGGAAATAAATTTTAGGAGGGCTTTACTCCATAGATTTAGTAAAGCTACTGAATATTTCAAAGTAGTAGGTTTGTACCTGCCCTAAAAAAAAAATGGTGTGAAAAATTCCATAGCAATAAAAATTAAGATGGTATCAGATAAAGTGTTAAAATATAATGCATTTTATGATATAACTAATATTGCAAACAGTTTCTACCAAAAATGGCCGAAGCCCAGTTCAGAGAGCACAAGACAAACACAAATAAAACTGATCTGGACATTGTTCCCTAAGTGTTACCACTCTTCGAATGTCAAAGGGAACAATGTTGCATTTATGTCTGCATCTAAAATCTAAAATTCAAATTAACTTGTATTCTTTTGTGATCTATCACTAATAACTGGTTTTGCTTAACAAGTAAGGTACAAGTTTAAATAAAAATTAACATATACATTGGTCTGAGAATACTGAGATCTTTAAGCTAAATAAATGTTTAATGGCAGGGTATTGCAATGCAATCAATTAAAATGGTGGCAATAGTAGTTCCTCAATAGACGATAACTATTATATATCTATTTGAAAGCTAATTAAATTCTATACAAAAACAATCATCGGAATTGGGCCATTATTAACAAAGATATAGTGTATTAAAATTTTTATAGCAACGATTAGAAATAGAAAAAGAAATATAAAAACAACTTTATTCTGCGACAAAGTCCCTTTAGAATTGCATATATTATACTTTATTCTAAAGGGACTACACGTTATACATATTATGTATAAAATAATGTATATTATATCTGGCCAAAAGACCTATCAGATAATAGGAAACAAGGAAGTAAAAACATAACGCGGAAATAAAAAAAAAACATCAAATATTATCAGTTACAAATATATGTGTGTATATATATATATAACCGCTACGAAAAGCCGCTGTTTTTAACAATCTCCGAGTTCGTACCCGTTGAAGCTATTAGGCCCGAAAAGCATATTAGGAATCGCATAAGGGGGAGGAGGAGGAGGGAGAAATCTATACATATATTGTAACGCCCTTCAAAAAAAGATATGATCTTGATGCCCGCCTCAACATCTTTAAAATCCGATCTGTCCCGTCTCGATCTACCGATCGGAGCTTTGAAACCTCCCAGTTTTCCCATCTCTTTTATTTAAGCCCTAGTAAGAATTTGAAAATTCAAATTGGGATTCGTCACTTCCTCGTGAAATTCCCTTTCTTTTGATACCTCATTTGTCAAAATCCATCCATCCCTGCTGAGAGCTGGAAAAGGGATCTACAGTAATCCTACTGTAGATCCCTTTTCCAGCTCTCCAGCTATCCAGATCCCTTTTCCAGCTATTCAGTCACGTTGAAAACAAATTTAGGGCAACTAGTATACCCGAGCGAGAACTCTCGAATTAGCTTAATCCTAATACATTAGAAGTATAAGCGATAATAGGGAAACATATTTATTCGTGTAAACAATATAATATTACGAAAAAAGTTTATTTAACACACACATTTGGTGAAGCTACATAGTTTATAATGACTATGTTGAAGTTACAGTTCATACTTAATAAATACTTAGAGCTTACCCCACTGGAAGATATCTCTTCAATTTAACAGTTAGTCAGCTATACCATTTTCTATGAATTAGTATTTATATTTAACAGTGCCCTGACACGTACGCAAGATGGCATAGGGCCCGTGCGGACCTATATCGTGCGTTATCTCAAAAACGGCAGGTTTTAAGGCTTTAAAAGGCCGAACCAATATGATCCGAGGGATCATCGATGGTCTTGATGCCCGCGTCAAAATCTATAAAACCCAACTTATCCTGTCTCGATCCGCCGACTCTCAGTCGTTGAATCTTTGAAACCTCCCAGTTTTTTCATCACTTTTATTTAAGCCCTAGTAACAATTTGAGAATGGAAATTAGGATTCGTCACTTCTTCATGCAATTCCCTTTCTTTTGATACCTCATTCATCAAAATCCATCGTTCCTGAGAGCCGGAATAGGGATCTATACCACCGTAATAATACATAGTAGTGATAAGAATAGTAATATAGATGTATAATATACCGTTGGAAAGCTAAAGATTTTAGAAAATATAATATGTTAAATATAAAGCCGTAGAAGTTAATGGAAAGTGACGAAAAAGGAACAAACTTAAGAGATTGTTATAGTAATTAATTTCTATTTTTATGTTATTTATTGGAAAATAAATGTTACCATGGAAATTAAATGAAATTACCATGGAAACTGAATAGACAATTTTAAAATTTATTTCAAGGAGGGTGGCAAGTGAAATTTGTGTGATGGGCGCACCGCACCAGATTTTTATAAATTATGAATGTGTGCATCGATAATCCACAACAATGTGGAGATAACATGCTTTTGTGTGATGATAGTTCATCAGACCTTGGAGTTAGGGCGTGATATGTTATCATTGGATTGAGTTGTGTGGAGGTTACCTAAAGGTCTTTTGATAATAAGTGCCAAGCCGGTTCTGGTACCAGTTTTTCTTCCAGTTTAGAATTAACAGCTGTTCTCTTTTACAGTTTTCTTATCCTTTTCTTAATTTTTAATAGTTTTGTTGTTTATTTTTAAAAGAAAAAAAAATTGAAATGGCCTTAAACAAATTAACAATCGACTCCCTTGCTTTGGCTAACAAACGAGTTCTGATGAGGTTTGTGAGTTTTTTTTTTTGGTTAACGCTAAGAATATAAATTCATCCGGTTAATGGAAAAAATTCTTATAGAGTGGACTTCAATGTGCCCTTGAAAGATGGAAAAATCACAAATAATCAAAGGATTGTCGCTGCCTTAGATTCAGTGAAGTATGCTCTGGATAACAAAGCTAAGAGTGTAGTGCTCATGTCCCATTTAGGTAGACCTAATGGGAAAAAAGTTGCTAAGTACAGTTTACAACCAGTCGCAGATGAGCTTAAAAAGCTCTTGAACAGGTATAGGTAATGCCTAAACCTTTCCCATCCTTTGTCTCCATCTTTCCTCTTCCGTAATTGTGTTTATCATCATGAAGTTTTTTTTTGTTAATTAATGTTTGTTGGAATTGCTTAGAGAGATTTTGTTTTTACCCGATTGTGTTGGCCCAGAAGTGGAAAAAAATTGTGAGAGTCCTGTTGATGGAAGTATTATACTTCTTGAAAACCTACGTTTTCACATTGAAGAGGAAGGAAAAGGGGAAGATGAATCCGGAAAAAAAGTAAGTTAACACTCGATAATTCAAAATTTAAGGGAATGACAAGTCATTCATTGTTCATGTTATGGTATTATTAGACTTTGAGTTTCTTACACTATATATTTGTTTGATATACAGGTGTTGAATATAATTTGAGATACTAGTGCATTTAAATATAACAGCGAATAACTAATTAATATTGCTCAAGAGATACATTGCGACCTGTTTTGGAATGTTTGATTAAACATGGTTAGAAAAACTAAGTTGAATAACAGAAGTAACTTACAGCTATTTGAAGGAAATTTTTTTCTTATAATTTATGTTTGAAATAAGGTCTCTCGGATCTTATTAACAAAGCGGACGCATTTATATTTCATGATTAAAGATGAAACTAGCGCAGACAATGGGGAAGGAAGGTTATAATGTTATTTTTTTATGTCTGATATTAATCTTATTAAAATAAAATTAAAAAAATGCATTAAACTTGGATAAGTTATAGTTTCTGATTGCTGGAGGAGTTACAATGGAATACGGAATCTTGAAGGATATAATTTCACTGACAATCATGAAACCCGTCCACTTTCTGTATAAGACCGGGTCTTTTTGCCGTAATTAGTTTGTGCCTTGACTTTGTAGTGGTTAACATTTCCAAATTTTTTTTTATGTTTTAAATCCTCTTATTTTTTTCGCCAAATGAGGTTTTCAGATATAAAAAGAAAGTGAATTATCTAAAAGATCTAATTATCTAAAAGAACTTGATATCGCCGCCCCCGTTTCAACAGTTTAATATTTAAAAAAATGTTAATATTGAGTTATGCGTGTATTATTAGCAATAAGGGCAAAATCTATGCAGTTCAACTTTGAAATATCTCCAAATATTGTTTTTAAAGAGATTTTTTGACATTTTTATGTTGATAATACAGAACTGCATAGATCTTTGTCGTTTGTATCTTAGAATCCTATCTAAGAATGGATATCTCAACATCATCCTTTACGTTGAAAACTTTTAAAGTCTAAAGTTTGCCATTTTATGAATGATTATTTGTTATGTTATACAGAATTCTTTACTTTAATTCTAAATCTTCTACAGTTTTTAGTAATATGATCTCTTGATCGAGAAATAATTATCGATGAATATTATAATATTACAATCATTATCTATAATTATTTCTTATCAATTCAAAAATTCCTGATTTACTGTTTTATAAATACATTCCTTAGACATTTGACTTTAAGATTTAGAGCTTTGTAATGTTTTAGGTCAAAGCTGATCCTGAAAAAATAAAAAGTTTCCGTGCTTCACTTAAAAAATTAGGTGATGTTTATGTTAACGATGCCTTTGGCGCAGCTCATAGAGCTCACAGCTCAATGATGGGGGATGGTTTCGAACAAAGAGCTGCAGGATTTCTGCTTAAAAAAGAACTTCAGTACTTTTCAAAAGCTCTGGACAACCCAGAGAGGTATGAATTTAACGTGCTTTAACGTTGTTTACAGTATCATTGCTATTCTATCTTTGTAATATCAGCTGCCGATTAAAAGTGATTTGCTGTTGCCTGAATCTTAAATGGAAGGAAGTTCAATTCAGCTGGATTGTAACAATTTGGCTTCATTAAATCCTTATGTTCATTGCCTTTGAATCATGTGTATGGCAATGAAAGGAGAAAAAAGATGTATATTTTTAAGTGTGTTATGCTTTTTTTTAGCTCCTAAAAACTTTGTTAAATAATAAAAAAGTTGATCTACTCTTTGGAAATACCTCTTACTTGAATGAAACTCAATGTTTGTAATCTAACTACCCACATCAAGATTAAATTGGCTTGTTTTATTTATTCATGAAATTATAAAAAGTGTATATTTGAAACTAAAGACTCATTAGTTAGTTATAATTTCTTTCTTGTCCCATCATCTTCAATTGGCTTTGTTCTTACTTTCTAGTTTATTATCGTATTCATCTAACATTTAACATTTTGTATTTTTTTTTTTTTATCTTAAGTAGTTTATGGAATGCATGCTTTTATTTTTTAAAAATTTATCATCTCTTACTGTACGTCCATGTTCCTAAACAGGTTCCAGATGATATGCATTGTAATATTTTTTCATAATTGTCATAAAATAAATAAATATTAATAAGTGACCTTTGGTTGAAATGTCCTGCTTTTGAATTGTATTGTCATATTCTTTTTTAACTATTATATAATAATCCATCATTAATACAAAGTATTAAATAAACTTAACTCATAATGGCACCAATATGTTATTAATTGTATTAATATATATACATATATATTTTTGTTACTTTTTTAGGCCATTTCTTGCCATCTTAGGAGGAGCAAAAGTCGCTGATAAAATCCTTTTAATTGAAAATCTTCTTGACAAAGTTGATGAAATGATTATCGGAGGAGGGATGGCATTCACCTTTCTGAAAGTATTAAACGATATGAAAGTACGTATTTAGAATTGAATCATATTTTATTAAAAAGTTATTAAAATCATATTTTATCAAATAAAGATATTTCTTGTTTGTTTATTTGATCTTGAGCGCAGTATTTATTAATATTGGTTATTCATTTCTTTTAAAAGTTATTTTTATTAACTTTTTTTTTTTTGCAACAGATGATCTTCTAAGTAAGTTGTATCACATCAAATATCAATTTTAAGATATTTATAATAGCTTATTGATTTAGTTAATAACACATGGATAACATGAATTAAATATATTTAAATTTAAACTAACTTTTTCTTATTAATCAAAGTAATCTCCTTGACTCCTATAAATTTCTTTAAATGATCAGGTCAGTGGAGATCTAAAATTCCTTATATGTAGTTAAAATTTTATTTTTTTAAAGCATGGGGCTCTGCTATCAGACATTTAGGTGTTAAGTCCTACTTACCATGTCAATTCATTTGTCTATTTTTTATAATTCTATTATTTAATTTTTGTATTTGACACGGGACCTCGCGGGCAATTTCAGTATGAACTATAAATTCGTCTGTAATTAAATAAATCATATATTTAAATTTTCTATGGTACGGTCGCCTCTCCCCTCTCTGGATTCACTACTGAATCAGATATTTTAAATTTCATTTGCATAAAAATTAGGAGCCTAATAGGAAATAAATTCCTGAAAGGCATTTTTTATTATGTCATCAGTTTTTTACTCTCATTTTTGTTAGAAAATCGCCCATGGTCTTGAAAAGAGGTCATTGTTGATGGTTTAGTGGATACTAAAGAACTTCAATTTTTAAGCCTTGGTATTTTTGCATGGCCAGTCTTGAAATGGTTTATTATCAATCGTCTTAGAGAATTATGAATAAATTGTTATTGTTAATGTCATTCCCCAAAATTACATGGAATAAAATAGTACAAATATAACTAGTCCATATAATGCATGCCATCAACTTTTCAGGAGAGTAAGAAAAAACTTTATTTTTATTATGTTTTCTGACCCCTCTATAACTTAGGTCTAATGCATTTTAAATGGATATAATGACATCAGGTAATGCAATTGGTCGGTTATGGCAACCTCATTTCAGGCTCCTGTAGAAAGAAATAATTGGGTTTAGCGATGGATTATTTTACCACGACTGTTACCATCCCACTGTTACCATTTTACAACGAATGTTACCATTCCAATATTTAAACTAAGAAATATTGTTTAGAAAATGGTGAAATTAATAAACGGATTATAGAAGAACTGGGGGTTAGCCACTGTACAATTTCCACCATTTGATACAAAAGAAAGAAAATCGAAGGTCTTGATTGAAAAAGGACACTCTTTAAAGGCAATAGAAATTGAAAAGATTGACTTATGAGGACCGACCGTTGTTGGAATGGTTTCGGTTTCAATGAAGTAAGAATTTTCCCCTTTCTGGTTCTATTTTACTGGGACTTGTTGATGCCTTGTTTATTTTTATAAAACAAAATGGTTTTATTGATTTTTCCAAGATATCTTGCCTTTTTTTATCTGTTACTGGATATAACGACACCCATGATAGCGACTTGGACCCCATTTCATAATAAAATACAAGTAAAAGTGGGAAAACTATTAGTGGAAAGGTTTGTTTTTAGATGTTTCAGGTTACTTATCGTCATTAGATAATAATAATTGTATTTAATTTTTTTTAAATTACTGTTTGTTTTTTTTATACCTATTTTACATGCTTTCGTGTTTCAACATTTCACAGTGTAAGTCGTACCTCCATTTGTGCTTGTACTTTTGTACTTTATTATGGCACAGTGGGTACAAGTGGTTCTATGACTTGCGATGCCCATTGCACATTGTGAAATGTTGAAACTAGATAACATTTAAAATAGTTACATTAAAAGAACAGTAAATTAAAAAAAAAATTGAATACAATTATTACTCAAGTTGACAGGATCACCCTTACGTAGATTCTGTCTCTCCGAGGATGAAACATCCTCTACATCATCTGGTTATGTGACAGGTTTTCTAGACTGGGGTTCTTGTTTTTTGGATTTGACTAAATAACGGATCCTTAGCAGAGTGAGCTCATTAATCCTATAAACCTCATGAGATTTGTGGAATCTTCAAAAATTATGTTTTAAATAACAGCTAAGAAAATGGCGCACAATGATGATAACAACCTTCACAGATGATAACAAAACAAAATGGTGCCCCCAGCGGGACTTTACGGTAGCTAAATTTACACTAGCGCTTTCTATTGGCAAATTCCAGTTTCATATTTACATACCTGGCATTGTTAAATAGGGCCCTGTGTCCTCCTCTACATTAAGATCTGTAGGTGATATCCAGTACATATTTTTTTATATTTATTAATTTTTTTCAAGCAGGATTTTATTAAGCTAGTTGTCGGATTTACATGGTATCGAATTTAATATTTTGCCCAATTTTTCCGGATTTTTTTTTTGACATACATTTCAGAGGTCCCAGGTCTCATTTATTTGTATCTCCCATTGCAACGGAGGCCACATAACATCGAAGATGCAGTGTTAGGATGCTCCTAATGCTATGGGCAAGGATTAGACCCTACCTTTACTTGCTTATCAGTTAAGACGCACCACTAGTCAGTCATTAGCTAGCCACAAGCTCGGAGAGACAGACCCATCAGGCGTTGATAACATGTAGTTCTCGTTACATCCGAAAACACTTAGCTTTCGCTATCGACAGCTGACAATCTCATTATCCTGGACAGAGACAGCACGACACTGGCGAAGAGGTTAAAGATGGGAAGCGACCCGACTTCTTTCAGATAAGCCAATGTTCGAATATAATATGAGACCTGACCCCCTGTTTTATTATTAGATGCATCAGTCAATCGAATTAAATAATTAATAAAGATATACTAACACACTCATACCAATTGCTCCTTCAGGGGTAAAATTTGATTCGAAATTATCTTCTTATTGAATCAGATGGGTTATTTCTTTCACATTCACAAATATTTATATTAACTCCTTTTTTTATATATGTTTGTTGATTAAGGTGAACACTCCAATATATAAAAATAAATAAAGGCAGGCTGCTTTTATTTCACCACTTTATTTATTATGATGCAAATTTTCGGCCTACAAGCCATCCTCAGGCATCTCTGTAAAAAACCCCTATTTAGTTCAATTTTTAACAAATCACAGAATTAATTATACTTAAATATTCTAATAAATACAATATACATACTAAAATTATTTAAAATGAATATACAGTCATATTTAAGTCCAAACCGGACCAAGTCGAAATATACAGAGTCACTAAAAAAAAAAATTGAATAAATAAATAATTACAATAAAAACACAATAACAAAATTGAAGTAGGATCCAAAAATTTGCATCATAATAAATAAAGTGGTGAAATAAAAGCAGCCTGCCTTTATTTATTTTTATAACTCCTTTTTTTTGACACCCAGGAGAAGGGCTCCCGGTCATATGGCATGTACCAGGCCACTCATTATTGTTCACTATTATTATAGCAGATGTTCAGAAGGAAATTTGGAATAAGATGATCTGCGTTAATTTAGTTAAAAATTGAGACACGCTATGTTGCTTCTATAGTGATGAAATTTGCTTTATTTAATTTTCAAAAGTGTTTCTATCTTTTAACACTTCCTATTTTTCATTTTTCAGATTGGAAATTCTTTGTTTGATGAGAAAGGTTCGGGAATCGTGTGTAAGTTAATGGAAAAGGCTAAGGAAAAATCTGTTAAAATTCACTTACCTGAAGATTTCATCACTGGAAATCGTTTTGGTGAAGATGCTGAGGTAGGAGAAGCTACGGTGGAGGGCGGAATCCCCGACGGATGGTTGGGCATGGATATCGGGCCTAAATCCTTTAAGAATTTCGCTGAGGTTATTGGCACAGCGAAGCTCGTCATTTGGAATGGGTTGGTATTTTATTTTTATCATCTTATTTTTTATTTCACAACTGATACGATCAGAATCATAAAACTAACAACAGTCAAATTCTTTTTTCCTTTATATGGAATAGATAATTTAATTTAATCACCTTCCTTAACTACCTAAGACACATGGTAATCGGTTGAAAAAGAATTTTACAGATCTTATTAAAGTCCAACAACATAGATTTCCAAGTTTTTTTTTGTGGAACTTGTGTTTGTAAATAGTTAACTGCAATGAGCTAACTATTTTTTTTTTTTTGTTTTGTTTTTCTAACTAATTTTATGAAATATTTTAAATCAATTATTAACAATTTATATTTGTAGAACGAATTATAGTAGGTATGGCCCTTGTTTCTTATAGGCCCTTTATAGGGTTACTGTTTTACCAGAGTTTAATAATAATAATAATTAATAATAATTTAATAATCATACCTGATTTATGTACGCAAATCAATCTTTGAGTTTTGTCGATTCCATTAAAAATAATGATCGCTTTCTCTCTGAGCGATAGTTTTTTCACTTCAAAATAATGATTAATTCTGTGGTAAAATGGCAAAATTTTAAAAGTCATTTTTTTGTCACTTCAATATGACATATTTTGGCACTGTGGATTTCCACCACTGTTTCCTCATAAACTAAAAGAAAATGACCAAAATGAGAACATTAAAAAGAGAAAAATAGACGAATGAGACTCTGGAATGTGAAAACCCATATTTTTTAGGAAAAAGTGACTTATAACATTTTCCCATCAGACCACAGAATTCATGATCAAAAACTTTCCTTTCACTAAAAAAAAATAATAAAAATCAGACAGATTATAAATTCTTTTTTTTTTTTCTATCTCTTTGCTATCTTCTTCTTTAGATAAATAGCACTAAACCAGAGCAAAAATGATTTGGACTTCTTACTTATCTTGAAAAAGCCTTTTCAGTGATTTGCGCTTTCGGCTGAAACCAAAGCACATAGAAAAAGTACTGATTTTGAAGCTAAGTTCTTACAGCTCCAACTAGCACGGATGGATATCAATAGCACCTTGTAATTTATACACAATAAAGCACTTATTACTTTATTGATGGTTTTATTGGAAACACTTTTTTCTTTATATTAACTATTTCTAATAGGACTTTCTGGAGTCAAAAAGGAAAGTTTAAAAATAATCAGTTGACATCCACATGATGGCCAATCAGAAGGATCAATCCCTAATTAAAAATATTAGTTTAATAATAATAAGAAAAATTAATATAGCACCATGGCCATCCAGCAACTGCTTAAGGTTTTTCTATATGTATTCGCTGCTGTTCAATAATGAGTATTCAATAAAATGTTTTAATGAAATATTATTAATTAATAAGAAACATTAGTATAATTGTTTGAAATTAAATTTCTTATTAAATTCCTGAAATTCTTAAATTAAATTAATTAAATATATATATATATATATATATATATATATATATATATATATATATATATATATATATATATATATATATATATATATATATATATATATATATATATATATGTATTATTAACAATAATCAAATATCAAATTACCATCTAAAAAAATAAATGGTACCTGACTCTTGCATTGTGTCCCTAGCTAGCAAAAGGTTGGTTACATTTGATATATACCATTTATTTTGTTTTCTTAAATTTATGTTGGGTCAATTTTCATTTATAAATCACAAAATTATATTATACCAGATTTTTGTAATGGAATTTAACAAGATGAAGTAATGAGATGATCCGGGAGATGGTCAAAAAGAATGGATCACAAATAGTAAAAACTATTTATTAGAAATCGACGTTTCCACGCTCTTTGTAGGTCTTCATCAGGGCTAAATAAACAAGATTCAAAATTAAAAATAAAGTTATGATATATACATTAATAAATAAGTAAAACTGGGGAGTAATGATATAGAAAATTATAAATTACAATAATAAAAATAGATTACTGTTATTAATTTTTTAAGTTATTGTTATTACACTACCAATTTAATCTTATAACTTTTTTCAAATTGATCTCTGTTTTCATTTTTCTCATTATATCTTTTTAATTATTTAATTTGTCAATTTATTACTTTAATAATATATTAATATCATTCACTGTATATATCATTGTTTTTATTTTTATTTTTGTATCTTGTTTATGTAGCCATGATGAAGACCTGCAAAGTGTGTGGAAACATCGGTTTCTAATAAATAGTTTTTACTATTTGTGATCCATTCTTTTTGACCATTTCATTCCTTCATATAATTTTTATGGTCAACTATTAATTATTCAATTTAATAAGATATTTGTAATTTATTTAAATGTTTTGATCAAATTTTATTTAGGCCTCCTGGTGTTTTCGAATTCGATAACTTCTCATGCGGAAGTGAAGCCATGCTTGAATCTGTCGTCAAAGCCACAGAATCTGGAGCTGTCACGATCATTGGTGGTGGGGATACAGCTACCGTTGTAGCAAAATATAAAGCTCAAGATAAAGTCTCACATGTTTCTACTGGCGGTGGTGCGTCCCTAGAGCTTCTCGAAGGTATTTGACCTTTTGGATTTTAAATTTTGTTCTTTTACTTTTATCATATTTTTGTAGTTATTTATGATTGATGGTTTCTTTGTAAATTTAATGATAGTATTAAGAGAAAATAATGAAAAAAATAATTTTTTTACTTTTCTTGAACCTTTAGTGTTAAAATCCGTGTTAAAACTCCCTGTATATAATACAGAGCATAGCCGAATACATACCTTAAAAACACCAGTAATTGAACATTGTGTAGCCTGCTACCGGAAAGCAGTAGTTTATTAAAAAATTGTTTTGTATGCTATCGATTTATAGATTTATAAAATATTTAATATTAGGGATCCAATAAGTTATCAATTACCACAATTAAATATTTATAGTTATTATTTACTTTTTAATTGCTGGTATTATTTCAGTTTTAATTCTGCTTTTCTAGTTTTTGACGATGCATTAAACTGAATTAAAAAATCAAAAAAAGTTATAAGGTAAAGTGGGGTAAGTGCATACACAGGCTCTCAATGTTATAATATTAGTCCAATAGTGTTGTTAAAATGCTCAGCAAATATTGTTTATTTATCGTATATAAATTTCATTTTGACACTGTTGGACTAATATTGTACAGTTTAGAGCCTTTGTACATAATTACCCCACCTCCCCTTGCAATGTATAATATAAGATAAAGTATTTTATCGTTGAGTGTAAATTTGTTTCAAATGAATGTTTTGAAATTAATAAATTTTTTTTAGTTAAAAATTGTTTCCATTATTTAAAACAGGTTTTTAATTGGATTAACTGAAATGTGTATTGTCATTTTATTGCAGGAAAGACATTGCCTGGTGTCGCTGCTCTCTCTGATGCCAAAAGCCAATGCAAGTAGGACCAGTGAACACTCAAACTCAGTGTATTTGTCCATGTAGTAATTTAAAGGCTAAAAATTTTCATATCCGCTAAAAAGAAAAATATATATCTGTGAATATTATATTTTTATATTATTCTATATTTATATTTGTACATGTTTTGTACAATTAAATACATTTTATGAGGATGTATTTCTATACAGTATTTACATTTTTTTTTTCATTACAAATAATAAATACATTATAAACAAATAACTTATTTTTATAAATTACAAAAACAAAAATTATCAAAAATGTTACTGGCACGTAAGAATGCAGCTTTTGAACATAAATAAACTACTGTAACTAATGCAAACGATCTCATTTTGATTTCTTTTTTTTCTTTTTTTTTTTTGGTGTTAATATGTTGCCTTTGGAAATTATTTACAAAGCGACGTCTCTGTACTTTTGCATGTCATCTGATTCAATTGATATTTTGCTGTCTGCGGGCCAAGGCTTATCATTCAATCTAGGATCCTGTATGTAAGCAACTCTTCCCGTCGGGTCGATGACGAAACCAGAAACTGGTAGTGGGCCGAAATAACCTAAAATAAATTTTGATAAATTATTTTTAAAGTATATAAATTAGTAGTGAATTTGCAAATAGTGACCAAAAATTATATTTAGAATGAATATTTAAGATTCATATTCTTAAGACAATATTCAACCCTGGAGTTGGGTAAAGGTATCCTCCAGCTCTCTTCAAGGCTGTATACATCATCGTGCATTTATATTGGGAATCTGATATTCCTATTACCTGCCTACCTTAATACCATCTCGGACAGGATATAGACATTTTTGCCTCATTTTCGTCAGTCTCTTGCAACTTGCTTTTTTCTCTAGGAACTCTTATTGGGGTACGGTTGTACCCCACAAGCCTGTCTACATTCCGTTTTTTCTTTTATTGAATCTATGATTTATCTTTCTTTGCAGGTTTGTGCACTGAATATTTTGGAAGTACTTATTCTTTTTCTAGTAGTGTTTCTAGAATATGGTGCCATAATAGATATAGGAAGTTAAAAATTATAACAGGCCAGTTGGACACCAATATATCTTTTATTCAAATATTGACGTTTTGGCCATCTTGAGCCATTTTCAAGTCTACTATGTAACGTACGTTGTATTTTTTAATTTAGCGACAGTCACGCTTCAATAGCCAGACAGGATGAACTGACTCAATGAGGAAAATGAATGATACAAAAAAAGAAAAAAAAAAAAAGAACATGAGACATGTTTTTCATGTTTAATTAAAAAATACAATGTGCGTTACATGGTAGACTCTAAAATTGCTCAAGATGGCTGAAATTTTGTCAATATAAAGATAAAAGAAGATATATTGGTAACCAATTGACCTGTTTTAATTTTTAACTTAATTATTATTTTTTTTTCAAAAAGTAATTTTTTTTAACAATTTCAATTATTCATATTATTGAATAATATATGTATAAATGCATACTTTATCATTCAAATAACTATGATTTTATACATCAACTTTAAAATGTTCTTTATTAAATTTAATCCAATAATTTTTCATTTAATAATTAATTTTTTGTTTCTTTTAGTTCAAACTATTTTATTATCATACCTATCATTTAATTTGATATTTGTTTTTATTAATGTCAAACTCTAACAATATATATATAGTACTGATGAATGGCTAAAATGGCTGAAAGAGCCTGAAGAAGAAAACAAAATTAAAAGATATATCAAATATCAATTGTCAACTGCTTTAATGTAAGTTTTAAATTGATAAAAATATTTTAAATAAATTGTAATTGTTTGTTTCATTTTATATTGACGTCATTTTTTGAAAAAGGCAAACTTTACAGGAAACAGATGAAACAATTTTTCCCCTAATAATTTTTTTTTTTTAATTTTATCCTGTATTGTATACTGTAGGAGTTTATTAAGGTGGCAAAATCTTTATAATTACAATATATTTTTTAGACTTCTAGCACTGATTAAGGCCAGAGTGACAACAAAGTCTTTAGTATTCGGTGCTGGCGTCATCAGTAGTCCATTTTTAGACCTTTTCCAATTTTTTGAAGGGGAATCGATAATGGCTGTGTTATGTCCCATAATAAATTGAAACCTAAATAATGAATTTTTGGCATTTAAGCCTTTTTCAATAAACGACGTCGATATGCATTTTTTTATATCTGACAAATAAATAATTTGTTATAATTAGAAGAAAAGAGAGTTCAAAATGGTTTATATTTTGGAGGGATTCCTGTCACTGAAGTGTTAAACGTGTTACAAGAATGCACCTACTCCAGGGTTAATTCTTTTTATTCTTTATTATTTAAATATGTACACAAGCAGAAAAAAAAATTAAATTAGCTCTTTGGTTTACCATTTCTCATCCTGTCTTCAGTTGGGAAGAAACCGATTGATTTTGAACGGTACAAAAGCTTTCTATCCAAGCTTTGTGTATTGTTCTGATGATGAGGTGGTAAATTAAAGCTCGGGACTGGGGTGAAGGTGGGAGGCAGTTGCCCTCCTCTCAGGTCCATCACTGAAAGACTTTTCAATCTTGAATTATAGAGAGCCGCGTTGAATTCATTCACACTTGGCGAAGGCGACGGAGAACGTGGTGGAGGGGGCAAAGAACGCAGAGATGGTGACCTAGAAAAAAACTCAATTCAATCATTAAAACAATACAATATAAATTTAAAAAAAAATATTGAACAATTAATTTTAAAAACAAGAGAGATTTTAGTAAATGTCTTTGCATATTAAGCAGTTTTTATTTTAATTTTTTGCCATTTGTAAAGATTCAAAGCCCATTTGTGCCACTTACAAGCCTTAATTCTAAATATAATATGCGTAATTTGGAAAGATATAAAAAATTACAAATTATTATTATTATTATTAGGGTGACATCATAGTCCTCCCATGAAGTATTGAGGTTGTCATTTGTTAAACGCCTGCATTACGTCCAGAAAGACAGCTAAGCAAACTTTTCCTTTTTCAATTGCTTTCTCAATTTGATCAGTAATTCTATGTACCTGATCAATGGTTGAATGTTTCTGCCAAAACCCAAGTAGATGATCAGGTATTAATCTCTTGAGGAACAAACTTCTCGAAGAGTTTTGACATTACCAGCAGCAACGATATAGGACGGGACGATACCAGCTCATGAGGTGGCATTCCTTGTTTCAGAATGATGACTTTCAACTTTCCACAACTGCGGAGCGTAGCTAAACTGGAGTACAGCATTTATTATTTTGGTTATTTTGTCCTTCCGCGATAGTACTTTTAAAACTTGCCCTGTGATTAGAACATATCCTGGCGCTTTCTTTGTGTTAATCTCCAGTTTAACAGTATTTTGAACATTTTTGATGGTGACGCGGAATTTCGCTATTCATTTCTACCAAAGCCACATCCTCGAGAAATTCATTCATTTGGAGAGAAGATCTCTGCCAGACAATGAGCGAAGGCTTGAGCTTCGCTATGGTTATCTTTAATCCACTCGTTTTCAAGATCCTTCAGTAGTGGAGTCTGTAATACTGGCTTCTTGAAGGACTTTGTAGCCTTTAAGAGTGAGTACTCTGTGCTTTTATCATTCCTTAGTTCACTCAAAAAGTTGTTTAACGTTTCATTTTTTATTTCTTGGATTTTCTTTTGAAGCTTAGTCGTAAGCCTGTTCCATTCTGCTATCATCTAATTCTGAACACCTAACATATTTCTGTCATCAGTTTGTTCTCAGTCTGCCTATCTAAAATATGGTCTTCTTCTATCTTGAGTCATTAAATAAATCATAAATAAGATACCGGAGGATGGTTGCAATCCTCACGATCGGTGAAACAGACCATTTGTAAAAGGTATTCAAAATCACTGATTATCATCCTTAAAAAAAAATTGACAAATCCACTGCCATCTTCCAGTTTTAATGTATCCAGAACTTAGCATGGCTCATTGGTGGGACTGAATAGCTTCCATATCCACCATTTTTTCGGTTATTAATTAAAATTAAAAGCAAAACATAAAGACCTGTATATGCTAACTTCCGAGACATTTTGAGCAGAACTGTCCCTTGTGGTATGGACGAGACTCATTGTTGCGGGGCTGTCCTTGAACAGACGTGGGACATTGAACTCCCCGAGCCCTGCTACAAGATTCCAGTGTGATCTAGGATTTAGGTTTCTTGAAATTTTTCAGTAATATGGAAGGAAAAAAAAGGGCACTGTTTTTACTAATTTATTTCAGTAAGTTGATTAATTTGTTTAGTTTGTTGATGCTAGTTTTTTAAATCTGTCTTTTGGAAGCATGTTCCATCTACACTGCTCTTGTCAATTTTGTTTTTTGGTTTACTATTATGAATTTTGTCTCAGTAAGCCAATTAGCTTTTCTTATGAAAGTATTGGAGCGTTTCTTTATGTCTCTTAAACAATATAATAATAGAAATACAAAATTTAACAGTTTGATTCGTTGATATAATAATCAAAAAAAGTTAACTAACCTTCTTAAATTTGTTCTTGGTATGATGACAGGATGATCGGTTTCCGATATAATGGCAGGGTTCACATAGCCGACTTGGGGAGCTCCTTTGGTACTAATTACAGATGGCCTTCTTCTCCCAGTGTGAACTGCTCTGGAAGCCTAGGAAATTCAAATTGGTAATAAATGTCTAAAGCAGAACGATAGTTTGAAAACTAATACACTAAGTTGTTCTTAATTATGGAATAACTTAAATGAAAAGCAATATCCAAAATTTTTAGTCTGATTTTTTTATTATTACTAAATTTGGCTATGTTTATAATGCAATTAGATTGGTTGTAATGTTAACTGGGACACGCCCAGCCTATATAAAGTGGGAACCCTTGCTATATTTTATATAGGTTGAGTTGAGCTTGATATCTATTTAGCTGCTAATATATTAGTCTATATATTACTTTCCCTTACCAATATACGAAGTATATAGTAATGGGAAGTATTGCGATCGTGAAAATTTTCGAATTCGAGTTTTCGACGGAAATACATTTAAGGTCCCCTGAGTCCAAATGACCAAGTCTCGCAAAATGGTCTGTGTTTATGTGAACAGTCTAGCTCAAAAACGAAAAGTCGTACGATACTGAAATTGCGTATTTAAGGTTGGCACCTGCATGTGATGTTACAGCAACATTTTCGTCAAAATCGATTAACCGGAAGTGCCACTTTATATAATCGATTTTACACTTTACAATTTTCTCGAAAACGGCTCTAACGATTTTGATGAAACTTGCCTAAATTATTCTTAAAAAAGGTCTTTAACTTTTTATTTATGTAGTAAATCACCGAGGAATTGCAGGGAAGAAAGTTATGATGAAAAGAATATTTTATTTGCGCATATCATAAAAAGTATGCAATTTACGGTAAATTATGTGTAGAATTGTATGAAAGGTAATTGAATTATCTAAAAAACAATAAAAGAATCATCAAAATCGGAACCGTATTAGCAAAGATACAGCGCATCGAACTAACTGGAAATAGCTATTGTATCATCGATTTTACACTTTTTTTTACAATGCGCATATCATAAAAAGTATGCAATTTACGGTAAATTATGTGTAGAATTGTATGAAAGGTAATTGAATTATCTAAAAAACAATAAAAGAATCATCAAAATCGGAACCGTATTAGCAAAGATACAGCGCATCGAACTAACTGGAAATAGCTATTATATCATCGATTTTACACTTTTTTACAATTTTCTCGAAAACGGCTCTAACGATTTTGATGAACCTTGCCTAAATTATTCATAAAGGCCTTTAACTTTTCATTTATGTAGTAAATCACCGAGGAACTGCAGGAAAAAAAATTATGATGAAAAGAATACTTTATTTGCGTATAGCTTAAAAAGTATGCATTATTCGATAAATTATTTGTAGTATTGTATGAAAGTTAATTAAATTATCTAAAAAATAATAAAAGAATCACAAAAATCGGACCAGTATTAGCAATGATACAGGGTATTTTATGAGGAGCTTATGAATACCTTATGAATTACTTACTTTGTTCTCTAAATTGGATACCTTTCCAAGGGCCTGATTTGTTACCATTATTTAATAATTAACCAAGATAATATTTCTACTTTTAAGTTTAATACTAATGCTAATCAAAGTTACGGCTATCCTACTTAATGAAATATATTCAAATTAATAATGGGCATGGTTACTAAAGAATAACCTCCTTTCTAACATTTATCTTTATTCCTCAAAATTAAAATAATAAACTATTACAATAAAAGGTTAACCATGGAATGATTCAGCCAAGACTTAGCCATTATCTGTTTTAACATAAATCTCTTATCTGTAATAATTGGTTCTCTTCCCCTTTCTCTTTTTTTCTTCCTAAGAGGGGGTCGAAAACGTTATTCATTGGCCGACTAGTTTTATAGAGGGAGGAAATTCTGGGATTTCATTGGATGGCTCCACCGCTTGTCCTGACATCCCCTGGGTGGTCTGGTGTCCGCGAATCCATTAACTAACTCTAATTTAATCACACCTTTCTCAGGCTGTCTTCATTTTTTCCTCGAGGCCAGCCGGAACCTAAAGGGGGACTGTTCTTAAAATTGATTTTAAGTTAACTTATTTCTTATCTCTGAGGGCTGTGGTGACATCTGCCATCGCCTGTCAGTTACTCTTCTTTCTACCTGCTCGTCCCTTATTATCTTTTGTTCGCACATGGTGCTGGTTAAATAACATAACGATAATATTGTCCAATATCAATACATATTACCCTTAAATTAGGGGGAAACCTGGCAGTTTAGCATGATCTTGGTCCCGGCACTGCCAATGGTCAAGAAACAGTCCGTTCTCTTCTACTATTGAGAAGACCCCCTAGTTGGGCTTTGGCCTCACTTAGAGTTGATAGCTGTTCCTGTCTGTTAAATTCAGAAATTTAAGGGTTCCCACTTTATATAGGCTGGGCGTGTCCCAGTTAATATTACAACCTATCTAATTGCATTATAAACATAGCCTAATTTAGTTATAATAAAAAAATCAGACTAAAAATTTTCGATTTTGCTTTTCATTTTTTGACCGTACCTCCCTCCACCCGACCAACTTCTCCCTTAACAATTAATTTCTGTGTATTGGTTTGCATTTTAAAATATTTAAACATTCAATTACCATATTCAAATCTCTTAAACTAGACAGAACTTGCTTTTCTTCCTTCCAGTAGCTGTACAATGAATGGACGCAGATTAAACCGGAAATCTGAAATCAGAATAAATTAAATGAAAATCTTATTATTGGAAACAGAAGAAGTATACATCTGGAGCTTGGAGGTAAACTATACTATGCCATCTAAATCAACTTTTCGGTTTCAGTTTGAATGCAGTTGAAATCTTTTAATACTCCATTACTTACTTGTTAAATAGCCCCCCCCCCCAGTACCTTATTAAGCGCATAAAGACATCTGCTACTAGCTGCTATTCTGGCTTTGATTTCTGCACTTATATCATTTTATTCAGTTACTAGAAATCCCAGATATTTGAAGTTCTTGCAGCGCCTGAAGTTGTGTCCATTAATTTGCCCATCCTCTTCTCTACCTGCTTGACCTCTTACCATCTTCATATATTCTGTCTTATCGTTATTTATTCTTAAGCTCCGTGTTAAATTTTTTTTTAATACTCCATAGAAAATTATATTTCGCCCAGCTAGGAAATTAGACCAAATTTTATACATATCATCGTTTCCATGCTAAACTAATGAATATGAAAATCATTACTTTTCAGAACAAAAAAAAAAAAAATTGATTTTCAAATTCGTTAGTTTACTATGGAAGCAATATGTACAATCCAACTAATTAGCTGAATGGATTAATGTAAATTTTGTGAAACAGCATCATGTTGGTTAGTGCAGTTTACTTCCGCAACTGTAATTGATGAGAATACTGATAATATTAAATTATTCACATCTATTTGAGAGTGTGAACTGCAAAACTCTTTACTTCCATTTTTTCACATTGTGAAGTAATTAGTTTTGCAGTCTACCGGTTACTGGATGAAGAGAGTTTTGTAGCAACTATTGATTTTTAAACATAAAAAAATTAAGAAAGGGATCAGTTTATAACATACAGGTTACTCTTCATTCTGACAGTAAACACGTGTCAGTAATAATAACCATTGCTATTTGGATTTTAACAAAAATAGAAGTAAGGAATAGTGCAGTTCAAACCCTCATATACTTCTGAAAAAATAATGAATTAAAGTTTATTTGAATTATAATCAATTTATTTTGTGACAGAACTAAATAATTCATTTAAACTTACATTTGCAATCAGTCTGCATATCCAGAAGGTTATTTCTGTCAGTCCATATATTGTATAAATTTTCTGAAACAATTTTTGTTTTTTAAATAAACCAGGCAATATCATAAATTTATTGTTATTTTGACTAATGTCATCGTTCGCTTACCCAAAACTGGAAACTCATGAAAAGTACAAGACCTCCTTCTGGCAACAAGAATACCAAGACTCCAAAGAGCCAGACCAAAAGGTTAGGAATCTGCTTCTAAAATATTTTAAATTAAATTTTATTTGTACATTTGTTAATGTAATTATTGTCACATAACAGGAAGAGTATTGCAAGCTCAATGATGAATTTTACAGTAACAATAGCAAATAAAGGTGAGGTTGTTAGGTAGGGGTTTCCTTTAGTTCTAGACCAAATGTACTAATAAATTCCAGACTAAACCAAGAGCAGATCCAGAAATTTCCTTTGGGAGGGGCGCAAACAAAAAAAAAAAAAAAAAAAAAACACTTATAGAAAGACTCTATATTTTATTTAACTTCCTGATGCTTTGCAGTAAGGTCAATGAAGACAGGAATCATATTGTTTTGCGTGGAATCCAAACCCAAACCTTGTCAACGATGTCTGTAAAAAAAAAAACTTCTTTGAAAATTGTCAGGGGTCAAGTGGGATTTGAACCCGAACATTTTATGTTTTAATTTTGCAATAGGGAAACATTTTTTTTTATGCTAAAAAATACAATTTTTTTTTAAATCTACTAAAACATCAAACACACTGTATTAAACCATGATAAAAACATTCACTCGACTATCATTTGCACTGTTAATTAGCTCATATTGTTATTAACCAAATTAAAATCAAATTCTTAACAAAATATAAACACAAATTTTTATCTAGATATACATAATATTTTAATAATTAACAATTTTTTTTTTTTTTTTTTAGGTTTTTATTTATTAAATATAAAATAACTACTTATTTCATTATGAAACAAATCTTGTTTTGTTTAGGGTAAAAATATAGAGGATATAATATAAAATTATTCCAAAACTTAAAATTTTCTTTTCCTTTAAGGGGGAACGCCCTTCCTCTGGATCTAGGGGGAACGCCCTTCCTCTGGATCTGCCAATGGATTAAATTAGTGTTGATATAAGTCTTTGAGATAAAATTAATCCTGAATTAGTTAACTCTGAACTATATTTTTAATATTGCTTTAACCATTGATTAAGTTACAGTCCATGCTACTTTAGCTTAAAATTATTCTTTGAAAATTTCTAAAAATAGAACCGATCATTAGCGGATCCTAGGTGGAGACAAGGGGGGTGATCACCCATGGCCCCATGCCATAGAAAATTTAAATAAATTACTTATACATTACAGACAAATATATAGTTCATTAAATCTAGAAGAAAAATCTCAAAAAGAGACACAAAATAATTGCTAGGATATAAATAGAAAGTTCCAAACACGAAGCCTAGTGTCTCTAAAATAACGATAAAACAAATAATCTTATCGATACTTCGCTAATTCAGGCACCATTTAGACACCAACAAGGGCCAGCACCCCACCCCAAGACACCCACACACATACTGAAGGAAAAGGGAGATTCATGACAATGGCTGAGAATATATTCAATCATATTAAGGATTGCCCACACCATGCACAAAAATTAAATAATAGAATTACAAGATACAGATGAATGCAATTTACACGGTAGAGCCTAACACCTTAATGTTTTATCATGGGACCCCGTGCTATACAAAAATATTTGCTTCTGAACAAAAAAATCATAAAAATTGTAGTTAAAACGCAAAGTTATAATATAAGGTGAATACATGAGGTTTTAGAGTATATTTCATATCCTTAAATGAGATGAAATGCTGGCATATTTTGCCTCAAAAATTTCAAATTATTCTGTCGACCTCCCCTTCCACCAGAGAGTTATTCTGTGGACCTACATGCCGGTCTCGTTCCTCCCACTAGTACCAGTACCCTCCAAATTCCCCTAATCAAGGGGGGCCCCCACAATATTGTATAGCATAGGACCCCACTTTGCCACAAGATCCGCCACTGCTACCTGTCTTGTATGAAGGTATAAAAACTGGGTTTAATTATGAAAAAAGTTATCACAAACATTTACAGGTTTAAATATACCTGGCTCATTTTTACACTTAGTTACTCTGCCTGTTATGTGATGATGCCATAATCAAAGATAGAATAATTGTAAATATACCTACTTCTGATACACCTTTCACTAGGATGGCCGATAATATAAACGTTAGTAAATAGGCCATAATGAGAACATATCCTAAGTGTGGTAACTGTCCTGAAACATCAAATGCTGGATTATAATTAGTTCATGAGCAAGAAAGTCATTATGTTTGATTAGTAAACTTCTAATAGCTAAACTATCAATAATTTTTTATTGCGGATGTATTGAAACTACAAATCTGACATTTTTTTTTTCAAAGAAATATACATCAATGTAAACATTGCGAGCAAAAAAACAACAAAAGTTTTCGTATTGTGGCAATCTTCTTTCAAATGAACAATATATAAATAAAGCAGTTCAATAGAGACAAAGGCGCCTCCCAGGACAGAAGCCTGTCTGTTCATCTTTAAGTTTTCTTTCAAAAATACTTGACTACCTGTTTTGAGTAATGGATGTATACATTTTATATGCTGTAGACAATGTGCTATCTTGGTTTGAGAAGATTGTAACTAACATTTTTGGCTAAAATGTGATTATTAGTGCTTCTGGCTCTCCTTCGTCTAATGCGCTAGAGAAACCAACTTTTTCTTTGGTCTATTGAGAAGTAGCCAAAAAGTAGTCGGTCGATTTTTTTGCATTTTACACTATCATTTAGAGAATTTCAATCTTAATTATTTTGGTTTGGCACAATGGTGTTCATGACCAATGGAATTCCAGCCGCTCCACATCACTTTAAAAAATCCACACAGAATTTCAAACTCACTGTCGTTCCAAGTTCCATTTGGCTTGTAGTGGCTGGATTAGAGTGATCGTTGTAAACTCCTTTATGCTAATTGTAATATTGGAATTTGTTATAGATTTCTTTGATGTAAGATCATAGCATCTAATATTACCCAAAATGTTTTTAACAGTACACTTTTAGGTAGAAATATGTATTACACATATACTCGTAAAATGTTTGATATTATTGACTATCGATATTTTCTGACTGTCTATATGAGAACAATGGAACCGGAAGTATACATAATTAACAAAATGTTTTAAATTACTATTTGGACTCTTTATTGCCACATAATTCCTAAATATTTTATTTTTTGTGAATAGAGTTAATTATGGATAAAATGATATTTAGGAAATAACTATAATAATGCATTGTAATGAAATATAATACCTCCTGTACTCCATAGCCACCACATCTCCATGAAGAATGCTATCATATAGGCCACCTGGAACAAAACATATTTCAATATTAATGATTTTTTTAAAAACAAATTTATGAAAAGTATAGTGACATAAAATGTTTACTTTAAAAACTATAAAGCCCGGTGAAAATTATGGAATATTTCCTGATTCTGGAACTTCAAACTGGACTTGTATTTGTCAAGGTAGCATATTAAAAAAAAAAAAAATTAAATAAAAGTCCAAAATTTTGAAATTACGTAAATTTCATCAAAAATAAAATAAAATATCTGATGTGGACAACACATGACTCCCTTGTACGCCTATTAACTATAAATCGGAGGCTCAAAAAGTGATCCTGAATTTGGTTACTAGTTTCCGAAGATTGCAGTATCTCAAAAACGACACTCGGTGTCGCGACACCCATCTATTGACACACACACACACACACACAAATGGGGAGAAAAACCAGTATTTTACATTCAATTTTAACACTTAAAACAAGTAATAAAAATGTTTAATTGGATTGGAAACCAAATTGCGTTTGTAACCTTTATTACCGAATGATTTATGTATTTAATTTAAATATAATTTTGATGTAATCTTATTATGACCTTCAAGTAAAGTACCCTTTTCGGCTCACCAATTTTAACCAAAATATATTAAATACATTCATATCGATATAAAAGTCCTATTTACCAAATTTGAGATGTTTTACATTATATTTTAATATAATTTTTGATGAAAGTCTAATATGACCTTCAAGTAAAGTACCACTTCCGGTGATCAAGTAGTAACCAAAAAGGGAGGTTCACAACTAGATTTTACAACAATCCTAAATACGAAATTTGAACTTTCTACGGCTAACGGTTTTTGAGTTATGCGAAATACGAACGAACGTACGTACGTACAGACGCCACGACGAAACTAGTCAAAATGGATTCAGGGATGGTCAAAATGGATATTTCCGTTGAAATCTGAAAACCGAAAATTTTCGCGAATACAATACTTCCTTTACTTCGTACAAGGAAGTAAAAACAGTGTTTAAATCGCTGATTATACTTTTAGAAGTTTCATTTATGTCCTTTTAACGATCATTTATATCACAAGGACTTCTTTGGCAGTTGAAGGCTATTTGTTTTCTGACACTATTGTTCTCCTTAGCAGTTAGTATAAACGAGATTATGACCACTTTATGTAAATCGTGCAACCTATTTCAAGGTTTTCTCCTTATAACCGTGCTATTCAGTGTTGACACAAGAGTGACACTTTGATATTGTTGCATATATCACTTTTAAGCACATGCGTCAAATTATGATGCATGATGCATGGTGCGTGGTAATTGCAAGTCGCTTGAGCGGAAAATCAGCCTGGATACATCATTCTGAACCACTTCTGCGATGGATTCGGGAACCTCCTTGGGTTTCTAACTGAATTTAAAGGAGAAACGAAGCCAAAATATGAAGTTTACATTTTCTTAACTCATTGAGAAAAACTTGGCTTGGTATCTGAGGAAATAGACAATATCTTCCGCGTTCATCTCAAAAAAAGAGGAGATTCTCAATTCAATACTCCATTTTTTGTTTACATTATATACATATATATATATATGTGTGTGTGTGTATATATAATATAATATACATTATATGTGCATTCAACTTTAGATAAAATATTTAGTGCTCTTATACAGTGTGCCCAACTCACGGCCAAATGGATGATCTAATCAATAAATGCCAGATGTAAAAGTCGTATGTCTATTTCTATAGTTTCACCACCCGCTATTACTTTTTATCTTTAATGCGATACGTGCGGTTAGCACGCGGCGAAAAATTTTGGTTTGCAGATAAGACCTACTTTTTTAATACGCTCATTTATAGTAATTAAAATGTTATGAAGGAATCCGAAAATCGCGTTTCGATGTCGTCAAAATTGAAGGATTTAGACCATTTTAGAATATTGTATTCTTAAAGTCATTATTATTTTTCAGGAACTTCATAAACTGAAGTCATGGAGACATGATATTTATGCATTCTTCCTATAAAAAATATTTCCAAGCCTGTAGGTGTTGTATGTTTTCGCTAAAATGCGAAAAAAGTAATTTCTGAAATGATTTTTCCACAATTATGAAAGAGAAATTGAATGTATGAATTCAAAATATTTATTAATTTAACAATTGAAATTTTTTTCACATTTCATTCATTATGGATTCCAAAGTTTCACAGTTTTTTTCGTTACAGTTTTTCTCGATACTTTAACAATAATATTAACATGTGCCGTCCTCCTTTGGACCCTTTCTTCTCCTTGAGGTATTCACTAATACCTTTGGGACTTAATTACCTAAGGGATTAATCCTTAAGGATATGGATCCTGTTCATCCTGGGCATTCATTTGCAGTTAGTTGATCATGCGTTCAATATCTATCATCAACCATATAAAAATCCACATATGGAGTCATCTGCATACACACCTAATGAAATTGTTGATATTATTATGGTATTCGAGGAAGCTTTTATGAATATTTTTATATTTTATTATTATTATTGCTATTGAAGTCAATGTTTCTATTAATAAATTAATGAATATTTTGAACTCATGAGATAGATCAATATCTATCTACTCCTAACTCGAAATTTTATTGTATTTTATCAGGGCAGGTTCTTTCAATCTTCTTAGGTAATTTCAGGGCAAATGTTCATTGTAAACATGTTCTATATAATTTGTTATACTCTTGGAGTTTATCGTTAAATTTTTAATATGAAGTGTGAATATGATTTTATCTTGTAGGCATGGTGTTTATTATTATATATATATATATATATATATATATATATATATATATATATATATATATATATATATATATATATATATATGTATTATTTGTGTATAATATTTTATTACTGACCTATCAGTACATGAGTACTGGGTTACAAATTTGAGCTATAGATTATTTTATTTTTTTATGACTTGATATTACAAGGTTCCCCTAAGTGTGATATTTTAAGAAATTTCGCCTCTATAATATGTAATTGTCGTCAAGAAACGAGTTAAGTTCATTAAATTGATTATTTATTTTTAAGAAATAATTATAAACCCATCCAACTTCTTTTCTTTATTAAGCCTTTACATGGACTGTCCTGTCCATTCTCAAGTGTTCTTCGCCCTATAAGTATAATTATAATTCCATTATTATATTATTTCATATTAAAATATTGTCACGCAATTATTTTACTTAACACTTCATTTTATCTACTATAATTTCTTCATAATACTATCTATATGTAATTCTACCCTATAATATTGTAAAATATACACATACACATTTATTTTATATTTGCTTTTTGAAAATCAGCCAATACTTAAATATAATCCGTTAATTTATATTGATTAAAAATTACCTTTGTTCTCACCTTTGTAGCTTAAACCTTATTTTAGTTTAATTATCCTATTCTGTTATTATGCCATTTTTATTTTAAATTTTGCTATTAACAGGATTCTTTCTGTAAATAAATACATTATTAGTCGTATTTTTCTCTTAAAAAATAGACTATTGCAATGGGTCTAAGGTCGGCGGATAGCGGCGGGACTGCGTTTTCTATCTGTCTCATAATCCCTAGAGCACGATTGTGGAAGTTTTGGAGATGTCTGATATACATATATATATATATATATATATATATATATATATATATATATATATATATATATATATATATATATATGTATGTATATATATTTTTTTTTCTCGCTACATTTGAGCACCTCTAGCGGTCCCCTTTGGGTCTCATAAGCAAAAATTCGGTATGAAGGGTTTTCTGTGTCGAAGGTCAGCGGAGAGGCAGAACAATATAATATAAGTATGGTTAAATTTCGTTATGTTAGGGAATTGTCTTTTGTGGGTCTCAATTTTTTTCTCACTCCTCCGTTTTTATATAAATTTTTTTAGTGAAAATACGTCTTCAGTGACGGAGTTTTGCTACTCACGGATTTTTTTTATTGCACTACTTATATTAAAATCCATATTTTTTGTGATAATTCCCTGCTTCCCTGCCTGATATCAACTCATCCCGTGTCCCCCTCGACTAACTTGTCCTTTAAACGTTCCAACGATTTATTTACTTTTTCCCTTCTCCTTATAATGTGGCTTGATAAAAAAAAAGAACTCGGATGAGTTTATAATTATTTTCTAAAAATAAATAATATTTTTTATAAACCTTATCCGTGTTTTAATTATTTATTTATTTTATTCTACTGTAATATTTTGATCTATCAGATATTGTGGTCTTGAAGGTGTGGGAATACCTGCGAAGGCCGGACTCAAGGTTGCTGGTTCCTTTTTAAATACTCCAGAGACATTATGTCACAAGGAAGTTTTCAAAAACAGATCGTAATCATGAGAATGTTTATAATTATAACTTAACAAACATTATAACTATATAATTGGTAATATATCTGTACTATATTACACAATCTATATCACTCCGCGGTCAGAGCGGCGCCTCGTATCGGGGGCAAAAATTAAATCCAATGTAATATTATTTTTTAATAATTAAAATTACATCCAGCCGACTAGAGCTTCGAAAGTTATCGACCACTATATATATTCGATAGTGGAAAGGAAAATATATAAATCGTGAGAAAATAGGCTACTTACCGATATTTTGGGGGGCGCCTGGCAAAATCTCGCCCCGTGTGCCTACAATCCACGCGAGGGCCGTGGACTGTTCTATAGATAATACGAAACAATAACAATCAAACAAGGTATTGACAAACGATTTATTCATGTTAATTACTAGCTAAACTGGTAATGCTTCGCTATTGCTGGATTTGAGTATATATGTAAAGTTAATGAACACAACAGAAAGTTGATAAAAATTATTGTATGTGTTAATGTAGTTTTATGATATCTGATGTGACACGCCTATTAAACTACAAATGGAATGTGGCTCAAAAAAATGTGGGATGTAAAAAGTTTCAATTATAGGTTACATTTTTGCGAAATTGGATTTTTTTACTTTAAAACATTCTACTAGATTGTAAAAAAAATCCTTGTGCATTAGTATAGCTTTATTTGAAATTACATATTTTAAACATTATTGAATACTGCTATTCTTTTCAACTACTTTCACCTATACTTCTGCCAGTAATTGGATTTGATGCCGGTACCACTCCTTTGGTTTTGAGGCGAAGAACTCTTCCCATCCAATTGTTACGTCCTCGTAATTATCAAAGATCCGACCTTTTAAAAACTGAGCCATTAATATAAGCAAACCATAATCTGATGGTGCAATATATGGGCTATACGCAGGATGAGGCAAAACTTTACTCCTTGCAGTTCCGACAATTTTTCCTTGGTCAAATGCGAACGATGTGCAGGGGCATTGTCGTGTTGCAAAATGGCTTGGTTCCTGTTGACCAAAGCGGGGTACTTTGCACTCAAAACTGCATAAACTCTGCCTAGCTGTTCACAGTAAAGGTTTGAGTCCCAACTACGGCCGATAAATCACGAGTAGTTGCATGTGGGTCCTCGTTCACACATTCAAGAAGAACGTCATCATCAACGACCGATCTGGGTTGTGCGGCAGAATTTCGATAGATTATTGACTCTCCTTCTATGGCACAAATTTCTTCGGCGGCTGCCTTTGCGCTTGAACATTTTTTCCAGTAATGTCTCGAAAGACAGCGAATCACGATTTCTTCTGACATTGCTCGTGCGTTTTAAATGACCCTATAAAGCCAACTCAAGTCACAAGAAATTAAAGGATTAGACAAAGTAAACATTGACATAAATAGTAGGAACAAAAACATTCTTATAGGGTAATTATGAGAGTTGGAATTAAGGATTGTATTCATGCGCAAGGACTTTTGTAACAACCTAGTATATAGATAGCTTCCACTACACGTTAAAAACGTAAACTCATCCAGAAACCAACAGGTGCTATTGCTATAATACCTCGATCAGTCAGAATTGTGAGCTCTACAATTTGAACAATGTTTTTAACATAAACTGATTAATTTTACCAGAATGAAGAATAAGATTCTCTGAAAACAATGGCATAAGTAATGCCACTGCCATAACGATTTTACGGAATAATGGTCTATATTAAGGCCGGTTTGCACGAGTAAATATCCCGTTTACACGAGTTTTTGATCTAAGTGAGGTTGATCAAAGCTTTGATAAAAATTCTTACTCGTGTGAACCGGCCTTTACTTTCAAATAAAATATCTGATATGAATAAGACATGACTTCCTTGTACGCCTATCAAACTGTAAATCGGTGGCTCATTAAGATCCTGAATTTGGTTATTAGTTTCCGAAGATTGCAGTATCTCAAAAATGACAGTCGACATCGCGATATCCATCTACTGGCACGCACAAGCTCTTGTTTCTGGAGGCCTCATTCCGTTATTCTATTACGTTTTATTTCATTAGATAAGTTCCCAAGAAATTTCTTCGTGTTCCATAAAAACATTAGAACTGCCAATGCCACTAGATAAAGCATTGGACAGTTTTGACATTTTAAGCGGAAGAAGCCACTTAACTTATATCTTATTCTCCTGCTGCAGACTTGTTCAGCTCACAAATGGGAAGAAAACAAGTATTTTACACTAAATTTTAACACTTAAAATAAGTAATAAAATGTTTAATTAGAATGGAAAAAAAATCGTGTCTGTAACCTTTATCACCGAACCATACGTTCTCTGTATTTAATTTTAATATTATTTTGGATGTAAGTTTATTATGATCTAAATAATAATACTTTACCAAGTAAAATACCCTTTTCGGCTCACCAATTTTAACCGAAATCTAGTAAATATTTTCATATTGATATAAAAGTCCTATTTACCAAATTTGAGATGTTTTAAATCATATTTTGATGAAAGTCTAATGTGACCTTCGAGTAAAGTACCGCTTCCAGTTCGCCAATTTTATCCAAAATTTATTATGCTATTTATATTTACATGCAAGTCTTAAACATCAAATTCGAGAAGTTTTGTATTATATTTTAATATACTTTTTGATGAGAATCAATAATGACCTTCAAGTAAAGTACCACTTCCGGTAATCATGTAGTGACCAAAATAGGAAGTTCACAACTAGATTTTTCAATAATCCTAAATACAAAATTTTAACTTTCTGTGGTTCTACCGTTTTTGAGTTACGCGAGATACGAACCTACGCATGTAGGTACGTTCGTACGTACAGACGTCACGACGAAACTAGTCAAAATGTATTCAGGGATGGCCAAAATGGATATTTCCGTTGAAATCTGAAAACCGAAACTTTTCGCGATTACAATCCTTCCTTTACTGCGTACAAGGAAGTAAAAAGGTGTAACCCTAAGTAGAGGTAAACTTTTATTGATCTGTAAATTTAAAAAAAAAAATCTGCATAGACAAAGGTCTACGCCGAATAACGATTCGGCAGAACCCTTCAATTCACTTCCAGATGATCTACCAGTTACCCTGTTTCACTATAGCTGTTTGCAACTGTCCATTTTTTTGTTTACAAAATTGTTTAAATTTGAACTTTAAATTTAAACATTTATATCTTCAATGAAACTTTTATGTTAGGTCCTCAGGTAATTTTCTGAGAATTCAAATCTGATTTCACATTTGAAATAATTTAAATCATAGTTACAGAACATTTGAAAATCTAGCTATAGGTTTGATTCACTTGAAACATACTACTCGAGTTTTTTTAGACCCTCAGAATTCAAATTAGAGGAATTTGGGGAAATATTATTTTGTCACGTATATTTATTGGTGGGAGAGGATTTCAGTGATTTCTACTCAAGATAGCGTTCATTTTAAATATCTGAATTAAATTAATATTGAACAACTCCAGAAACCTCCTAGCAGCTAGTTTCGAAGGATTGATTTAGAAAATTTCGTCAGTATATTGAACCCTTAATTTTGAATTTCTAACGTTTGAATCAAAATTTTAATTTCCGACCATCATGATGAAGATTGGAAGCATCCCACACTCTCTGTTTTTTTTTTCTAAAACCTTTTTCGATCACTTTTGACGCCACACTAGGACTCTCGCTTTGAATTTTCGAAAATTCCAGATTATTTTTCAAACTAGATATCCTAATTTGGGATTATTTATTTATTTCCGTCTACCGAGCCTAATTTTGGACAGAGAGTATCATATTTTAATGTAGCATGCCCATATTTATTATTACAAATTTAATAAATAAATGTATTAATTAATACAAATTTTTCACAGTTCATTCCCAATAGGCATCATTCTTGCTATTGCGAAATTTCTGCGGTGATGGTCCGACCATGAAAGCTTTTTACAGCTCGTTAGTTCTCAAAAGTAGGGCACTTTACCAATGCGAAAATTACTATTTCTTAACGACAACCGAATTACCTATTAGCAGTTGTTAGCTCCTATTAAAGTTAAAAAAATAGCTTGCTATCTTCTTTCTGAGTTCAAATTATTTTTTTTTTTAATTTAATTATTGTAACAAAGCTGTAATAAGTATATGACAACTAAATAAATTACTAACTAAATATCAAGATTAGGGATTAATTAATTATTTGCCACTTCTAGAATTTTTTTTTTATCGAAAACTAGTTTCGGATGTTATACATTCATCTTCAGTTCTAAAAACACACAAAAATTCAAAAGCAAGCAATTCAAAATACAGTTGGGTATTTTTATACATATTAAATTAAATGTAATATAAATTGGTTTTATAAAAACATTTATGAATTATGAATTTAATTAAGGCAAGAAATTAAATACATGTTGGTACTAACCAAGGTTTAAGTAGATTATATCAAAAAGAAAAGTTGTTAGATATATTTTTCTGTTTGATATAATCTACTTAATTAGGGATTGTTAAATTATTGGCACTTATATAAATTTGTTTTATTGAAAACTAGTTTCGAATGTTATACATTCATCCTCAGGTTCAAGGTTTAAATGGATTATATCAAACAGAAAAGTTTGTACTGGTTTCTTCTCGCATTGAACTAACAAATGTAACTAACAATTGTTAGTTCAATGCGAGAAGAAACCACTACAAATTTTTCTGTTTGATATTGATTGATCCTTCTATACCATCATACGTATGTCAACTAATCTGCTTAACTCTTGGTGAGCACAACATGTATTTGATTTCCTGTCTTAATTAAATTAATAATTCATAAATGTTTTATAATTTATAGTACATTTAATTTAATACGTATAATAATACCAAACTGTATTTTGAATTGCTTATTTTTGAATTTTTGTGTTTTTAGAACTGAAAATGAATGTATAACATTCGAAAATAATTTTCAATAAAAACAAAATTATAGAAGTGGCAAATAATTTATCAATCCCTAATTAGATTGATCCTTCTATACCATCATGTTTTCTAAATATAAAGAGTTAAATAGTTTCATATTTTAATGAATGTTGGAATATAACTTATAATATTATATCTATTGAGTCCTTCTGTCCAACTTCTAGAACAAAAGGATATGGGAACGTTTAATTTTTTCCAGCGAAGTTGACTCGTTTCCTGTACAATTTACATTCAACGCGGAAGAAACCAACACAGCGAGGCTCTTATGGAAAGCGGAAAGGGAAGAAACAATGATAACCGAAACCGTTTTTAGAGGGGCTAGTGTTATAGAGCTTTAAAATATTTTTAAAAATGGGCGTTATAATTTTAGTTTTTTAAAGCATAGATCATATAAATAGTCGCAGGTAATTCATGATATATTCCACCAACCATGGTTGTTATATTATTATTATAATTAAATTGAATGACAAATGATGAGCGAAGTGAAGGAACATATGTTACAAATCTTAGCATATGGGAAAAATTTAATTCCAAAAACCATCTATTATTTAAGGTTTAGAAAATTAAACAAGTTGCTATGTAGAAAGGAATATTTAATATATTATTCTAAGCAAAAATCCCTATATTTTCCTAAAATGGTACAAAGTATGTTCTTCTTCATATCAGAATCTGATAAGATTTCTAAAATAAAAAATTTACCCAAACATAAAGGATTCAGCTACATTAAATTTTGGTGAATGTGTTTCTATTAGCATTCAGTATTTTGTTCCATTTTATTGTTTTTATAAAATATATTTCGTTTTGTCTATAACTGGATTTACGAGACTTTATGACATTTCCACTTTACACATAACGGGTGTACCACTGCCTAAACTATATATATTATAGTAAATTTGATTAAAAAATAAAGTTCAAAAATCCAAAATCAAACGTTCATCAATTTAACGTAACATCAGCAACAGTAAGATTCGCATAACAACTATTCCGCAAATAAAAGTGTATCCATCAAGTAAAATTATAAATTGTGAAGAAAATCATCAATATTGGTTCATTATTTTCAATAATAAAACTTTGCAATCGACCAAGAAAAACAAATTTTAACCCCTCCCTCCCCCTCAAAATTTGAGGTTTTACGTTTCAAGATAACGTAGAATCCAAATATCGAATAAAAAAAAATCCGTCTGTCCGCCGTCCGCCGTTCTCCGAGACTACTGAACCGATTTTCTTGAGATTTGGTGCCGAGCCAAAGTCACAGGTCACCCTAGAATGATCTTCGGAACTCGACATTATCATCCGTATTTTTGTTTCTAAATGGCGGCCGATTAGAGATCTTATAAGCCCAAAACTCGGCCATTTATAAAGATAAAGGGGTAGCGTAAGGTGTTTTGGAATCAGCATACCAAGGAAAAAAAAAGAAAGAAAGTATAACAAAAACCAAAAAGCTATTATAAATGCTTTCGGTTTATTATTTTCAATAATAGACCTTGTAATCGATCAAACCGTCCGTCCAAATATTTTTAAACAGGCCAGATATTTTTGAAATGTTACTATTTGGAAAAAATAAACCATTGTGTAATAATTTGCAGCGTTTTTTTTTAGTTGGAAGCATATTGCTTATTGATCTCGGTAATTTAACGAGAATTAAATATTACGCATATATCTATAATTTAAATTTGGGCTTGTAGGAATAATGATATTGGACTGTATTACAGATTTATTTGAAGACTAAATTAAACTTTAACAGATATTTGAAATTAGAGAAATTGATATAAAAAGAGGTGGTCTCAAATAAAATTGACTTTTAGCTTTAAATTATGATTTAAAAAAGAAAGAAAGTTAAGTTGTTTCTTACCATCTCACCGCTTCTTCCCCATTCCTCAACTTGGTCGTAGTTATAATAAATTGGTCGAAATAAATAAGCTGTCTTGGATAGGGTAACTTAAAAATTGTCCTGCTCTCATTCACAGTATGTATTAGACTCATCAGGTTTTTGGTGGCCAATAAAATGGTGTTATAGGTGTCATAAAACCAATTTTTTGTTCCATCATGATCACTGAACACATATTGTTGTTGATTATTTACCATCAGAGCATCAATGTTAGGGTTGATGGAGCTCTTCCAGTCCCCTTCAACACTAAATGCTTTCGCCTTTACAACCGTAACCATCCTGAATTATTTTTATTAATTGTAGATCGTGTTTATTCATCATAATTTAAAAAAAAAAAATCCCTCATCGAATGTTTTAAAAACATTATTTTATCCATGACTTTTGTTTACTTAGTCACGTACCACCTGGGTCCTATTTCATAATAACGTGCAAGTACAAATGTAAATGTTCGTTTTTACAGATTACAGGTTACTTATCGTCATTAGATAATAATAATTTTATATATGTTTGTTGATTTAGGTGACTGCTTTTATATATAATAATAAATGCAGGCTGTTGCTATTTCAACAATTTTATTTAATTCGATGCAAATTTTCGGCCTACAAGCCATCCTCAGGCATCTCTGTAAAAGGACCTTATTTAGTTATAAGTTGTCCTATTAACTTAATAGGATTTTGGCATTTTAAACTGTGATGAAATTTGATCCAACCTCAATTTTGTTATTGTTTTTTTTTATTATAATTATTTATTTTTTAGTGACGCTGTATATTTGGACTTGGTCCGGATTGGACTTAAATTTGCATTTTAAATAGGTTTTTTATATGTAGGAAAAATATTGCAAAATATGTAGGCAGAAAAATGCAACATTTTCCAATGAAAACCTTTGAATAAAAATAATAATAGACAGGGATATCCATAACTAGTTATACCACTTCTTCCTCAACCAGTAATGGACATGTTAATTAAACTAAAATTAAAAAAGTGTAAACAAAAATAATTAAGTATGAATTCATGAAAAAAGATGTATAGAATGTGTACATACCTTAAAAGTACCTTTAATACCTTTAAGAAACTAATAAATAAAAAAGGCTGCTACTAAAAAAATCCTGCGTTTTCTCACAATGATGTTGACTGTTAAAACACTTTCAATTATACTCAGCTGTAGACAAGAAATAAAGAAAGGGGAAAGAGGGGTGTGGTTGGGACAACAATAGAGCACAATAATAAATAAAAATCTTCTTTTTCAACTTTACTTGTTTCTTATTGTTGGCAAATTAAATTAAGGGTGCTCAAAACTGGTAGGGTGTCCATAACTAGTCATTTACCCTATATGCTTACTTTGAATATTTAAATATATTTAATTCTGTGATGTGTTATAAATTAAACTAAATTAGGGCCTTTTACAGATATGCCTGAAGATGGCTGGTAGGCCGAAAATTTGCATCGAAATAAATAAAATTGTTGAAATAGCAACAGCCTGCATTTATTTTTATATAATAATTTTATTCATTTTTTTTTAATTTATTTTTTTAAAATATAACTATCTTAAATGTTATCGCGTTTCAACATTTCACTGTGTAGGTCATAGCCGTAGTAAGTCATAGACCAACTTTTACTTTATTATGAAACAGGTGTGCCTATGAAGTTGAGTACGAGTTGAGCGCCAACTGAACGTTATCAATTAAATGTTGGCACAAAATAAATAAAGTCATATTTATTAGTGTGTTAGTCTTTGACAGAATAAATTAAAAATTAAATTAAATTAAATTATTATTATTTAATGATAATGAGTAACCTATAACCTCTGTAATCTGAACTTTTCCACTTGTACTTTATTATGAAATAGGCTTATTTTATTTAACTTTTTTCTTTACCAAAGTTAATTTTGTGATAAGATAATGTATTGTATCATAACCAATTTGATAAATTAGATTAGATAGGTTATGCTTCTTATGGAAACTCATCAGCTTGGGTCTTTAGTGTCCTTCTTTATTTGTTTTTAATCTTTTTCTTTTTTTTGTTATATTATATTTTGTTAAAAATATTGTTTTGTTTTTTAAATTTCAATTATTTTTCCAAAATAAATCCAATTTGATAAATTAGATTAGATAGGTTAAGCTTCTTATGGAAACTCATCAGCTTGGGTCTTTAGTGTCCTTCTTTATTTGTTTTTAATCTTTTTCTTTTTTTGTTATATTATATTTTGTTAAAAATATTGTTTTGTTTTTTAAATTTCAATTATTTTTCCAAAATAAATCCAATTTGATAAATTAGATTAGATAGGTTAAGCTTTTTATAGAAACTCATCAGCTTGGGTCTTTAGTGTCCTTTTTTATTTGTTTTTAATCTTTTTCTTTTTTTGTTGTATTATATTTTGTTAAAAATATTGTTTTGTTTTTTTAAATTTCAATTATTTTTCCTGTATTTGTGATACTATCTCTTTACATCATTTGGAGGTTTCTTTCAATTCCTAAATTTTGAAAATAGCTGTAATGTAGCGGGCAGTCTTATAAAATATGACTCATAGTCAGCAGCAAATTGGACATTTCACAGTTGGAAGGTGTGTCTTTTGTAATAAGGAATCCGTGCGTAAGTCGCCTGTGGCCAATTCTCAGCCCAGTGATGACAAACTCTCTTCTGCTGCTGCGGTTTGAACTTTTTGATTTATTTTTTTATATGTTTCAATTTATTTTATCCCTCGGTGGTTTCCCAAAGCTGTACCCAGGTCATCTTGGCTTGGTATTTTAGATAATTGTGTACATCTGCATGCTGCTTACTTCCAGCTTAGATACATAAAATATTTTTATTTCATAAAAATTTAAACAAATATATAAAAAAGTAGAATTTAAAAAAAACAAAAACAAAAAAAAAACAGGACAATTTTCTTAATTTTCTCAGTGCAATACTGTCGCAATGGTTTAATGCTTGGTAATTATTACACTGCCATTCCCAGGTGTAATTTAAGGTAGATTATAAAGGCGCTGTATTTGCTCACTGCTATGAAAGGCCTATTAAAACCTGACCTAGATTTGATGAAACAAAAGCCTTAGTCGTTTTTTTTCTCATTAATTTGATGGATTAACAAATAAGAGATATTATTTAACAATGCTCGGAGCTTGGCGGAAACTTATCTTAATCGCTAAACCGGAAACGATCATCTAGATCATGTTATCCATCATTTCAGATTTTTATATTTTTTTATTTGTTCCATTTGCACTCTCCATTAACCATGCAAAATTTTATTTCGATATTTTGAATACTTTTCGAGATATTCATTTTCAAAAATATATGAAAAAAATACATTTTTGCGTTACCGACAACTGAAGCGTTAGTGACATAGTTTAAATAAAATTTTTATAACTTTGATCACATCACCATAATTTTTTCACAAAGAATAAGTGAAAAATTGATTTAGCAACACATCTAGGATTGATAAAATTTGCCACTTCTATAAATTTGTTTTGTTGATCCGAAAACTAGTTTCGAATGTTATACATTCATCTTCAGTTCAATGTTTAAATGGATTAGATCAAACAGAAAAGTTCGTACTGTACTGTTAGTACAATGCGAGAAAGAACCAGGACAAACTTTTCTGTTTGATATAATCCATTTAAACCTTCAACAGAAGATGAATGTATAACATTCGAAACTAGTTTTCAATGAAACAAATTTATAGAAGTGGCAAATAATTTATCAATCATTAGTTAGATTGATCCTTCTATATCATCATGCGGATGTCAACTGACATATCTATTAAACGAGATGCAATAATAAAATAAGATTTAAGTGTTTTTATTGTTTTGTTTTTTGGTGGGGTGATGGTATCATTGACGTTGGCACCTACATAAAATTTCCAGAGAAAAAATATATCGAAATAATAAGAGATACCTTGTTCTTCCACCCATCCATTCAATCGTGCATGAGAATTGCCCCATGCCTTGAATGAAATTTTCGCGGTAATTACTAATTAATACAATTATCAATAAATTGTATTCGTTCATATTTTATTAATGTAACTCCCCAAAATTGGGATTTGATGTTGTATAAGCAGATACCTACCACTTGTGCTTATGCGACTTTGTTTAAATTTCCAGATTAATTGGATCCGATGGAAGAATATTAGTTCACAATAACTAGCAATAATAATAAAAACGTTGCAAATGATTACACAATGGTTTATTATTTTTTCAAATTGGTAGTTATGTTTCAAAAATATCTGGTGTTTCCATTCTGATGACTTTCTTTATCGTTTTGATTTAAAACCAAGATTAATGTTCCGAGAGATGTAACGTATTCGAGTTATCAAGTAACCAAACATAGGTGAATCGGTTTCCATAGGAATATGTGGATAATACTCCATAAAACGTATCTACAATATGCAGCAAAAACAATAACCGCAGAATAATGACGAGTAATAGAGCCTAGTACGCAAACCTGTAACTTCACAAGTCTCAACTGTCTCTTATAAATATAATATAATATAAATAAATAATATAATATATAAATGTAATATAAATCTCTTATAAGAATAGAAGTCACCTATGGAATGGAAGCTTAGTGTTTGTCCCAAAGATGATTGCTGTAAACTGGGAGTGATCGAACTATCGAGGCAAGAGCATAAGATGGGCAGGACATTTCATCAGAATGGAGGATAAAATGGTACAGAGGAAAATGTTGGAGGCGTGGGAAAAGAAAAAGGGAAGACCTTAAAGCCGCTGGAAGTGGAGGATGAATCCAAGAAAGGATGAAGTGTAGAGAGGTATGAATAAGCTGTGAGTCTCCAATTGATAACTGAAGCGCCGGAGAATTATTCTACAAAGTTCAATACGCTGCATCTCAGTTAATACTGATCCAATTTCTATGATTTTTTTTTTGGAGCGAATTTTATAACCTTTCGATTGACCATAACAAAACTCAAAATAATAAAACAGTTTTGAATTAGGTCCCGGACGTGTAGGAATGTCTAGTTCCGAGGATCATCCTGGGGTGACTAGTGACTTTTGTGCCAAATGTCAAGGTATTCGGTATTAGAGCGGTGAGTTTGTATGTAATGTTTATCAGGAATCCATCATGCGATAAGTGTAATAAAATATCATAATGGAAAATAAAATTAACAATAGGACATAAAAAGTGGTACAATTGATAAAACGGCATAATTGCCTATAAAATTAATAAAAACGAATATTAAAACCTATGTCTGATGCCTTACAAATTGGTCCTTGTTATAGAATATTCTCTATCAATCATCATTAGCACATTATGAATTTTGGTTATAAATAATTAATTAAATTTAAAAAAATATTTTAGGAATAAGAACCAGGAATACATTTAAAAGTTGAAAATCCTCATGCAATATAGCATATAATATAATATAACACCACTGAGGGAGGGAAGGAATAAGGATACTTTACTGATACCAATTCTCGGATGTAACGATTCTTAAGAAATGAAAAGAAGAGACATTCTGTAATTTTGAGGCTGAATTTAAATAACCATCTAAATAAAAATGATTAGAGAGATGGTATGATATGTTTGAAATCCTTATCTTCAGAAATATGACTAGAGATGAGAATTACGAATATGTCAAGGTAGTCCCTTTCATTAGTGCCAACCACTAACCTTCAGAACGTCTCTTTAATTATTTTCATTACCAAAAATATTATCTACATTCACCTGGAATTACTTTATTTAATTAGTTTACGTTAAGAAGAAAAAAAATACAATAATTATTTGTTGTAAAGTATTCACTTAGCAATGATTATACTACTTTATTAAAACCACGACAATATCAGTACAAGAAAGATATAAGGTTGAACTCTATTCCGATTGACCAGGGTACGGCGAGTACTGGTTGACGGATTTTCATTAACTGCCCTTTCTGTAGCCTCAATGTCCCACGTAGTTCATCTTCAAGGGTGGTGTCGCAGCTGTTGAAACGCCCTAACCAACGCGCAGTCCTTTCATTCAGAACACCCTTCCCTCTCCACTTCACATATTTTTCGAACACCAGCCGCTCGAGTAAATCTTTATTTCCAATAATGCCGCAAACGTACACGATTTTCAATTTTTCTGAATTCATATTAAAAGGTATTGGTTTATAAAGAGATTCGATAACTGAGTGGACAATTGTTGATTTAAAGGTTTTCTTTCTGATAAAGATGGCTGGTTAAGGATAAAAGACTGATACATAGCAGGAGAGATAAACAATTGGATTCAAGAACCGATAAAACTTTTGCGCCATCCTAGTAGAATCCTTAGAAGGTAGAAGTCTTCTTTCTCCTCTTCATTAATTTACCAAACTTCGTTTGTAGCTATAGCCTCCTTTTCTTTTATAACATATAATAATGGCGCATAATATACAGAAGAAATATAAAGAAATTTGGAAGATCTTGAAACAGTCATCAGGACCAGGTGACTGAGGTTCTACGGCCACATGGTAAGAATGGACAATAAGACGCTGAACAAAAAAATTTTCGACAAAGTCTTAAGCTATAAGAGTATAGGTGGATATGTGAAACAAATAAAAGAGGAGCTGGATAGGCTAAAAATCAAGGATAAGGACTGCTTGGATAGAGAGCTTTTCGGAAAAAAACTAAAAGAAGTTGGGGTTTTTGCAGGAAGGAAGGAGAGGCGAGGGAGAAAATGGACTAAGGAAGAGCGAGAGGAACAGTCCAGGAGAGTATTGGAGTAGAAGGAAGGCGGAGTGTGAAGAAGATTATTAAGTGATATTCGCGTGATCCTTGCTGGCCGAAAAAAAAAAAAAATTAAAAAAAAAATGGCGCATAATATCTCGATTTTATTATGGATTCTATATATATCAATAAACTGGATTCAAAAGAATGTTCATGCTATGGATGATAAAAAACTTCTTTGGGATAATTTTACTTTATATTGATGGCAAGCGAAATTTTCATCGAAATGTGGAAAAAGTGATATCTAAATTCTTATTAGGGATTGATCCTTCTATACCATCATGCAGATGTCAACTGATCTAAATTCTTGTCTTTCAATATTGATAGGTACAATGCAGTTCAAATGATATTGAGCATAAATGTTGTAAAAGCACATTTTGGATAATTAGGACTTAGCCATGCTCAAAACAATCGATATTTTAATTTAATTAACAAATATCTTATTCGTGATTTCTAGAATAATAAAAAAAAAAAATTACTTTCTTAATTTCCTTTCTTTTACTTTCCATAGCTATTACGATAATTTCCAGTGATCGAATGTCCAGTGATCGAAGTGATCAGTCGGTTTCTCCAGTTACGTGTAGAAGTGGGTGACTCCAGCTTGGAATCTTGCCCCTGAGTGTGTTAGGGCTGGAGAAAGTCCTGGACCTGATGTAACCGCTTCCACTCTTCTAATGGACAGCTTGTGCAGGAAGAGAGAACGGACATGGAGTCTTCTTTTTTGGGAGTCCGTTGTTGAGAGGAATGCACAAGAAGGATAAGTTCTTATAATCATTATTGCTTCTTCACTACCGAAGACGAGAAAGCTTTATATTCGTGATAGAAGTGAAAACAAATTTCGTCCCCAGATTGTAAAATTACCACTCGCGTTATGCGTTTTCAACGTCAAAGAAGAAATTTGGTATTGAGACGGTCAAACACTTGCGCAAACGTATTTTCTTTGATGCACCTTCGAATTTCGAACAGGCCTCATCCGATATGCTTCTAAGTTTGAAGATCTGTGTAAAAATGTTCCTTTATAAATTTCATCAAATTATATACATATGTGTGTGTATATATATATATATATATATATATATATATATATATATTATATATATATATATATATATATATATATATATATATGTCATTCTCATCAGACTTGTAGCCTTATCAAATTCGTGACTTTTGACTTTAAGATTGTTTTTGTTGTTGTTTGTAACCCCCCTCAAAATTTGAGGTTTTACATTTCAAGATACGTATAATCCAAATATCGAATAAAAAAAAAAATCCGTCCACAAAATTTCTATTTTTCTTATACTAATTCTCGGATGCAACGATTCTTAAGAATTAAATAGGAAATGAAAAGAAGAGAAAGCTGCAATTTTGAGACTGGATTTAAACAACCATTTTTATGCTATTATTGTATTTAAATGAAGGCTGATGAAATTTCCTACAAAACGAAAAAAAATCATTTAAATCGGACCATTATTAGCTGAGATATAGCGTAATGAACTTCTATTGGGCTTCTTACTTCTTCGTATCTGTCTGCTTTATCCTTCCTTGGATTATTTCTGCACTTCCTTTAGCTTCCTTAGTCTTTCCTTTTTTTTTTTCCTACAGAAGTGCATGCCAAATATTTCCTCTGTATCATTCTACCTTCTGATTACATGTCCTAACCATCACAGCCTACTTGCATTGACACAGTTTTTTCTTAACACTCCAAGTTGGGCACTCTCAGGGCGATCATCTTGGGACAAGCTTCAAATTTCTTTTCCTTTAGTGCCTACTGCTTAATTTTTTTTACTTGGACAGAATAGAAATTTTTGAAATATTACTAAGTGGAAATAATAAACCATTGTGTAATAATTTGCAGGAGTTTTTTAATTTGTTGTTTGCGTTTGCTTTTCCTTATTTATTCCTCGATTATTTTGAAATGTTGAAGAAGCTGATCTACATGACAGTCGTTTTATTACTTTAACTGAAAATAATCTTAGCAGCACAATCTATAATTTAACGAGAATAATAATTAAAACTCCCCAAATATATAAGTGCAATATAAACAAAGACGCAGGCAACTTAAAACTTACATTTTAGCCTACCTAAAATAAATTGCCTGGGGAAAGCCAGGACTCGCTTGCGGGTTGTACTGTTACAATAATAATAATAAAATAAATAGTCTTAATTTAATTTATTTGTGAAAACAATAATTAGCATTGGCAAGCAGTTTTTTTTTTTTTTTTTTGTTGATAACCCAAACTTATTCAGAAAATAAATTCTCTAATCTGGAGGGCTTCATATCTTAAAGACAGTCCTGAAAAGTTCTTTATGGTGGACGAATCATTTTGATCTAATTGGAAAGAGAACGGTTCCAGAAGAAGTCATTAAAGTAAATGTATACTTTGCTAACTCACCATGCAGTCCCCTGTTCCTCAATTCTTGCTATCCCTGAGGGGAGGGGGAGAGGGGATCTGAAGAATTCTCTAAGGATAGATATACAAAAGGATTCGATTGCTGTTAAATCGATTCTAAAGCAAAGCTGGCCCACTTCCTGCCAGAGTTCTCCCACAATTAAGACGTAGTTCAGACAGTTCCCTTCCTGTTGTAGCACCCGCATTTCCTATCTCGTTTCTTCTTCTCTAACGAAAAAGAAAACATCTCTTATTCTGTTGTTCTCTTCACTTCCAGAGGATTTCACATCGGCAGTGCCAGACAATCCCCTTACGTTTACGTAATATATTACAGAGATAGGGCATTTCGTTCTTGGCCTTGCATTAATGTAATGATAATGTTTGGACCAATCATTTAAAAAAAAAAATGTTTTTGTTATGCAACTGAAGAGTATATGAACAATCTTTAGAGTTTAATAAATCAAAAAGTTCGATTCCTTTAATTCAACAATTCTGCTAAATCCACTTGAGACTTTTCATAAACTTCTGATCACATTGCCCTTTTGTGATTTCGACATCAGTAATATAATTGCAATGCTCAATGCCAAAATCGCAAGGATTTTACAAGATTCAAGTTAGATAAATCAAAGACAATTGACAAATAATCATAGAAGCCATTATAAAATTGATGGAATTTCTTTATTAAAAATAATTTAATCTCTTCACAATTATTGTAATTATCTCATTAGATAAAAAATAAAATAAAAAAATATTTATATAAATAATTTAATAAATAATTAATAATTAATAAATAATATAAATAATTATATAATAAATAATATAATAAAATATAAATAATTAAATAAAAATAAAAAATCATGTCAAATTTGAAGTATATCGAACAACGCATCGAAAAAACGCATTTTTAAATCATTTATTAATATTCTTATTAATATTAAAATTGAATTTTCTTTATTTTTATTTATATCTTGCTCTCTGTTGCTTATCATCAAGTAGTAATATAATATATAAAAAAATACATTCATATTACCTTACAAAGTTTGTTATTATATCCAACCATTGCAATCATTATTTTAGTAATGTTTTCTGCGTATAATTTTTATTTTTTTATAAATATTAGAAAATATATGTGAGAATAGGCTAAAAAAAATTTTTTAATAAAAATTAATATTAATTATCTTAATTTACATACTTTATTTTTATATATTGATCATGTATATATCGTCACATTTCTTTAATTACTTCCTGTGTTTGTATTTTTTTATTTAGTTATTTTTCTTCTAAGTCCTCTATTTATGTAATAAATTAAGATTACCATTATTTAACCCAAATTACAATTGTTTAATTTATGAACATTTAAATTAAATTATTTTTTACCTGAATTCCATTGTAGTTTCAGACTAAGTCCTTTTATGCTTATCTTAATTTCGAAATTTTTTTATGAGTTCCCTTTATACCGGTAGAATAACTCTGAATAAAATTGAAGAACTTGATGGTCCAAAACTTCTACCACACCCTGCATAGAGCCCTGACCTCGTCCCCTATTACTTATTTCGCTCAATGGCTCATTTTCTTCGGGGAAGACAATTCAATAATCAGAAGGAAGTCGGAAACGGTATTCGCGAGTTCTTCGGAACATGAGATAAAGACTGGTACCTGCGAGATCTTCAAGAGTTGGCTAATGGGTGGCTCAAGACAGTCCACCACGAATGGTTATACTTTGAGGATTGAGCTGTTAGTTTTGTATTTTTCAAATACAATTTTATTGTAGTGCACCTACAATAAACTAGTACACCTAGTCAACCTAGTACTAGGTTTGTTTAAAAAAATATCGAGAGTTTGGCATGAGTCTCGAATGTCAGTCACTTTTAATTTAAAAAAATAAAGTTTTATTTTATTTATCACTATTTTAAAGTATCTATGTACAATTTTTAATTTTTTTTAAAGGAATTTTAGTACATGTATCTTGAGTATTTAAAATAAATAAATTAATCAGAAACATTTTACAACCTTTCCATTCGAATAAAAATATAAAACAAATTGATCATATACTACCATTACAATAAAGGAAAAGCAAACAGTTTTAAAGACAATGCCAATCTATTTTTCATTCCAAAGCGTATCCCATTTTTTTCTTGCCAAAACGAACCCCAATTCCAAAACCGGCCTTAAAGTTTAATTTGTTTCAAAAGCGGCCCTATATAAAATTTAAATGTTGTTTAATTAATATTAAAATAATCAACTATTTCTGTAAAATATGTGCTATAAATGAATTAAACAAAAAAAAAAATATATATTGGCTTTGATGTATTTTTTCCCGTTTCCTGAAAATTTGTCAATGGTCATTATGATTCATTTTGGAAATTATCTACTCAAGTATAATCAAGTCTATTTAAACTAGCGATTGTTCAACAATCCTTTTTTTACCCAGGTCTGGGTTTACCAATTGGCCTCGGCCTAAAGACGCACGCTTGAAAGGAAATGGCTTAAATAATAAAGAAAATGTTTATGATGACTTCAGTAGTATCTTAATTTTATTTTATTTTTTACAGTTTATTAATTAATAATCAATAATTAATTAATAAGAGAGGGTGGAAAAACACTTGTGCCTAGGAACGTCCAAACATTAAAATGAGGCTTTGTTTGTACAAGACTCTTCAAGGCAAGTCTATGTCACTTCAAAGCTTAAGAAATCTTGATGCTAATCGCTATCCTTAATATAAAAGACATGAAAAGGATAAAAGTAAACTGAGCAAGTCATTATGAGACACTATCAACAGTTTTCTTAATTATATCCTCTTTCTCTCTTCCATTGTTTGATTTTATCATCTCTTTTGGCTTCTTCTTATTTGAAATATTTTTACTTGTAGACATTCCATATCTGATTGGAATACAGCTCGAAATAATTACAAGCTAATGACACAAACTTCTAGCATTCAGTATTTTTTTTACTTTATAATTAATATTATTACTTCAATAGATTCAACGAACGAAGTTGAGACTTCGCATTCCGAAGAGCATTCCTAAATCAAGATTAAATGGTTCAGGGTATGCCTAAGATATTTTTTTTGTTTTGATAATTGGTATTTGAAATATTGATTTATATCGTATTATCGATATTTATCTTCGATTATGTCTTTCTCAATTTTAGAACCAAAATAAAATAACAAATATACTATTTTTTAATATGTTTATTTATGAAAAAAAAAATGGTTTCAACTTCTGGAAGGGATTTTACTAGTACAGGTACTGGTAATGGTGGGAGAAAAAAGTCCGAAAAATGGGCCTATTTGTACTTTTTGCCTACCTCAAAATAACCAAACCTATTATTCCTCTGTATTAAACCTTCTGGTTTTCCTTATAATATCCATAAGTGACGACCGTTCCTGTATTCTGTTTGAGCCCAGAAGGCCCGTTAGTGACGGGTATCGGTCACAATCTATTGTACATTGTAGGGCGATCTGGCGGTCGCAATGGAAGCAGGTTTCATTAGTTCGGAGTACACTAACAGGTATAGTTCAACAACACGTGCTTAAATAGACTTGATTATTCTTGAGTCTTATATTTCCAAAATGAATCCTAATCATCATTGACAAATTTTCTATTTCTATTGTGATATCAAAACCAATATTTAAAAAAATTCTGAAAAATTTGAATTTATAGCAAATATTTCCAGAAATAGTGGATTATTTTAATATTAATTAAACAGCATTTAAATTTTATATAGGGCCACTTTTGGAAGAAATTGAACTTCAAGGCCGGTTTTGAAACAAAGAACGAACAATTGGGATACGCTTTGGAATGAAAAATAGATTGACATTGTCCTTAAAAATGTTTGCTTTTCCTAGAGATGGTGTTCCAAAATCAATTGAAATCTAAATTTCAAATGTTTGCGCTTGACCCTTTTTCAAAAAACGACGTCGGTATGATCTCTGTATTTGATTTTAATATAATTAAATGTAAGTGTATTATGACCTTCAAGTAAAGTATCCTTTTCGGCCCACCAATTTTAACCAAAATCTAATATATTATTTATATTGACATAAAAGTTCTATTTACCAAATTTGAGATGTTTTACATTATTTTTTAATATACTTTTTGATGAAAGTATATTATGACCTTCAAGTAAAATACCGCTTCCGCTTTCCCAATTTAGACTAAAATCTAGTATGTTATTTAAATCAATATATAAGTTACAAATAATAAATTTGAGAACTATTGCATTATATTTTAATATAATTTTTGATGGAAATCAATTATGACCTTCAAGTAAAGTACCACTTCCGGTGATCATATAGTGACCAAAATGAGAGATTCACAACTAGATTTAAAAAAAAAAAATCGCAAATACAAAATTTTAGCTTTCTTCGGCTAACCGTTTCTGAGGTATGCGAGATACGTACGAACGTAGGTACGTACAGACGCCACGACGAAATTAGTCAAAATAGGTCATTAGGGATGGTCAAAATGGATATTTCCGTTGAAATCCGAAAATTTTCGCGATTACAATACTTCCATTACTGCGTACAAGAAAGTAAAAAATAATTTCATAATCAGTTAACGTAGAATTGTTTCGTAAAGTACTTTTAATATTATGCAATATTTCTGAAGGAAGTTATAATTCAAATTCTTACAACGCAATTTGAGCAACTTTCTCGCTATTCGCCGGCCCACCTCTTCATTATGCAACTCTATTTCCTGACCATCCGGTATAATTTTCTGATAGAAATATATGTTTTTGAAAAATATTTCATCTTCATTTTACTTCATCTTAGCGAACTCCCGTGGCCGATTTGTGATGTAAAAGTGTTTAAACTTCATTCTTCCAAAAAAGAACTTCTTACAAGTTCAGAGTTTGGATTTAACAAGATGATCACGCACATACCCCACCTATAAACTGTTTACAGATAGAGTTTATTTTTGTTTGGATTGTTGACACCATGGAAACGTCGGTGTGACGCGAAATTTCGCGTTATTCTTTTATTTTAACAAATCCTATAATAACTATATAGTAGTAATATATTTTGTTTGTATAATAGTTATTTGTTTTGATAGCAATACAATGTACAATGATAATAAGTTGTATATATAGAGGACAAGGCCATTGAGGTAGTCGACCAGGCTATAATCCTTTCACTTGATATAGACTACAAAGGATATGATATAAGGAGTGCACTTGAAGTCCGGCTCCACTTGTGATGCAGAAGCTACTCATTTAGGAAGTTCCAAATGAAATTCTTCGGAACCTTACTTTTATATGTCAAGGAGAGAATATTTATCAGTTTTTACCTTGGAAATAAAAATTGAAAAACAACATTTCATTAATACAGGTTTTGATATTATTTAATCTTGATAAATTAGTATTAAACTTCGGTCTAAAACAGTAACTATCTAAATTTTTTGTCTGGTGGCACACTTAAATTATTAAACAAAGTTCACGGAACATCAATTATTATTTTGTAGATAAATTTAATAATGAACCATAGATGTAAATAAAATTGAAACATAAAAAACATAGAATTTTAATAAAAACAATGTTTTGTTTTTTTATAATTGAGATATTGACGTTGAAAAGAGATTAAGAGGCAAAACTGAGATTTTGTAGGAGGGATGAAATATTTTTAGTTGTTTTATTAAGTAATGAACACGATAAATTTTTAAACGTTTTAGAAAAACGTATATTTACTCTTTTAAAGCCTTCTTTTTCACATTATTCGACTTAGAACAAAGAATTTATCTGTGACAACATTTCCTTAATAAAAATAAAAACAAAAATAATAAAAAATAAAAATATTCCTTAGGATATAAATGAAAAGTTCCACCCATGAAGCCGGCCGATATTTCGCCAATTCAGGCATCGTCGTGACAGAAAAAAAAAGAAAAAAAAATACATATATAAAGACAAAATGCAGCACGCCTCACATCCACAGCCAAAAAGACACAAACCAGATATAGCATCCCACACCAAGACAACAGCACCCGCACTGAAGAAAAAGAGTGGTTACATTACAACAGCTTGAAAGGTTAAATTAAAAACAGCTGATCATCAAAAAACAGAAAATACTCATAAAAAAACTACAACGAAAATACATCAAATAAAAAAAAAGAAATATAACTTTATTAAAGGGCAAAATATAACTTCCAGGTATAATCTTCTTTATTTCATTAACGTTTCGGGGAAATATTTCCTCATCATCAGAATTTTCTTTTCTCTTCTGTTTATTTCTCTACCATTGTCCATAATAAACTTTCTGCATTTATTATTTTACATATTGCTAGGAATCTAAAGTCACTGACTAACATTAGCTGAAAAAAAGTCAGTGAATTAGTTTTAGACTTATTAGTTTCAGCTAATATTAGGCTGTGAATTTAGACTCCCAGCAATATGTAAAACAATAAATGCAGAAAGTTTAATTAATGGGAGAGAAATAAACAGAAGAATAAAGAAAATTCTGATGATGAGGAAATATTTCTCCGAAACGTTAATGGAATATTGGAATATTGAGGAATATTAAGAAGATTATACCTGGAAGTTATATTTTGCCCTTTTATAAAATGATTATTGGAAATTCCTAAGAAATTATAAGAAAGAAGAAATATAACAAATACAAAAGAAATAGAAAAGTACAAATGAAGAGAAGAGGAAGGAGAATATCAAGAAAACCGTTGATACACGGCTAGTCCACAAAATATATTAATATAAAAGACCAAAAGCTCAAAAAGAAATACAAAGTAATTGTTGGGATATAAGTGGAAAGCTCCAAACACGAAGCGTAGGGTCGCAAAAATAACTATTATTCAACGTTTCCTTTTTAGCTTTTGCTCTTCTATGTATATAAATTGTTTACTTCATTTTTTAATTTAATTTAATAATTTAAACATTTTGTGAAGATGCGGCACCCACTTGGAGAACCACTGACTGATCTAAAACCATAAAGTTTACTCTTCGACACGAAACTTGCACTCACCGTGACAACTTTCAAAAGATTTCACAGACACAGTTGATCTCTTCAATTGATGTTTGACGAGAGAATGACTGTGACCAAAAAACACTCTGGTCCAAATAAGCTAAAACCACTGAATTCTGTAAAACCTAAAGATTATATAGAGATATTTTATATTGATGATAATTACAAATTTTAAGTATTTAAAAAAAAATCACTTTCGAGTGTTGTGAATTTTAAAATGAAATTCCAGAACAAGGTGTTTTCTTGAGTTAACATTCATTTATCATATATGGATGTAGTATAATTATATCTTATATATTATATTGTATGGATATCTACAATAATATATCACAAACGATATCGTGTGTTTGAACCAATCCGATTTGAAAAATTCTTTTTGCGTTAGATAAACCGTTTATTAAGAAAGGATATCGGCTTTATAACATCACGTTACGACCTACAGGAACTGAGCAGTAACAATAAATAAAGGTTCTTTTCCGTTTGGAGTACCGCAGTTACTAACCAGTGATAATGTTTATTATTTTGCATGCTTGATTTTAAACATGTGTTGTTATTATCAACAAGCCTCGTTACCTGTTTTGTTTACACTCCAAAGTTCTAAATTCGGGTAAAATGAATTTCTCTACACTTGTTTGTAATAACATGGATCAGGGTGTCATTCCTCATAGAAAACTGTGTCCAAATGGGCACGATATGAGCCTCTCCATCAAGAGAATTTCGTCTGTAATTTGCAGGTGTAGAAAAAGAACATGTTATAATACTATACCTCTATGAACTGGAAAAGAAAGGACAAATTAATGTGTGGTACCTCAAGAAAACTACTCGGCTCCTGCATGTGTGAGTTCATGTGGAGGCAAAGATACAGGAATGTGGACCGTTTTCAGAAAATCATTGAGGAGATGAGGCATTTAGCCTGAATATTTGGATCTATAAAGCATTGCATATTTATTTTATGGTTTAACAATGTAAATAAATGTTTATTTTTGCTGGTCATGGCATACATTATTAATAACCTAAACTTTAGCATCATATGCTATACTAGTGATCACATAAATCACCGGTTAGTAACTGCGGTACTCGAAACGGAAAAGATCCTAAATAAATTGCTTGGAGAAAAAATGCCTACATTGCGCACGTGTCGTTTACCCGACAACTTCATACCCGTGGAAGCAAGTTGACCACACAAACTTTTTCATAAGTGTGACACACACATCGGCTATCTCATTCCTTTCAACTTAATAGCAGTATTTGACCCATTTAATATTTACTTTCAATAAAGTACGGTAATGTAGGACAAGTGTGCACTAAATGTTACAAAGTTCAACTTTATTGGACTGTACAATATTTATTATTGGAGCTAGATTTTTCCTCTTTTTTTTTAAATGTTCCTTAGACGATTATGTTTAAATATTACATTCAAGCTTACATTTAAACCACGTCCGTTTTGAGGATAATGATAATTTAGTTGAATAGTACTTAGTACGCACTTACCCCTGCCTTAAGGGATAAGTGCATACAAGTTACCTAGAAAATCATTATCAAAGTAGGAGCGGATTTGGGGTAATTGCAAAATTCGGTTTCCTGAGGATTATTTTACTGGTATAATCATCGATAAAAGTTAAAGATTGTCTGAGATTCAACTTTTACAATCCTCATTGAGTTATGAAAGTGGGATGTGCAATATAATTTAATTAATGTACTGAAAAAATATTTTTTGTAAGTGCACTTGTGACACAACAGAGTTCTGCATTTGTCCCTACTATCATGATTTGCTGGGTTGCTGCGGACAAGCTCTTAGAAAATAGAAAACTGTCAAGGAGAAATATTAATCACAAAGTATTTTGAAGTACAGCTTCTGTAGGTTTTGTTCAAGGCAAAAAAAAAAAAAGATCTACTGACAGATAAACCCTGATACAGCTGTACTGCAAAAGTTGATAATATCTTTACAATTCGTTATACTCCATCTTGCGATTTCGGATGCATCAGTGTTTAGGCTGCATGATTCTTAAAGGGCTGCTCTTACCAGTTAAGGATTTGGATTTACCGAGACTATTACGCACTTACACCACATCACCCTAAGTTTCTTTCTTTATTTTTTCCTGTCATAAATTAATTTATTACCGATCAAAATAATTAATATTTTTATATGGCCTGAAGGCAGGAGATTGAGGCTAGAAAGTGGACATTTCAGCAGTCGTTGACCTGTTTTCATTTAGCGCGTTGGTTGAAGTGTGTCAGTCCCAGATTGGACTCGTTTGTCGAACACGGAAACATTAGAACTCATGAATCCTTTCGGAAGGTAACTGAGTGCCTGTTAATTTATAGCAGGAAACCTGGTTTAATTCAGGATTAGTTTAAAATCGCTCGTTAAATCCGACTTATCTAAGAATATTAATAATATTAAGGTACGAACCAACGAACTCCTTCGAAATCCAAATTTCAAAGAGAAGCTTTAAAATAAATCCTCACTCCTAGATTTCCCACGTTTACACGTCGGTTTAGTGCAGGTAAAATTTTAATTAACTAAACAGTCGAAATTTCGCCAATTCAGACATCCTCGGGACAAAAAAAAATCACATATTTTCAGACAAAATGCGGCACATCTCACATCAATCTGTAAGAGATAGAACCTTACTGTAAGACTTGTACACACATACTGAAAGAAAATAGAGGTAACATAAAAACAGCTATGAAAGTATATATTAAAAACAACTGATAAGCAGAAAACAGATCAACAGAAATATCACGTACTAAGCAAACAAAAATGTACTAAAATGACATATTAGTAAATCAAATAATAATTACAACAGAAAAATAAGAAATATATAAGAAATAGGAAGTAAAAAGGCACAGAAGATGCTTATAATATAAACAGCTGATCCGCTAGCATCAGACATAAATTAAATACAAGATAATTTTTTAGGTTTATTAAACTTAGCTAGAACGTTTCAAAGTAAAGATAATTCAAATTTCTGCAATCAGTCTTATAATTCACAGTAATATTAAAATTCTGTGGATAAAAGCTAATATCATAATTAGACCCCGGAAATTTAAATAAATATTTTACAATTTTTTATGCTAAATAAATATTTGGTTTGTGAAATAAAAAAATGATTTCTCATTTGATCTAAATATAATTCAATATTCTCTAGTTTTCTTCCTAAAAAAAAAAAAGGAAGAAGACGAGAACATAAATGTGTAATCAATTTTCCAACGAACCGATGTCCGATGAACTGGAGAACAGAAAGGGATCTAGATGGACAGTTTTGGAAAAGTACTGAAAATTTGCTTATTTACATTTTTTCTGGTGCTTATTACGAATTTCAACTTTGCTAACTCGAATTTTTTCCCGGAAGTAATTCGAGATAAACTAAAAAGTTTTACATTCGATCATTAAAAAAAACAACATTTATTTGCAATGTGAACTAATGATTTGGTTAATTAAATGTGAAACTTGACTAATTGTAAATTGTATCATTTATAGGGTTTTACGTATTAAAAAATCTTTGTAAATATATAGTGTTTTTTAATAAATAAAGATCCGGTTGCTAATCCTAATATTAGCTCACTAAACCTCGAAATTTTTGAGTGATTTCTTCCAGTTCAATCAATTTGAATAGATCCTGTTTGAGGAACCCTTGAGAAAGTAGAAAGGACGAAGTTAATGTTGAGGAAATAGAAAAAAAAAAAAAAAAGAGTAAACAGATAAGTACAATGGCAAACTGTTACTCAGAGGTGACGTGACTCAGCGTGATGGAATGCAGCGGCACAACACAAGAGCCCCGTACCGTACAGTTCCAGCCTTATTGAGCTTCAAGGATCAAAGGATAGAAAAAAAATTTTTGTATCTGTATCGGGGATTTTTTTTTTTCGGACATTTTTTTCCGTTCTTCACGACTTTACCCAATAAATGAACTTACAAGGTGGCGTTGACAGGTAAATAATAATACGGTTCAAATTATTTGAAATCTGGTACATATAATTTGTTAATTACTTACCCAAAACTTTCCATAAAGATTCGGGTAACTTTCCATTAACATCTATTCCTTCAAGCTCTTGATTCCAAACTCTCCGAGCAAATACGAATTTGTTTGCACACGATTCCTTATACAGACGCTGGCAGTTCCGTACACAGACGAGGGGATCAGAAGGATCTATGCTCTCCGAAATGTACGAAATAATATAATTTTCATGACCACAAACATAAGATTTGTATTTTGAGTAATATCTTTGGTAATTTTAACAGTAATTTTTGATCCAATTTTCATGCTTATCCTTAAAACTTACGCCAAATTTGGCGATTGTAGACATTTAGGTGATTATTTGTCTTAGTAAATCCCCCCCTCCCCTCCATCGAAATTCTTTTTAAATAGCCATCCGAAAAAAATTCTGCGTACGCCCCTGGATGCTTGTTCTGCAACCTTTGTTGATTACTTGCTCGCAATTACTATGTTACTTGAATTAATCATACATTGCCTCAGTTTACTTCCTTAGAAGAGCAAAGTACTTTCTCTCACTTCAGTTTTATTATGTTATGTCTTATCTGATTATATCTTTTCCATTATCATGAGGTTTTTAGATACTGGTTTAAAGTTTGATTGATATATTACCAACAGAATACTTTAAAAAAAACATGCGTACAGAGTTCAATATGCTCCATCTTTGCTAATAATGGTCTGATTTTGATAATTTTTTTTTGGCTCGAATTAGCGTTCCTTATGACTAATGAACGATTTACAATGTAGACGTTTTGAATTATGGACAAATAAAGTCTTCTAGTGATGTATTAGTGGAATAATTTCTTCCATATATCTCAATATTTTCTTTATTGCTATATTGTACATAGTTATACCAACGTTTCGGGATACTCCCCCATTCTCAAGGTATTTTTTTCCTACAAATGCCATACAACAATTAAAACAATCAGAATTATTTATATAACGATATTTCACATAAGTCATTTCATACTGTAAACACTTCTATACTCTTATTGTCTGGATATATACATATTAATTTCATCTGTGCTTTAAAATCATTGCTTGGAGCCTGTATTACATCTATTTTTATCATTGTCACACTGATCAGGTATTAGCTCTGGTATTAATCCATCCCTATTGTTATTTATTTAGCCCTCATGCATCTACCTATATGCTGGTGCCCTACAATAGTTTTTATCATATATATATATATATATATATATATATATATATATATATATATATATATATATATATATATTTTTTTTTGTTTTTCTGTTGGCACCATAGACCATGCAGATCTTTGGCCGCGCGATGCGGTCTTCTTACAGACATTTTATCGCTTGCGGGAACCATGGTTTTCATCGTGCAGCAGGAGGCTGCCCATTGCTCCATAGCCAGTCCCTTTTGGGCCAATTCGGCAGTGCCCTTCCCACCGACTCTCTCGGGTTCAAGGACAGAAACTGGTCTAGACCCGCCGATTATGGCTGTTCGGGGTCAGCAGGCTCACGAGGACCTATATTTCTTTCTCCGAAGCAGACCGTCCATGGACCAAACCTCCTGGCGGCTAATTTAACATCCTGAGAGACCACAACGCGATTAACAATTTAGGTACACGGGGTAGGGTCACCACTCCTAGGCCCGGCATGTGTGAGTTGCTTCCAGTAGGCTGACGGGCATCCCACCCCCGGAGGAGGGGAGATAGTGGCAGGCTACGTGGATTTTCCACGGTAGGTGGTCACCCAAATCTGGGCGGTCACCCATCCAAGTACTAAACACGCTCGACGCTGCTTAAACTTTGATTACCTATTGCAAGCGCCTTTGCCCACTCGGCCACCCCAGCCCCCTATATATATATATATATATATATATATATATATATATATATATATATATATATATATATATAATATTATATTTTATTCTTAATAATTTATTTAATTATCTTCTTGAACTATCTTTATATCTATTTAATATGTATCCTCAGTATTTCAAATGTTGATGTTTCAGATTCAGTTTATTAATATTATAAATTTAGATTCTTTGTGTCAGTCTCGTAAATGACCGTATTATCTATACATAAATCACTAGAATTTTTCTTCTTACCATTATTACTAGTATTAAATACTTAGAATAAAGTTTTCTTTTCGTCAAGTCCTGCTTTTTCTCGGGGATGTATTATATATTTAAATAGTTAAAGGGCTTTGAGGAGAAGACTTTAGGCAAGTCGCATCAAAATCGTTAAAGCCATTTTTGCGCTACAGCCTATAGAAAAACAGTTTTTTTGCACTAATGCGCACAGAGTGCTCCATTTGTTACACTTTTTTTTTTTTTGCCTAATAAAATAATAAATTATAATTACAACATTTAGGCCTAAGAGATTTTTTTTCAAGCTGACAATTAAAGACAGAAAGCGTGCTCAGTGAAGTATAGGAGAGGATTTGAAGCTCAACTAATGAGCCTGCCTTGGATAAGATATTAGTCACCCTGGAGTAGGCTTCTATAATCCTCCTTCTGCTCCGTGGAATCTAACCTGCGCAGTATGGAACCGCTTCAGTGAGTCCTTGCCGTATTTTAAAAGAGTGATGGGTGCATTTTAATTAATTAGTTCTCGTAAAACCCTTCAAGATAGACTTTCGCTGGTACTGCCAACGGTTGCGGCTAGCAGAGCTTCCCAACCGTTACCGCTAACTGATACTGCTTGTATATTTCGTTGAAACTGCTCACGGTAGCGGCCAAATCCCCTTGCATTAAACATCCTAGTTTAAAATATTGGTAAAAAAAAAAAAAAATGAGTTAAATTTAATAGTTATCATTTCTAACAAAAGGGCAGAAATATACATGGTGATGGAATAGTGATCTTAATTAATCAATACTCGCCATTTTGCCTTGTTCAATAACAATGCTAGGTTATTTCTGCATAAAATTTTAACTATCATGCACCAATAAACTACTTATAAATACCAAGCTATCATTCTGTTGAAGTATTTTGAATAGAAAATAGAATTGTATTATGTATCGCTGATTTTAAATTTATGACTATGGGCAGTAATGACTTATTATTTCGATCATTCCGGTAATAAATATCATACATTTGTTTTGAAATCACAACTGATAATGTTTTATCATTATGTGATTAATAAACCAGTATCTTAATTAAAAAAGACATTTTTGATTTTTCAATATTTTAGTTTGAGTATTTATATAAGATGAAAATTTCTATCATAATTTAATATTAACTGGATATCTATTTAAAGAGGAATCTTTTAATTAGTATAAGATCTAAAATGTCATGAATACTGTTGTTATTTCAATCCTACAAAATTGATTGGTATTGTTTAAATTTGTAACAATATTTCATCTAATTTGGTCTCGCATGAGGAAAATATAAATAAAGGTTGGATAGGAATTGTCGGGATGTTAGTGTTATCACCAAAATTGTACTTCAAAATCATAACATAACCTAGAACCGTCGTACTGCGAACTGGTAGACTCCTTCAGGAGCGGTTAGGGTAGCAGTAGTATAGGTTTCTCATTATACCTAGACTGCCAGGCAGTACCAACGTAATATGCCCCGTTCTATTCATTCAAAGGAATAATCAACTGCCAGCAGTCTATGCCAGCCGCAACCGAGTGTATTACCAGCTAACATTTACGGCTAGAATTAAAGAACATTTGTTTCAAAACATAAAACTCTGAGGAGAAAATTACATATACATAACTATCAAAGAAGTTCCTTGAATATACAAATTTTAATCAGCCCATATTTTAGAGTCAATAAAACTCCGAGATATTAAAGGAGATTGTAGTTCTACTTTGACAGTGCCTGGCTCCCAATGGGAAGTCGATGTGACAGGGCGTATCTAGTACCAGGTCATTTCTTATAAATAACTTTAAATTACTTTCTTATATATAAAATTTATTTTAAACAGAATTATATACATTTTCTGATTAATCATTGTTAACATTAATCTAAACAATTTAGTTAGTTCGATCAATTTAGTTTTAAAACGACTATATTGTTTATCTTTAGCTGTACGATGCAAGAACAGATTTTTTTTTACAGCTTTATTCTGGGGCCTTAATGAATAAAATATATATATAAAAATCTTTTAATAATTAATAAATAATTATTTGATTATTACAGGCGATTCATAGCAAAGTTGATGTTTTCCAGCGTACAATAATGTTGATTTTTAATGCATTACTAAAAACAGATCATGGGACTTAGGAGCCTGAGAGGCTATATAATTAAAAAAAAATATATAAAGAGCTTTTTATCTCTCGAATATTATTACTGCTGGTTCAAGTATTTATATTTCTTAATTTTTCAAAATTCACTTAAAGGGTATTAAAATTTTAGCACATTTTTACCATTCCTTATTTTACTAACTATTTAAAATAATGTTAGCTGAAAATGTTTGATAACTAAATTGATTGGGAAAATAAAACCAAAAAAAAAAAAAAAAAACCCTGTACCACTACAACCCATGGAGGGCCTTGGGTTCAGTACTTGGTAAGGACCTTATTGTTTCTAGGCCAACGGTTGTGCAAGGAGGTGATTTGGCCGAGATTACGCTCAACCGCCAGGTTTTTCTCCCAACTTAGAGTACCCACTTTAGAGAGACTGGGTGAGCCCCAGGAGGGTTTCCCGATCCCACAGGGTCGATCCACGGCTGATAACAGAATAAATAATTATCTGCCACAGCCGGTCTCGGAGATTTAATCAGAGTGCCTTACAGAGTGCCTTACCAGTGAGCTACCCCCATACCACCGAGCTACCTTTGGGAAAATAAATAACGTTATTCAAATTTTGTTGTATATGACAATACATGAAAAATTGTAGAAACGGCCTTGTAAAATTGGGCGAGGATATCACAACCTATTATAACACAATATTTCTCATATAGGTAAAACGGTACTAAGAGTCCCAGCCAGATATCCCCTTTTATTGTATATTTCCACCGCTTTAAAAGAGAAAGAATTTTAGAGACTCTGTGGCCAATGTAAGGATTAATATACTTATTAAACAAAAAAAAAAATAATATGGAAAGAAAAAAAATATTAAAAAACAATCCGTTTGTAACATTCCGACGTATTTGAGGAGTATAGCTTGGTAATAAAGCATTCTGTCCTTTGATTATCCTTTAAAAAAAATAATGAAGTAAAATTTAATTAATAATAGTCGTTGGAGACTTTAATCGTTGCTTAGTTATAGATAAGAGCACTCGAAGAGGGAGATGAGATAGACAGCTATGCTACCTGATACACAGGTGTACCATTACGGCACCGACCTTGCCTCGATATCAATCTCTGATGCAATTCCAATCTATTTAATTGCCAGCCACATCTTAAATGCTTATTAAAAGAAACACTTATTAAGTTGCAGCATAACCTTGTTGTACTCTCAGGGAGATCGTACTGTGCATCTTAAGAGGTGATTCACGTGGAGTCATCACCTGTAATGACGGAAATTCCGAAGAAGCTGGATATCAACACACCCATAACACACCTTACGATCCATTCAGGGACATATCGCTGAGCGGACGTCAGCGAAGAAGTATGACTGTGTATTTATCATACTTACTGATTGCATAAACACATAGACCTGGAAAACATGTTAACTAATTCCATAAATTACAGGCATCCCACAAGGAATGCTGAAAGATGGATCTCCTGGAAATGTTTATTTCAAGAAGACACAACATGCATACAACGAAGAACAAAAACGAAAAAAATGGGGAAATAAACACCAAGGAAATAAAAAAGGAAAACAAGCACGCACAGATTTGAATGCATAGAATTTTATTTTGAAATTAAAAATCAGTTTAGTACAGTCGATAAAGGCTTATAGGGACAACCACTGATATGGATTTTTGAAAAAATAAATATATAACATTAAAAAAAAAAAAAAAAAAAAAAAAAAAAAAACGTGAGTAGCAGAGTTTATTATCTGTAAGGTCGAAATTTTACTCGTCGTAGTTGGAACCCTTTTGTAATAATACAACACAGGTATCTTCGAAACAAGAGAGAACTATACTTAAAATAAATTAATCTTATTAACTTCTTCATAAATAATTTATTCCAATTTAAATGATCGCAAAATAAATGTTTTTTTGAATATTAAGCTGTAACCCTTTCGAAATTAAACAACACCACTTATATCCGGTACGAGTGGAAACTATACTAGAAATAAATTAAATTGAAGTTTTCTCAGATAAATATTAATTCTTATTTAAAAACTCGCTAAATACTAGGTTTCATAATATTGAGCTGCAACGCTTTCCTTATCAAATAACACCACGTGTATCCGATAAGAGAGAAAACTATACTTGAAATAAATGAAATTAACTATATCTCAATTACTTTTTTCCAATTTAATAACTCGCCAAATACATGGTTTAAAAGTAATGATGTTAAACACTTTCGTAATAAATCAACACTAATACTGGTCAATCAACAGGAATATCATTATAATTAGTTCTGTGATTTAATGCGGTCCAGATGTCAATTGATGTTTGTTGACGGTTAGTGAATAATGTGTTAAACATATTTGACTGAAAAAAATTAAATTTGGATATATAATAACTTTGTTTTAAATTGGATATATAAGATCACTTATTTTTTTGGTAGTGTTTATACATATGATTAATAGGTGTATGCAGCCTAGAATAGTGTTTAGTAACTTGATACACTAACGCGATACACTTGTAGCAGGGTATGACAGATAAGACGTGATAGAAAGGTTTTATTTAATTCTGACCGGCTGGAAAACTCCAGACCTTGGCATTGGAGCTCAGGTTCCGAAAATAGAGAACTGGAAGAGATTAAGGAATTAGAGGCTGGAACTGGAGAACCTTGGATCTCGCCTGCAGTCACTAAAAGCTGCATGCATGTACCTAATATAATGCATATTATATATTTTATGCAGTCTGTCTCATATGAACAATTAAAATACATTGAAGTATTTCAATTTTTAATTTTTTCTAAAATTTATTTTTTATTTTCTAAATTTAAACTAAAATATCTTACTTAATTTAAATAAAATCTCACTTCATAAATTTAAAAATAAGAATTAGGGTGATGTGCGTAATTTTCTCGTTAAATCCAAACGCTGTTCCTTAAGGAGCATGTATCAGAACTTATCCACAGAAGTTCACCAAGGTGAAGTAAAACGAGTTGTAAAGATATTAGTACCAACCTGTTGATAAAGTTGTTTCTTTATGTCTTACAGTACAACTGTATGTTTGTTTATCGGTGTTTGTATACCAGTTGGATTTTTTTTCCCCTTAAGCGGACCTACGGAAGGTGTTCTTCAAAATACTTTGTCATTTACCTTTCTCCTTGAATTTCCTGTTTTTTAAGCGCTTGTCCGAAGTCGCCCAGAAAAACATGATAAGTGTGCGTGATGTACACTTACCCTTACAATCATGTTTGGTCGAGGCAACTACGGACTAGCGAATTAAAACAAAAATTATTTTTTTCAATACATTTACTCAATTATATCCCACATCCCACTTTCATAACTCAATGGAATTAGTAAAAATTGTATCTCAGATAAGATTTAACTTTTTTCGATGATTACACCAGTATACTAATCCTGCGGAAACCGAACTCTTTTGTACTTGCCCCATAACCGCTCCTGCTTGAATAATGAGCCTTCCAGATACCTTGTACGCAATTGCCCCTTATGGCTAGGGCAAGTGCGTACCAAGCACTATTCAATTAAATTAGCAATCTAATAAAAAGGGATGTGTTTGAAGCATATGCTTGAGTGTAATATATAAATATGATCGTCTGAGGAACATTTTTAAATAAAGAGGAAAAATCTAGTTTCAAAAACAAAACTTATACAGTCCTGTAAAGTCGAACTTTGTAAAATTTAGTGCATAATTGTTCATAACCCTAAAATAAAGGTACTAGTTTGTTACCTAGTTTCATTTTACTATTACTTATGTAATTATAGCGGTATTTTTACTTTCCATTGCCTACATATGAAATATATAGTATGGGGAAGTATAGCGATCATGAAAACTTTCCAATTCGAGTTTTCAACGAAAATACCCGTTTTAAGGTCCCTTGAGTCCAAATAACCAAGTCTCGCAAAATAGTCTGTGTGTATAACAGTCTAGCTAAAAAACGAAAAGTCGTACGAAAATGAAACTAGGTATTTAGGGTAGATAGGTTTATACGTGAGATGTTACCGCAATTTTTTCGTCATAATCGACTAACCGGAGTTTATATAATAGATTTTACACTTTTTTACAATTTTGTCGAAAACGGTTCTAACGATTTCGATGAAACATGCCTAAATTATTCTTCATAAAGCCCATTAGCTTTTCATATATGTAGTACATCACCGGGAAAATGCTGAGAAAAAAGTTCTGATGAAAAGAATATTTTATTTGCACATAACTTAAAAAGTATGCATTTTATGGTAAATTATGTATAGAATTGTATGAAAGGTAATTTAATTATCTAAAAAACAAAAAAAGAGTCAGCAAAATCGGACTAATATTGCAAAAATACAGCGCATCGGACTAACCAGAAGTGGCAATTATATCATGGATTTTACAATTTTATCATTTTTTACTTTCTAATGGTGGTGACTTTCGATTCAATGGATATTCTTTTTATTTGTTTAAGTTCTGTAAATCAGAGGTTAGCTGTTGTTAGGAACATTTTCAAAGTTTACCAGAAGAGCAAAATGAATTTTCATATCGCACTGAATTGCTTGCTGGGGATAATGTTATATATTTTATTATTCTTTTAATTTATTTACGATACTTATACTTCAAAAATATGACCAGAATACGATAATAAAATGCAAATACGATAATAAAATCGAAATCAGCAAAATTGGAGTTACGGCAGTTTACCTCTGAAGTACAGAGTTGAAAAAAAGAATTTAAATTAATTCATGGTGAAAACCCATAAGAACCAAAACTAATTTAGGCATTCTAATAACAATTTAATTACAAGGTATTTTATTGATATTTTTTAAAATATAAAACTGCATATATACTTCACCAGAAAAAATAATAGTTAACATTGTAATGAAGACCTAATATTCAACCGCAAATGGACGGTTCTAAATTCAATTTAATAAAGTCTATTATCTTCAAAGGTGTAGAATGACCAGCTTCTAAATTGGATTTTTTTTCTTTTAAAGTGCTTTAATATTTATTTATTTTTATTTTTTAATTTGACTTTACCATGAAAAATGGCCATTTATAACCAGGTATTCTAATATTACATATACCTATTGAAAAATAAATAAATAATTTAAATTTAACAACAATGATTATAATAAAACAAAAAAGAAAATTGAAAAGACTAAAATTAACGATAAAGGTAATAATTAATAATTTTTTTTTAAATAAATAAAAATTAGTAAAATATAATAATAAAAAATACATTCAATTGTATGAATCTGATATTATATAATCTTTTAGAGTTTGCACATTATAATTTGGAAATTAAAGTTATAAGCGTATCTCTTAAAATTACAGATAAAGCTAAACTTCCGAAATTATAATTTCATTGGATACAAATTATAATTTTCGAGATTTTATTTTCTATCTTTTCATAATTATTTTAAATCAGCTATTTAGATTTAGTGCCTTTTATTAAAAATCATTATTATTGCATCCAATTTTTTATTTTCTTGTTTCAATTAATTTTTATTTTTTATTTTTATTATCACATTATATTAGCATTATAGAAAATAAAACAAAACATTTAAACAATATTTTAATAGTTAATATATATTTAAATATTTACTATAAATTAGAAAATTTCGCTAAGTTTTATCAAATGCAAATTTTTGTAAACATATTATAAATGTCTCTGAAATAAGTTCATTTCGAAATTTTTTTTTCTAATTTTTTTGTGGAATAAAAATAATAAAAGCAAGTTCTATTACAATTTCAAGATTCGTTGGTTTTTTTTTTTTTTTTTTTAGTTATGTATCATAATAATTTATTTTTACTGTGAATATTATGCATATGCAACTAATACAAAAAATAAAAAAATATTAAATATCACAGCATCTTATAATTATATTAGTATTGTCAATTGTTCTGTTAATTTTTAAAAAAAATTCCATAACGAACTAATATTTTAGATGCATTCATGTCTCAATTAAAATTTGTATATAGTAAAATATAGCGAATAGTTTCATTTTTTTTTAAATTACCATATCGAAGATATTGTGATCACAAGTGTTAATGGGCGATAAAAAAGAACATAAAACTATTTAGTTGTGTCAAGACGACTTTATCGGCAATGAATAACGAGTGGCTATTTTAAAAGTAATTTTTTGGGTATTATCTGAAATTGAGAAAGGATGAGAATATTTGGAACTTATCAACCTACTGTCGCAGCTGCTCCCATATAAACTGTAGTTGCCGCCATGACAGCATTTACTGTCGTATGAGTACTGTCGAAGTGACAGTTGACAGTACCTGTCCCGTCAGTGACTGCTACTGTCGTGTTGACTGCCACAATGAACTGTGGCACGTTATCTACCTATTGGTCTAAACTTACCTACTTATCAACTATGTGATTCGATTGTTTCTGAACTTGAAATTGATGGTATCCAACGTTTTGACGTGATTTAATTCTCGAAGGAGGAATAAAAACTAATTTAGTTTTTATAGCGACCTACAAATTGTTTAGAAAGGTGTTCTAAATCCTCCGCTTTCCATCACTCATAAACTTTACTGTCATCATGTGGAGAAGACCATTGCAGCACTGCCACTATCAATCACTGTCGTAACAGTACTGCCATGACTGAAAACTGGCACCGAGGTTTTAGTAAAATAAATTCATCTAAATGAAAAAATATGAAAATTAAAAACTAAGAATGAGAGAATATATTTCCTTTTATATATTATAAATTAATATATTATAATATTTTAATAATTGGCTTCAAGGCAACAATGTAATAAACCATTACATAGAAAATGGACTAACCCTGAAGACATCCTTAACAGTGGGTAGGCGTGTGTGGGTTGCGCCTGCGCTGATTCCTTTTAACTCCTTTTAAGAACTAATGCCATTATGTTTAATTGCAATGTCATCATAATACTTTTTCATGACAATGACTCAGAGATTAATATTATATATATATATATATATATATATATATATATATATATATATATATATATTTTTTTTTTTTTTTATAATGCCAGAGATTCAGCTCATGGAAGACATTGACGAATTGAAACAATATTTAAGTTCCAAACGATCATAAAAATATATATAATATTCTTTTTCAAGATCTCTTAATCGGGCGATAAATAAATTTTGAAAAATTCAATTTAACTGTATCTTAATGTATGTTGTCACTACGGAAAAAAATCACCTAGTGCGTAGTTAAAAACTGCATTGAAACAGATCCAAACAACTGAAGAAGCGAAATTTTCTTTCACTCAAATTTAATGAAGAAATACAAAGAAATACGTTTAAAAATAAAAACTTTTATTTGAAATGAGATTAATCAACGTTTTGCCAATTCAGGTATCATCATCATTATTAATTGCTAGAAAACAATTGTAAGATTCCCAAAACACTAAGCCTTAAATCTCTAAAATACCGGCAAATAACTAACGAGCCAACTTTTCGCCAATTCAGGCATCATCAGGACATACTCCAAAAAATCACATCTATAATGATCAAATACAGCACATCTCACATCAACCGTCCAGAAAGACGCATCAAAAAGAGACAGCACATCACTCCAAGACATCCAATCACATACATTGAATCAATTATGTAACCGGATGTCTTGGAATGATGTGAGATGTGCTGTATTGATCTTCATGATGTGATTTTTTGGCGTATGTCCTGATGATGCCTGAATTGGCGAAACGTTGACTGGTAATTTATTTGCCGATATTTTAGAGACTTGAGGCTTTATGTTTTGGAATCTTCCAATTGTTTTCTTGCAATTAATTTATGTCTCTTTTTGAGGTTTTGCTCTTTTATATTTATTTATTAATATTGCATATGAAATCAGATTTTTTTGCATTGCCTAAAGATTAACATAATATATATAATAAATTTAATTAGAAAGCTTAGAATAAATATATCTATTTTTATTTTGATAGTGTTGCTTGTGTATTTTAAATTTTTCTGATCAGCTGTTTGATTTTAAACTTTTATTGCTGTTCAGATATAACCTCCCTTTTTCTTTACTTTTTACTTTTTAGATAAATCTAATTATTTAAATTAAATGTCTTTAAAAATATTTTTAGTTGTGTAATGTACGCATTTTCTGTTTTTTCTGATCATTTGTTTGAATATAATCTTTTTCAGCTGTGTCAATGTGAGAGTGATGTACTCTCTATTTGATGATTTTTTTTTTTCAGGTCTGCACCTAAATGCAGTGTAGAGATAGCACATCTCATTTCAACATACTATTTGATAAATAATATGTTGAATGACTAGTATATGTTGAACTTTGAGCTGTATATATTGAACTGTTTTGAATCGAATCATAATTTCTATTTGGTAAGTATTTTTTAGAATATGATATGAGATGTGCTATATCTAATATCTACTATATCTTATGTTTTTTTTTGTCTTGATGATGTTTGAATTGGTGAAACGTTTATTAGTTTTTTTCATTTTGGTCTAATATTTTTCTTTTATGAATAATTACATCGCATTAATCTCAAATCTATTTGCATGGAGTTCTCTCCGTAGGAAAATAAATAAATAATTGTCTAGTTTCGAAATCATTACTTAAGATCTGTAATTACAATTTTAAAATTACTTCACATGGCCTTCTCGTACTTTGTTTACTCATGATGAGTTGTAACTTGAAGATTTTTCAAAACTTGTCAAGAGTCATTTCCTATTTGCATTTTGCACCCACGGGTTTCGTGACCGGTCTAGAACACTTTCTGAATATTGAGTCATGATGTGAAGTTCGATTCTCTTTCAACAAAGACCTATTACTATATAACAACTATAACGTAAACAGTAACTTAAGAGCTTATTAATTCATGTTTTATACACATTATTCTATTCACAGAAACCTTACGATATTTTTTCAAAGGGATTTGAAGAAAAAATTTAAAAATGGACGTTATTGTTGCGAACCACTTGGAATTGTGACGAGTTCTTTATCAGTGCCTGGTAATTTTTGTCTCATGTACCATAACCCAATGTGTGCCTGCGCTACCATATAAGTGGGAAAGCTCTATAGGTTTTTTTTTTCAAAGACTCCTGGGAAGTAGGGTTGTATTCAGGAGACAATGGAAGTGGGTAGAATGGAACTCTTTTAGGAAGTTAGGACGTTATTAATGATGGGGCTCACCAGTTGTCTTGTTTCAGTCCAGTTAGTTGTCCTCAGTCTAGACTGAGGCTTTTTACCTGTGTTTATCACCTCTGTGGCCATTCCGTTGCGTTCAAAGTCCTGAAAAGTGTGTTGCTAACGCATTGGAGGCTATATAAATAATTGATATACCTCTTTTTGATAAAGTCAGTTACTGTTGGTAGTTCGAGGATCGTATGGAGAAAGTCTTATTTTGTCCGCTATAAGTTAAGTGTGTCTCAGAAATACGTTTCAGCATGCTGTTTTGAAACTGCTGGAGTATTGATGCCACTGTGGCCGATATATATTAATATCACTTTGAAATATGCAAAATAAATAAATGAAATCAATCATTGAGCAAATCAATACCTCCAAACGTTTTCTGTTTCCTGATCTGTCAAGGTTCTTCCAGGCCGAATGATTAATTTATCTAACAACTGATCGATATTTACATCGATATCTGTCCTGTTGTTGGAAAAAAAGGTAAAGAGTAAGCATGTTTGCGGTCGATCTAATCGATTTCTTTTCCCATCGATATCATCAGGAAAAGGCTCGTTACTAGAGTTCTCACGGAGCTGCGGTCTATGGCTCTAACTCGTTCACCTTCGCCTTCTACACAATCTTCTTCCTCATTTTTGTTACACGTTTCTGTGTAAATAATTATATATATATATATATATATATATATATATATATATATATATATATATATATATATATATATATATATATATTTCGAAGTGGAATAAGTGGAATTTAGGATGAGAAGCGTTTGAAGTTTGTCTATTTAGGTTTATCGCTGTCTCTCAACTCATTTTTTGATAATTTAATCATTAACCACGAATAAAATTGTGGTCATTTTCCATTTTAAGCATTACATGCTGCTTAGATACTACAACTTTTTACCTTGGGATTCACACTTCCAAGCTACAGACCATTATATAGTACTCTATCCTTAGTTTTTGACTAATTGTAAGTAGGAAAAATCGCTCCATTTAACCGAATTATTATTTTGTGGTACTCATTCGATGGAGAATTTAATTATTTAATTTATTATATCATAATTTTTTTCAATTAAATTTGCCGTTTAGAAATTAAAAGCGATAAAACAAAAAAGTTCTAAAATTTTCGTGTTTTTTTTTGGTTGCCAGAAGCTCTTCCGATGTCACCCATGTTAGAATTTTTATTTTTTAATTTTGGCATGTTATGTTTCGATTATTCATTCAGAAACAAAAATTTTATGCTTTTTGGCCAACTAACTGGCGTAAGAATAATATTATTAAAACATTAAAAATAATGTGTTACTCACTCTCTGATCACAGTTATTATCTGCCATGCCTGTGGGCGGCAGTTCAACAAATCCACCACTGAGTTTGACTCAGATTCTTATATATTTAGTGTTTGTGAATCACTTCTGTTCATTCAGTTATTCTTAGGGGAAGATCTGTCTTAATATATAGTTTTCATATCTTTTAACCATTCATGGAGGCCTAGGTTTCGAAGTCTGGTAAGGACTCAAATCATTTTCAAGATAACAGAGTAGCTATTAAATAAAGTAGTATCCTTTTTTTAGAAATAAATAAATAAAAATAATAGGGATATAATTAATACGATAAGAAAATGATCTGCATGTTGAAAATTTGCCTAGTCCCTCGTGGTATTGTCGAACCACCGATCTACATAGAACAGGCACTTCTGACAGCATTAGCGGACCTGCCTATTATAGAGTTACCGTTAACATGACTCGACAGTTCGGTATAAATTATATCTACGCCATATCATAATAACATTCACTGTCCTTATTCTGGCTTTAATTTTGATAATATACAGTGATAGGTCCGCCGTATTAATAGTTTGATTATTGTTATTAATATTAATACTAATTATTAATATTATGCTTCATAATACCAAGTCCTTCATACAATACCAAAATCTAATTATATTATTAGGTAACTTTGTTCTTTTCATTTCCATTTTAACAGTTGTGTAACTCGATGCAATGAAAGAGAGTCTAACTCAACCAATAACTTTAGAAATTTGTGTGGTTTCTTATTTACGTAATAATAAACCATAATCGTGATTCTATTATTATGCATTCATTAATTCGGGCAGTCGTCATTCATTTTATTATATTTTTTTTAAATTCATGATGTTATTAAATAAGAGTTTTCAAACCATTGTAGTATCGAAATACGCAATAAATTCAATAATGAATGGTGCTCCTGCAAATCTCGAAAACTTTTTTTTTTGACCGAATGTTATATTTTCTGTAGCTTAAATAATTGTAAATGTACAAAAGCTGTTTATGATGCAAAAAAAAAAAAAAAACAACACAAATATGTAGTTTTTTTTTCAATACAAAACATGACCTTGTGGAATAAAATTATGACACAAAGAACGCAAAAAAAAAAATGTATTGTTTATTACTCATATCTAGAAGATAATCCATAAAAGTAATAAATAAAATCCTTCTGCATACAAAAACAAACATTTCTCTCTTAATATTCAGTAGAAAATAGTTCAATTCGTCAAAGGAAAGAGGGAGAATCATACGTGCGAACGATTTTAAGTGAACATTTTTTTTTAAAGAATCTAATTAGAACTTACATCAGATAGCTCTTAGAAGTGTACTGCTGATGGCCAAGTCGTTGCATAAATTTTAACAATGTGACGAAATAGTTATTTATCTATTGACAATTATTATATAAGTGAACAAGAAATATGTACTGATGATGGAGGTACAACTCCAAAACGTAGGGAGTTATGAGTTATTATAATATTATATGTCATAATTGCACATCCTTTTGATAACGGACTTCCTATTAAATTTGAATAGAAGAAACACATATTTATATTATTATATTTATATTTATTTATTAATATTTACATTTATATTTATTTATATTGTTATTATATTATTAAATATCTTATTTATATTCACACATATTTATATTTTAGAAGAACACATATTTATATTTTCATTTAAATAAAAGCTGTTGGAAATATTATTCTCAGGCGAAACTGTAAGTAAGATGGCATAAAAACTAAAGTTTGGCTAAAAATAAAAAAACTATACCATAATTTTTTTTTTGTTTTGAAGTAAATTGATTTGGAGAAAATTTGGGACGAGAATGAATTAATTCGGGACATCGGGATATAATGCTAAAAATCGGGACGTTTGGTCATCTTGATTAGTTATCACTTAAACGGTAGCAGTGTTATATAATATCAGGTTAGGGATACGTTATAATACCACTTTTAATATGTTATTTAGAGATTTACAATCAGAAGTAAGTCCCATCACTGGAACCAAAATTTTTTGGAACTATATCGATAAAAATTGATCAATCTATAACACCTTTAAAAAAAAAAATGAATTTAATAATGAGAGAATTCACATAAAGTGGGGGAATCATCAACTTCACATATAATTAATACGGTGATATATTACTCCTAATGATTCAAGAATTATAGTATCTTCTATAACAGGTGAGAATTACAATCCAATGTCAAACTCCAAATTCAGTTTGTACCTCTAGCTCCAAGCCTAAATCCTATTATTCTATATTCTCTTATTAATTTATAAACTACTTTAATCGATGTTTAACCAGAAACTTGCGTTTAATGAAATACTTTTAGTTGTTAAACATTGATGTATATGTGTATACAGGGCCGAAACTAGGGGGGAGCAAAGGGGGTATTTGCCTCAGGTGGTAGAATTTAGAGGGCGAGTTTTTTTTTTAATCGTTTCACCTTTATTTAGTCAATAAAATTAATTAATAATATTTATTTACAAATATATCTATTGCCTAAAATGTTGTAATAAAACTACTGACTTTTATTAGGGGGAGGAGAGTAAGAGAAGGAGCGGGAAAATTAATCTTGCCCCACCTGAAAAAATTCCTAGTTTCGGCTGTGTATGTGTGTTTATGTATTTATATTTGTATGATTTATTATTTATTACTTACGGCTAGGTATATGGATATGACGGATGCAGCGACCCTAAGTGTGCAGCACCAGCAGTGCTCGAGTAGCGGCATACCAACGGCCTCATCTCCCGCTGGGTCCTAACTTCCGAAGACTGCCCGCCGCCCAACGGTTCGCTGAGAGGATGCTAGAACGGCACACTAAGCCCTCTCGGTGAATACTGATTAGGATCACGGACGGCGGGCGACTTTCTCCCGCAGTTCGGCTGTGTTCGGCTCCGGTTCGGGTACTGGCATTCCCTTCAGAGGTCCAGTCGCATTCCTCGTTGTGGGACGTTCGGTCTGTGTTTGGGCGCCTAAAATCCCTAAAAGGCAACTTGTCGATAACTATAAATATATATGTATACATAATTTATAGCCTTATCCTCTCCAATCTTTTTTTTTCCATAGAGGTTTCTTTAATTTTAATTTCATTTACTTTTACTTAATTGGTTTAATCTGTAAACGCATAATAAAAAAAAAAAAAAAAAAAAAAAAATGAAAGACCATTAGTTAACTATTTCTGCAAACTTCATACCATAACATCTTTATATCAATTTAAATTTGAATTTCATGAATCATTGATTAGCCCTCCGCATACCACGGGTCTCATGTATTCTTACCGGTATTCTTCCTATTTTTACTGGGGTTCTTTTGGGACCCCAAAGTATTTTTACCACTTTCAAACTATCGTTAATGAATAGAAAATTAAAACTTGGTACATCCACTTTTTTTTGGGTGCTGACAGTGTATTTCAACTTTAAGTTTGGTTTTATTTTTTCCTAAGCCTAAAAATAAGTAAATTCGCATCTTCTTTTTTCTTCTTAGATTATGAACTCTTTAATAAAAATAATTTATTTTTTGCATATTTCTAAATTAAAATTCGAATATCCAATATTTATTCTTTAATCTAGCTACTATTAAATAAAGTGGATATCGTTATAAAAAAGAAAAAAAAATATTGACGTGTTTTTTTTTAAAATAATATGCATAGAGCAAGTGATATACTAACAAGTAGAAAACTTAAAATTTAATTGTTGTGCAGAAAATTTACATAATAATAAAATGACTCTAAATCAAATCACTTTTCACTTGCCTATGTGGTTCACACTTTGCTTGGAATATAACTTTTTCTGGATGTCCTCAGTGTTTACATATGTGATTATCACAAACCTAAAACGTAACCATTGTGATCAACAACTATATTATGGTTCATTTTATATTAAGTGGGATTCTTATGCTATTTATAGCATTAAACAGTTCAGATCAAGGAATTTAAAGAACTACTTAATCCCACATTAATTTTATGAATAATAATTTTTTAACAAAATCTTTATTTTAATTCATTATTTTATTGTAATGTTTCAAGCCTCTTTTTTAAAAAAAATTATTGGCTATTTTCTAACTATTTTGCTGTTACCTTAGTCGAATATTTAGTTATGATTTTCGTAAATGTTCTTATTTTCTTTTTTTGACACATTCTTTCATTTTGGTAGTTTAGCATTTCTAAAATACATTAATATATAAAAATGGACAATAAGTTTTAAAAAAGATGGCTGAAATGTCACAATAATGTATTCAAATAAAGATTTTGTAAGAAAAAGTTTTATTACTAAATTAAATGTGGGATTAAGTGGTTGTTTGATTCCTTAATCTAAATCGATTAATATTATAAACAAAAATTTATTTTTTTTCTATACCATGTTAAAATATATTAATTAAAAAAAGACTTTATATCTAAAGATTAAGGAGGATAAAAATAATAAGAATTTTAAAAAGTCAAGAAGAACAATTCTAGTTTTTAGAAGTAGAGAATGCTTGCCTTTTGATGGTTACAAATTATGATTATTTTATTTTTGATTATGTATCTTTTCCATATGGGACGCGTTATAAATAAAAAAAAAAAAATCGAGTTTTATTTCTTATTGAGCTTTGATTGGGGAAATGCTTATCCTTTCTTTAATAAACAAAAAAAAATATTGATTAGGCCTCATTTTCTAATATTCAGTCATTGTTTTCCAACTGTTGCTAAATTTTATTTTCAAATCTGAACATGCTATTGTAAACCTCAATAATTTTTTTAAAAAATTACAAACTGATATTTGAATGAATAAATTATCATTGTTTAAGTGCACCTATCATCTATTGTTTAGATTGCATAAAAACATCATTGACATTGAGAACTATTTAATTTAAATTATAGGCCATTGGATTCAGTGAAACATAATTGCAGTTTTTAAAGATAAATTTTAATATTTCATTGATGGTTGTCGTATTTTAATGGACTATAGAATGATATGGTTTGGCAACATTTTTTAACAGTATCATATTATTCAAATAGAACTGATTACAACTATCTGTATATCAGGGAAGATTACCGACAGGCTTTAATACAGAAATCTAATTTTTGGACTTTTTTTTTTTGTTTTTAGTTTTAGTCAATTTTATTTTTTATTTAAGAAGTAAAATAGTATTGATTCTTGTGAATATTTAATTAAAATTATGTAAGTCCAAAGCCCTATAATATACCGTTTAGTGTGGTTACTTTTATTTGATAATATTATTTAACTTTTTTGTATCAGAGTGGATTATTAATTAATTGCTTAAAATATTTAAAAATTAAATCAATCAGTTTCCCATAGACAGACATAAGTCCATATAAGTGGTTTTTTAAAATTATATTTTGTGAAACATCTTGTGATTATTAGGCCAAATAAAAATATTATTCATTCATTCATTAATTTAGTAAGAGTGATTTATTTTTAATTATAAATGATTAGTTCAGTTATTACTTTTTTCTTTGAAATGTACTTTATGAAGTTGGCTGGTAATTACAATTACTACTCCTATTAGGCAATAGCTTTTGCAGCTAAATACTATAGTTTTAGTCATGAAATGCAATTTTTTTTTGTTTTATTAATACTACACTATTATATGGTTATTGCAGGGAAGAGATTAGTCGAAAAACCGATTAATTTAAAAAATAAATTAAAACAAAAGAGCAAAAGCTCTAAAAGAGACACAATATAATTGTTTTTTATATGAATGGAAAATTCCACACCCAAAGTCTAGAGTCTCTAAAATAACAGAAAACAAATTAAAAAAAAAAAAAACATGTATATAAAGACTAATTGTAGCATATCTCACATCCACAGTCTAAACAGATATTAACTATATATAGTATCTCACTCTAAGACATCTACATACATACTAAAGGGAAAGGAAGGTTACATATTAACAGCTGGGGAAGGTTAAATAAATTATAACTGATTATCATCAGAAAACAGAAATTACACATACTAAACGAATAAAAATGTAGCCTAAACACTGATGTATCAGAAATCAGCAACGAAAGTTTGCTAAGATAAAGTATAGGGAGTTGTAAAAATATTAATCCCAACCTGTTGAAAAATTTGTATCTTTCAACTTTTACAGTACAGCTGTATCGGTGTTTATCTTCCAATAGGCTTTTTTTTCTTCTTTTTTTTTTTTTGACCTAAGTGGAATTTATATAAGCTGTTCTTCAAAATGCTTTGCGATTCACATTTTTCCTTTATAGTTTTCTAATTTTTAAGTGCTTGTCCGCAGCCACCCACCACAACATGATAGTAGGGGCAAGTGAAGACTTCTGTTATGTGACAAGTGTGCATGATGAACACTTACCTTTACTATCATGTTTTGTCATTGTACTAGCGAATTAAAATAAAAATAATTTTTTTTCAATAAATTTTTATATTATACTTCACATTCCACTTTCATAGCTCAATAAAGATTGTAAAATGTGAATCTCAGACAAGTTCGCCAAGATGGAACAGAACGAGTTGTAAAGATATTATCAACTTTTGCAGTACAGCTGTATCGGTCTTTATCTGCCAGTAGGTCTTTTTTTTTTTTTTATCCTGAGCTGAACCTACAGAAGCTGTACTTCAAAATACTTTGTGATTTATATATCTCCTTGACAGTTTTCTATTTAAGAGTTTGTCCGCAGCTAACCAGCAAAACATGATAGTAGGGGAAAATGTAAACCTCTGTTGTGTGATAAGCTTGCTTGGTGTGCACTTACAAAAATTATTTTTTTAATACATTAATTAAATTATATTGCACATCCCACTTTCATAACTCAATGAAGATTGTAAAATGTGAATTTCAGACAAGCTTTAACTTTTTTCGATGATTACACCAGTATAATAATCCTCTGGAAACCGAACTATTTTGCAATTACCCCAAATCTGCTCTTACTTTGATAATAAGTTTTCTAGATAACTTGTACGCACTTACCCCTTAAGGCCACTTTCTCACTTTACCACTTTCCCCAAAATCACTCCTACTTGAATAACGAGTCTTCTAGATACCTTGCATGCATCAACTCCTTAAAGCAGGAGAATGTGCCCGCTAAGTACTATTCAATTAAATTATCAATCTCATCGAAATGGACATAGTTGAAGCATAGGCTTGAATGTAATATTTAATCATAATCGTCTAAGGAATATTATTAAAAAAAAAAAGAGGAAAAATCTAGCTTCAAAAATAAAAATTGTACATTTCTGTAAAGTCAAAGTTTGTAAAATTTAGTACGCACTTACCACATATTACTCTACTGTCTTTAATTGATATATCTTTTTAGATTGTGGGTGTGAGGTGTACTGCATTTTGTCTTTATATATGTTTATGATATTTTTTTTTTTTTTTTTTTTTTATCATTTTCCTTTTTCTTCTATCCTGATGATGCCTGAATAGGCAAAATATTGACGGATTAGTTGTTTTCCGTTATTTTAGAAACTCTCAGCTTTGTTTGTGGAATCTTCTATTTAAATTCTTAAAAAATAAATCATGATTTTGGCTCAAGGTAAGAAAAAAATCAAACCAGATAAACAGGAAGCATTTTATTGTTAAGTTCCATATTACAAATTTAACATATAATAAAAATTAGTACATTAAAAATGGACTATAATTAGGAATAAACTTACAAATAATAACCATTCAATAAAAAGAAATATATATATATATATTTTTTTAATAATTACAAAGGTAACAAAAACAATGATTTTAACCCTTATGTATACTTATAAAGATTGAAAGGATGAGTTAAAATCAAAAATAGACTTGTATAAAGATGCTATCACAAAATTGGTGTAATTTTTTAATCCTTTTCATTATAAGAATGAGAATTATAGTAGTTTCTACAATTATTTTTTTATATAAAAAATAGTCGCTCGAATATGATTTACTCTAAACTTCACTTTGACAAAATCGTGTTCGATTCATTTAGAATACAAACAACGCAATCGCTCCCCTGTTAGCTGGCATCGTAGATTTCCAGCATTTCGCAAAGACATATAATCCTCTTTACTTTTAGCGGTAACAAAATTATAGCTGAAGTGAAAATGGTCAAAGGGTGTTTGACCATGTAAAGTTAAAACCATGGTACATAAACAGATCATTAACACTAGAGTTAGCATTTATGTGTTTAAAATTGTGACTAATGACATAGTATGTCAATAACTACAGATTGGGTACATTTATAATTTTGACAGAGGGTTGTTAATACAATAAAATAACAAGAACACTTACTTACGTACTTTAAGTACACATTGATACTATTTAAACATTTACTATAAGCTTCATAATAGATTCGACAATAAATTAAATTAAAATTTATATATGCTACATTTAATTAACATTGAACATATAAATGCAATTCAAGTTTATAACTTTACTTCCTCACTCCAACAAATATAAAGGAAATATTATTTTTTTTCTATTGGCAAAAATAAAAATAAAAGAGGATTCTTCATTTTAAGTAATTTTTTTTTTTTGGAAGTATTCTTAATTTTTTTAATTTGAGGTGTTTCGTTTCAAAACCATTAACATCCATTTCTCAAAAAAAAAAAAAAAAAAAATTGAAATTTCATTTTTCATTAGTTTTTAATGAAATAAAGAGTTAGGAGAATTTTCTTTTCAAACATGTCTAGATCCTTCAAACAACAATGACAAAAGATTGACTTTACAAAAGCATTACAAGTTGTTCTTCAAATAAATATTTTTGAAGACATGATTTACAAAAACTTGTAAATAATAGGGGAGAATGCTGAGCTTAAGGACAGTTGTATTTACGGGCATTTCATTTGAAAACAGCAGGTTCCTGTCCTGTTCCTCCTACAATGTGGAGTGTCGGTTCCTAATGGATGTAAACTGATGACACCCAGTTGCTCATGGAAAGCCAGCTCTTAGAAGATTCAAGGGAATTGAATAGGATATTTTTACTATTTTCTGAAGATTAAAGTAAAACAAAATGCATCTGATCTGTATAAATTGATAAAAAAATATATATAAATTTTGTCTGTAGGTACAGCACTCTCCCCAGTTTATTTGAAGTAATTTACTAAAAATAATGATTTATTATTATTTCATAAATGTAACAAATTTGATCGATCCCAAAAAATTCTTGAAAATGGATGTTGCTGGGTTTCGAAACTAAATACTTTAAATACAGGGAGTAAATATTGTTCAGAGAAATTATTTAGTTTTATTTTTTTCTGTTTCTTGATATTAATCTCTGAACTTTGCTACATTTTTTTAACAGGTTAAATATTGTATTAAAACTCATATTATATACGTAGCTAATTTCTAAATATTTATACATTTTAACAGATTTGTGCGACATGCTGTGATATTTTTCCTGTGTTGGAAAAATTTCTACTCGGTGGAAGTGCTTTTCTAATAATGGACATTGCTTCCTATAAAAACAATCAGAGTACGCAAACAAAATTTAAAGTATATAATTTATTTTTATCCGTTTTTCTCACGGCCAAAGAACAGTTCTAATAGCGACTACAGCTCATGTAAAGTGAATTTATTTAATGTTATATACAGATATAAACCACACTGGTGATTTAAAGCTATCATTACAATAACATATCTCCGTGAATATAATATCTTTAAGTTTTTTTTTTATCTTCGATCAACTCCATAAATGGAATGAATAATTGTGTAATAAAATACTCAAGTGTTTAAAAATATAGTCGCAACCATTATTCAACCTCATAATATCAAGTTAACATTGAACTAATAAAGAATCCTTTTTGACTTCAGGATGAACAAAGTATGTTATACAACTATTATAAATAAAATCATCTAAAAAAAATAATTGTTCCCATTCTGAATTCTGTTTTTTCTGCATAAATTATGTATCACTCATCAGTAGGATGGATTTGTATATTGCACATTCTGTTAAAGAGTATATTTTGCCATAATTGCACTCCTAGCTGGAGCTATTTGCACTTCTTAAAAATATTTAATTTGTAGTGTATTTATAGTGGAAATATTGAGTTATATGACTGGAAAAATGAAAAGAATTGAATTAATTGTCCTTTTTTATTCTATTAGAATTTTGTTGGTATTAATTTTTTAGTGGCCAATGTTTCCAGCTGGAAACAAAGGTTTGGAAAATTTTTAAAAATGTTTGTCTAAAAGTAAACATTCAATATTTTTATTTGCTTATACAAAGTTAAAATTTATTTTGCTTGCAAGCAAAAACAGAGCAAATTTTTCAAATATGAGTTATTTACGATTTTTCAAAATATATGAAATATGTCTTTTTATTTTTATTTTTGTTTTAATTTATTTTTAATATAAATATATATATATATATATATATATATATATATATATATATATATATATATATATATATATATATATATATATTTAATCAACCCAAAAATAAAATGTAAAATACCCTCCATAAATAGAGGACGCCTTCAGTTTTTGGGATTTTACCACTCTGGCTGTCAGTGTAAGAAAGCAGGCAGTTCCAAAATAACTAGAACGCTTTAAAAGGGCTGATTGTTTACAGCATCATTTTTCTTTAACAAGTATTTTGATTTAGCAAAAATAAATAACGAATACATGAATTAGAATGCTAAACTAGCTGTTGTAAAAAAATCCTTACACCCGAGCACCTGGTACAAGTGGCACAAACTGGCTTGTGCACAATCTTTCTGTGGACATGATTGGATCATAGCTGACAGTACCTAACGCAGAAACCAGCCCTCTCTCCAACTCTCAGCCCAATTTAGGGGGTCACTGCTCAAGCTGTGTGGGTTGCATCTGTCAGAATGCATCTGTTGATTTACTCAATCTTTATAACTGTACTAATAAAAGAATTTAAAGAACGATTAAAATGTTATTGTCTGTTTTTAATTTATTATTAATTATACCGGTTACTTTTGTAATGTTAAATAACTATTTGCTGAAAAGTTTTATGGATTAATATATTTATTTTTTCTATACATTATTTTATCCATAGACAATGCTATTGATCCAAGCTCCATGAGGCCACCAGCGCTACTGAGGTACCCATGTCGAGAAGTAAAGGACAGATAAAATCATTTGAAAATATAAACTCTATAAAATATGGCCAAAAACAGTGTGATGTGTAGCAGGAGTCTTTCTTCTTCTGGAATTCATTCAGTAATCGCACATAGGCAATGTCTAATTACCATTTCAATTGAGCTGTTTGAGTGCCTTATTTTCACTCTTGATGCTTTCTCCTTATGGTTATTCGATTCATTCTTCTTATTTTCTATCATAGTCATAAATATAAAAATGAAACAGGGCAACGCAATGCTTTCTTTTTCAAATACAAACAACTGCCAAAATAATATTAAGTGATTTTTAAAGAGAGATGGAAGTCAAGAAACAAGGAATAATAGGCTAGAATTTGAAGAAGTTTCATAGAACTGGTTAGATGAATAGGTTAGTCTTATTAACCTTACAGTTACCATATACCTCTTAAAGATCAGGCCTTCTTCAGTAGTAACATTGTAATATTTTTTTAAAGGTTTTTAATAAGTTAACAATAAATTGAACCATTTTTAGCAGACTACTAGGAGTGCAATTATAGTGATACGATTTACTTTTTATACATAATTCTAATTTGAATCAGTTTGCTATTTAGCTATGGTAAGGAATATAACCCTATCGCAATGCCACTGCCATTGACAAAAAATAGAAGCTAAATAAATGGAATGAGGGTTGGAATGGGTTGTTGTCTTCTAAAGTGGGTAACTAGGACAAAGCTACTCGCGCAGTTTGTGCCATTCGGCGATTTGCCTCCTCGGAGAGTTCCTCACTTCGTTCCAATGGTGCAGTGCGGACCCTACAGTTGAGCCTCCAAGCTCAAGCCTTCCAATCACCTGTAACAGGTTTATAAATCTGTAATATAAAATAAAGTAATTAAATGAATAAATAAAATTTGCCTCTCCAAAATTAAATTTATTAATATGCAAACATGTTTTTGACCATCCTACTGATTACCCTATGAAGCACCATGATGAACTGAGTTCAAACTATATACTTAAAAACAAAATCAAAATATAGTTGTTATAATGGCCATTTTAACAGATATACTCTTAATAAACAAATGATATAATTATAAAATATAATACTATAATACAATATATCTATACATTGGATATATAGAACACAATACTGTATTTCCCCAATTTTCAAATTTCAAAGGCAGTTTGAACAGGTGTTTCTCTCTGAATGAAAGTGGACTAAGTGTTCTTTTAAAAGCATGCAACTCTCCTTACAATTGGTCTAGGTCCTAGTTATCTATAATTCTTGCTAAAGCCAAAAAGTTAAAAACAAATGTATAATAATACGAAATTGGTATAAAATGGACATAGTGTCCTATACTTCTGAAGTACAGATTTAAATTAAATATACATGATTAATAAGATGTATCCGATAAGAATATATTTAATTATAATAAATAAATTAAAAGGTGGCCATAAAATATACCTCAACTAAAAATATTAGAATTACATATTATGATATATTAAATAATCCATAATTTCTTCTGTTTCTGCAGATGACCATATTTCAGACACAAAGTCTTATGAGAGTATTGTTAAGCAAAATCTAAAAATTGCCTTACTATTATTGGTACTAGTTTTGTTTTAGCACCAGAGGAAATCTTTCTAAGTGTCTATGTAATATGTAAGTCCATAACTTAAGCGTCAATTATAAAAAAACAAAGTCATGTGCACAGAGATGGACAAAGTGAGCGACCCAGTCATTCCAAATCTTGACCGAGTGGAATATTTTTGCTACCTTGGCTCAATATTGGAAAGCAACAGGATTAAACATTGAGGAGAATAAAAGAATCAGCATAAAGGTTATTGGCATGTTAAATTCTCTCCTCTGGATTAGTAATATCCTTGGCTAGATGAAGAAGCCAACATACAATGCACTCGTCGAAAGTGTAATGTTGTAAGGCTCTGAGACTTGGATCCTCAATTGAGTATAGGCAAAAAGACCTTTGATAGTGGAGATGGATTTATGGAGGTCTGCCAGAGTTTCTAGGATGGAGTATATCAGGAACATCGAAATCAGAGAAAGGATGAATGTAAAAAGAAACATCTTAGAAGTGATCATAGAAAGAAGAGATGGCTACTAAAAACGGATGGATTCAAGTCGAATACCGAAATTGATGATAGAATGATAGGCAGAAGGTAGGAGAAAGAAAGGAAGACCTTGAATACAATGGAAAAATAAAGTAGATGATCGCATGACCGGACATGGATTTTCGGAAGAGGAGGTCATGGATAGGAAGAAATGGAGGAATTTGGTTGAGGAAAACTTCATATTTAAAGAAACGCTAAATAAATAAAAAAAATTTGAGCAGCAGAGCTACGTCAGTAAGGTCGTATTGTTACTACAATCAAAAATATTAAAATGATAATGAAGGAAGTAGAAAGTTCAGACTTTCTTAAAAAACAAAGAAAAACTTTTAAAACACCGAAATTTCATATAAACTACCTAAAGCCCTCTAACTAAATTTGGAGAGATTTCATTGAAAAAAAAAATATGTATTCATCTCCAAAACTTCCATAATCCTGTTCTAGGGGCTATGGGACGGATAGAATAGCACTCTGCATAGTCTATTATTTGTGGAAAATACGACAAAAAATAATAAAATCTTCCATATTATTGTTTATTTTGGAGGATTTTTTCATCAATAAAATCAGTCTAATGTTAATCTTTATTCCTTAATTTAATATATAATTCTGTTTTCTTTTTTTTTTTCTATTACGCGGACACATATTCTAGACAAAAACTTATAAAATGATCTTCTAAAATATGAGAAATAAGATGTTGCTTTTAAAAATATTTTACCTCATTCTTTGTCACTCTGTCCCAATCAAGAAGTAGGAACTCTAGAGAAACATGATCAAGACTTTCAGCTCCTTGTGGAATTTCAAAGACAAAAGATTCATTGAAAACTGGATTTAGAGTTCTCTTCTTAACATGTGTTTTCTTCTTGCTGATTCTCTGACCGTTATACATCAAATACATCTTTACATAGGGATCTGAAATCAATAAAATTAGTCAACATAAAAAAATTTAAAATGAATTTATTTAAAACAATTTCTTTAATGTTTATTTGGTATATTATCAGTAGTAATGTGATTAACTGCTTTAATTAACTGAACATACCAGCAAGACCAGTAACATCCATCTTAGGTAAGTTCCTCGCCTTCAAGACAACTACACTGAGGCGATTAGCAGCCGGTTGCCAACACAACGATAACAATAGTTCTCCTCTACCTTGGCACTTGATCTGTATTTAGAGATTTTTGAATAATTATTAGAATAGAATTACAAAGATAATCATGCTTAGTTTAATATTTACATTTCACAAGGATCACATTAATTTAGAATAATCTTATACTACAAAATGTATTGGAAAAAATATTTTAGTTTATTCAGTATATTGAAGTATTTAATATTTTAACATAAATTAATTTATTAATTATACATAGTTGATAAAATTTGATATATAAGTTAACTACTAACCTTCTTTTATTAAAGGCTTAATTTTGTAAATTAAGGATAGATATACATCCATCTGAACTATATGATGTTATGTTGCATCGAAGTTATTAAAAATTTGCATACCAATTATTTATTTTTGTTGTGATAAATGAGAGAAAAACACAAAAAAAAACAACTAAATAATTGGCATGAGAAATTTCAACAACAGCGAAGATATTACATGACATAATATTTTAAGACCTGTAACCTTATAAAAGATATAAATTAATGTGGGGTAAGTAATTGTCTCGTTAAATCCTAACCTTCCACTTGTTAAAGCTGCCCTTTACGGAGCATGAAGCCTAAACACTGATGCATCAGAATTAAGTCAGGAAAGTTCACTAAGGTGAAGTATAATAAATTATATAGATCTTAGTTCCAATTTGTTAATAATGTTGTATCTTTCAACTTTTCTTGTGCATCTGTATTTGTGTTTATCTACTAGTAGGCATTTTTTTTTTTCTTTTTTGTCATAAGCGGAACCTATAGAAGCTGTTCTTTATAATAATTTTAAAGTCACTCAGCAAAACATGATAGTAGCGGCAAGTGCAGACCTCTATTGAGTGACAAATGTGCATGATGTACACTTACCTTCACTATCATGTTTTGTCGAGGCAACTATGGACTAGTGAATAAAAACAAAAAAATTTATTTCAATACATTTATTCAATTATATCCACATCTCATTTTCATAACTTAATTAAGGTTGTAAAATGTGAATCTGAGAAAAGCTTTAACTTTTTTCGGTGATTACATCAGTATAATTACCCACCCGAAAACCGAACAATTTTCCACTTGCCCCAAAACCGCTCCTACTTAAATAACGAGTCTCCCAAATGTGTCGTACACAATTACCCCTTAAGGCAAGGGCAAGTGCTACTAGGTGCTACTAAATTGAATTATCAATCTCATAGAAATTGACATGATTGAAACATTACCTTGAATGTACTATTTAATCCTAATCATCTAAGGAACATTTTGAAATAAGAGGAAAATTCTAGCTTCAAAGATAATGATTTTACAATAATTTGAAGTCGAACTTTGTAAAATCTAGTGTGCACTTATCCCACATCACCTTTAGTTATGCATATAATAATATTCGGTTTTTAATTGCATTAAAAGTTCTGGAGGGGTTGAAAATGTATATTTTTGTTGTAGTCGATAATAAACTAATTTTACAGATAGTTATGAGGTAAGAAAAATTAAAAAAAAAAATGGAAACCAAAAATTTTTCTTTCTCAACATCTTGAGAAGACATAAAAACTTACCAATAGCTACCAATAAAACTAATGTGGTTAGTTTTAAAAATTCCATACATAATCTCATTTCATATTAAATTTAGAGGGAATTTTATGGAATTTCTTCAAATAGGCTAAATTTGCTTATTCTCCTTTCAAAGACATTTTGGCTTTATCATGCCATCCTCAAATACATATTAATTGATTTTTGAGCTGTACTAGTCCATTTCATAGTTATTGCAAAACTTTATTCAAGAAATGGATTAGTACAGCTCCAAAATCACAGTGTACTTGAGGATGGCACGATAGAGCCAAAATGCCGTTATAAAAAGAATGCATAGTGGTGAAGCAAGTTTAGATTATTTGAAGTAATACTATCAATTCATTCTTCACCTAAAATCTATAAAAGAATATGGGAATTTAAATTTTTTTTAAATGTAAATGCTTTTGAATAAAAAAATGACTAAAAAGACTAGACCAAAATTTATAGTATTAACCATTATATTGGCTAAATCTTTTTTTCACTATCAGAGACTACGGAGTCCTTCATATAAAAAGAGAATAAAAAATAGATAAAAAGCAGTTTTTCTTTATAATAACTAAATATATATTTAGTTGGTTTATATTTAGTTAGCAGTTGGTTTAACTTGTTTTTCCTCAATTTTTCAAAATCCGCTTATATTCTATTTCTACCATAATTTTGCATAGATACTGACTAGCTTATTAGTATGTTTATTTTAGAGAAATAATTAAAAGTAAACATCATTAAAAAGTAAAGTAAAATAATTATAATAGATGAAACAAAATTTTCCAAACCTTCAGACTGCGTGGCTGTATTTCCCGTGCCAAAGAAAGGTGGTGGTTCTCTGCCTTTTCTAGATCTACAGTGTCTAAGCTGCAGAAGACTTCTCCAATTATGTCATCTCGGGAATAGCGATCAAAACTCAGCACGACAAAGTGCAAAGTAATATTCTGTAAATTGTAATAGTATTAGTTTTAAATAATTAAATAATTTTATCAATATATAGTAAACTGTATTTATTATTTTATCTTAAATAAATTATACCTGGTGACAGTATTATAATAATTGAAAATTCAATTCAAAATTTATGTATGACCTTATTTAAATTTTTTAAATAATTATTGATCGTTTAAATTGAGTAATAAAAACTGTTACATTTAAAATAACAGTAACTATTATTTGATTTAAAAAAATTCAATTTTTCACATTACATATTTATACTTTATTATTATAGGCCGATGGGACTCTCACATGTACTTGAAAAATAAATTTTAAGAAAAGCTTTTGTTGAAACAGTTTAGTAAAAAATTAAAAATAAAATAAATATGAAAGATAAAATATATAAAACAAATAAATTATATAAATATAAATAAAATACAATATAATTTGGTTAAATATTTTTTTGTTTTTTAAACTTTTCTGTTTGATATAATCCATTTTAACCTTGTTGAGTACCATGTATTTGATTTCTTCTCTTAATTAAATTCATAATTCATAAATATTTTATAATACTGATTTATATTACATCTAATTTAATATGTATAATAATACCAAACTATATTTTGAATTGCTTATTTTTGAATTTTTTATGTGTTTTTAGAACTGAGGATGAATGTATAACATTCAAAACTAGTTTTCAATAAAACAAATCGAAAAAATATATAGATATTTCGACATATCGGGCTTCGATATTTTTAATATTTTAAAGGGACACACACATATCGATATTTCTGTGCCGAAATAATGAAGAGATTTCTGTGTCGATATAATTAAGATATTTCTTCGCCGAAATAATAAGATTATATATTTATTTTTTTTATAATATCGATATTTCACTGCCAATATTATTAAGAAATATTTTTTTTTATTAGTTTCACTCACAGCAGACTTTAAATATTAAGAAACAGGTTATTTCCTATCCTCCTTCCGATTCGTTTAGTTTTTATTAAAAAATTGATAAAGAATTAACGATATTTTGAAATTTCGATATTTCTGTGACGTTATAATTAAGATATTGTTTTTATTAAGTTCATTTACAGCAAGATTTAAATATAAAAACAAACAGGTTATCTCCTAATCTTCCTCCGATTCGTTTAGGCCATTTTTTTTTTTTTTTTATCAAAATACTAACGATATTTTTATGCCGATATTATAAGGATATCGATATTGTTAACGGATATCGATATTTTGCTGTCGACATCCTATTCCAAGAACACATAGATAGTAACACAACTCCACAAGTTTTTATGGTTTTTTGTTTGTTGAACCCGCCGTCCTTGTAGAACTTTTATATTTTGTTCTCCTTTTTTTTTTTTAATATCAGTTTCTGACTCTGATATTTTAATATCGATACTATCGAGAAAAAAAAATTGATATTTTTAACATCCCTGCTTTCTATATCCTCCGAGAATGAAATATACTTCTACAGTCCAAATATTTTAAGCAAAACTTTATTTTCAAATAATGTTAGGCGTTGTTCTACCCTTGATGTATGCGTGCGCGTTTTGCGCCAGTTAAGAACAGTAGGAAGTATAATAGTTTCGCAAATTATCAATTTTTTTATTTTATATTTTTTTAAAATATCGATTTTCGATATTCAAACTTTTATATAGATTTTACGATATATCAAGAAACATTTCGGATAAAAATATCGATATATCCATATTTTTTAAACATCTCTAGTAATAATAGGAGTATTTGGCTTTGAGTACTGGTCATGCCTGAATAGCAAAATATTGAAAGACTCAAGACTTCGTGTTGGAATCGTCCAATAGCAAACGGAGGAGAAGAAACTTTTACAATTTCATTATATAGGTTATTTTATAATATTTCAAGATTTCAGAAATTAATTAACATGAAATTACCGGTAGTTGAGTAGGTGTGATTCCGTAAAAGGTAAAATCCTCATCGTAGACAGGATTTCTTGTTTTTCGTAGGACACGAGTCTTCACTTTGTGCTGTTTGTCAGGCAACAGTTGGAGCTTGACGTAGGGATCGCTGCTTCCAACCGCTGGGTCTTTGCCTGGCAAGTCTCGGCATTTCACAACGCTCACGATTAATGTACTTTTTTCTTTCTTATATCTATAAGTGAAATGAAAATAGGTTAAATACATTTTATATATGAAATTTGCATTGTATAAACAAATCAATTAATAATTAATTAAAATGAAAATTATTATAAAAAAAAAACTTACAAAAGCATTGTAGAAATCACAATTATCTACCAATATCGATAAAGCGACTACCCAAAAGCCAAAAAAAACATTTTTTTTCAACCCGTGGCAAAATAATACAGCAGGTCCCTTCCTACTAGATATTTCATTTGATTAATTTTTTTATTCCGAAACGAGAGTACATTATAATAACAAGAATTTATTGTTTCATATACAATACAATTATTTTATAATAGTTCTAATAATGACAGTACACTTTAATAATAATCACTTAAGCCAAATGTTCATAACACTAGTAGAGCTTGAGCACAATATTCACAAACTATTTTAACCAATTGGGGCCCCATGGCACTTTAAGAGAACTTATTTTTTGAGCACCTTTGGGTTGTTTACAGAATTAAACAACATAATAGTTAAAGTTATATTTTTATTTAATATTTGAAAAGAAACAAACATTAAAAAGAAGGTTACACATTTACAAGAGACAGAGGAAAAATCGTAGTGTTCCCTGGTACGTAGAGCAAAAATAGCACTGAGCGTCCATAAAAGTACGTGATATTATTTATTATAGATTGAAATTATTTTTTTAGTCGTCATTCCCGGAAGCCCTGGTCTCGAGGATTTTGCCCCCCTTCCCTGCCCCTACCTGACGGCGAACCTGTGCATTGAGAGCAATGATTTATTGAATATCAATGCTGCCCAAATTCATTGTGTTACTATAGTATAGAGCGTACTAATCCATTCTTAGTTGGACATAATATATATATATATATATATATATATATATATATATATATATATATATATATATATATATATATATTATTTTAAAAAAAATAGCCCAAAACAACCGTGTTCAAAAACTCAGAAGAGCGTATGGGAGAACAAGACAAATAAAAAAAAAAAAAATGTATGTCCCTCCACGTTAAGATTAAACATTACAATACTGTAATTAAACCTGAGGCTTTATATGCAGGGGAAACTCTAACGTATATATATATATATATATATATATATATATATATATATATATATATATATATATATATATATATATATATATATATATACATTTTAAATTTCTTTCTGTTTTTTCCTTCCTTTTTCCCTTTTATCATTTAATCATACATCTACATAATTCATAGTATTTTCATCATCATTCGATTGCATTAAATTTTTTTTCTATCTTTTGTTTATTTTAATCTATCCAAATACCTTCTAATTTCTCCACAATTTTCTCTTCCAATAATCAATCAACCATTTCCTAATCTATTAAACAACTTCTAGATATTTGGAAAACTTATGGAACTAATCCAATATCAAAATTTGAACGTATATATATATATATATATATATATATATATATATATATATATATATATATATATATATATATATAGAACAGGAAATAAAAAAAATATATATATATATATATATATATTTATCTATCTATATATATAGATATATATATAGATATACAAACAAAATAACATGGATCATATACACTAATATTATTATACATGGTCAATAATAAGGTTGTTGATACTTTACCTTATACGGAAAACTAGCTGACCAAGAACTGATTCAGTGCAGCTCTCATCCAGCTGCTGGGAGTCATCAACGGTCGGGCTGTCCAGTCTACTGCTGGCAGTCTCATCTTCAGTGTGAACCCTGAAAGAGACCCGTCTTCAGGCAACAAGGTGGAATATTTCCCAATTTACCGGCACTACATAACTAAACTCTACCAACTAAACAGTCCAGCCTCTATTCATTATTATAACTTTACATATTTTATAATTAAATTATAAATAGAGAATAAAACCTCTTAAGATTAGAATACTAAACCTTCGAATCGCAACTCACAACGGGAGTTCATCATGTGTCCGTTACCGATTTCGATCAACATTTTTTGGGTGATTCTACATTGTAAAAAAGTCGACCAATATTCTACCGTTTTGTCCAATGGGTCTTAGGAGCTGAGAAAAAAATAATTTTATATATTGAGTTTGAAAAATGATAACATGTATTTACCAGCTAAACATTTGCTTTTAGAGTATATTTAAGGAAAAACAAACATTTATATATATAACATTTATTCGGAGCGGGGGACCCTCCTGGGGCTCACCCAGCCTCTATAAAGTGGGTACCCTTAATTGGAGGAAAAATCTGGCGGTTAACCGAATCACCTCCTTGCACAACCGTTGGCCTAAAAACAGTATGATCCTTACCAAGCACTGAACCCAAGACCCTTCACGGGTTGCAGTGTTTTTTTCTATGTTTGTAAATATTAATTGAATGTTAAGTTTTAATTATATTTTATCCTAATGTGCGAAATTGTATTCATTTATTATAAGCAAAAATTTGTATAGATTAGAGAGTTTTTAAATTATACTTATTAATAAATTATATAGTGATGTAATAGGTTTATAAGGGTTAATGTTTAAAGAAAAATTATATGAAAGCCGCTAGAAAAAAGAATACCTATATATATATATATATATATATATATATATATATATATATATATATATATATATATATATATATATATATATATATGTATATATATTTATTATATATTATAAATATCTTAATTATTTTATATATTTATTAGTTGTACAAATTGTCATTGTGATGATATTGGTATGCTGTATATATTGCAACCCCATAAAGTATGTAGCAGTGCCTCTTTGATAATAAAGTGTTTTTCTCTTCAAATAAACTAGCCTTATAGATTTTTTCACACAAAAAATGATGGCAGATTTAGATTAAGCACACCAATAAACCTTAATATTGAAAAAATCATCGAAAATTAAAAAATGTTTCTTTTTTTCAGTTCCGAGGATGCTCAAAATTTTGAAAGCCACAAAATTACTTTCTAAGCTCTGAACCTAATCTTCAGTTTACCCGATATCGTCGTTCTTGAACTCGTTAAAAAGAGGATAGTTTCTGCTTTCCATACATATAAAAATTATTGGATTATCTTAGAAGGTCTGCATAAAAAAAGGTAATTACCATATAAAAACAAAATTAATATAAAAAGTTTTTATATACCAAGGTTAAACCAAATTGCGTAGTTTAAGGACCTTTACCGACAACCCAAATTTGGTTTGAATTATTCAAAGGATTTCTGATTTATACCATGGCAATATTTTTAGGCCACAAATTTTTGTTTTTAGATTCGCTCGAAAATTTAAATATAGGGGTTCTTCAAATACTAAATCCAAACCTGACGCCAGTGTTGAATCAAAAAATTCTGTTAATATACTTCAATTCGTAGAAGAACACCGTTTTCATTAGATGTAAGTCAACATACCCTTCAGATCGCTCTAAAATTCAATTATTTCGTTTTATAAAATTGGATCACTCTAAAATTTACTATTTGTGGATCACGAATAATGTTTTTGTATTACTAAAATACTTTGAACTCAGCCTTAAATATTCAAATTAAATTAAATTTACTGCGAGATCCCAAATAAGGCTGTGTTTCTAATCATGCACATATCATAATATAAAGAGATTATTTGTGATCAAGAAATGGTAAATGTTACACACTTACACCTCCGCAATAATAAGCATTATCGTAGTCAAATAATGCATGTTTACCCTATAATAATACTGTTGTATATTTGATATTGTACAACTCTATAGATCTGTCAAAACGCTCAAAATTTAATCTTTCATTTAAAATATTTGGTCTCTCTAATATTTAATATTACTTTTACTAATTTTGTTTTACAGCGGTGTTACAAAATTATAATATATACTATTTTTTGATCACAAATAATATTTTTTTTTTTATAATATACATATCATGTACATGCACATGGATAAAACCTAGCGATTAAGGTCGTATTTATGTGTAATATAAAAACGTTATTCCTGAACCAGATTGTAAATTTTAGAGAGATCCAATTTCTTAAAACGAAATAATTGAATTTTAGTGCGATCTGAAGGTTATATTAATTTGTATGTAACGATAAGGGTGTTATTCTGCAGAGTGAAGTATATTAAAAGAATTTTTTATTCAAAATGGGCATCAGATTTTGTTTTAGCACTTTGAAAAACCTCTATATTCAAAGTTTCGAACGAATGTAAAAATAAAAAAAATTGACTAAGGTTAAGTAACAATGCATCTGTAAGAAAGTTTAGTTATCCAAATAGATTAATATTATTATTATTATTAATTTATTATTTCATAATCATACATTCATTAATAACATACGTTATATATTTTTAATTCAAATTTGAGAATATTCAGTATTTTGTTTTTTCATAATTGAAGGGGTTGGTGGATGAAGGAGGTATCTGTTGGCTTATTTTTTGTTACTTACAGAAAATGGTCTGTATCTTTATGTGATCATATCTTTTTTCTGTCCTGATAATGCCTGAATTGGCGAAACGTTGAGAGCTTAGTAATTTACCGTTATTTTAGTGGCTTTATATTTGGGTTCTTCTAATTACAAAAATACTTACAATTTTTTTTTTTATATTTTTTGGAGTGTTTACTCATTTATATTAATATGGCGGATGAATAATTATAATGAACATTAAATGAAAATATGGGAAGATATTAAAGTATCCCCCGCTAGCTTCAAAAAAGTTTCCAACAAATAATTAGTAAATAAAAACAATTTTGTTGTGCCGAAGAAAATTGACTGTAGTTCCATTAACAAACCATTGAAGTACATTTTACAAATTAAGTGATGCTTTGTAAAGTGCGCCCTGCCCTGGATAGAGGAGCCTTTGATGTGAGACAATCCACTTTGGCCCGGTTGGATACAAACTTGATTCATTAACTAAAACATCTATTGGATCCAAGTCGAGTAGCTTTGATCTTCAGCCACCTATCAGTTTGATTAAACTCGATAAATTACAATTAAACCTTACACATTTGGTTTGGTATTCTTGTGGACAGTAGGAAACTTTAAAATTGTCTTCAGAATTGACCTTTTTCAGGTCGAATTAATTTTTTTTTTTTTTTCGCGATTTTGTCTTGAAAGAACCGAGATTGCGGAAACCCGAGTAGCAGTTACTTTCTATAGCCGCCATATTATTTATTGTGTATTCAGTTGAATTTTGTGGTACTCGCATCATGTAACCGAAATTATGGATTATAAATAAATACACAAATTTAGATATTTTCTATGAATTTATATACAATTTTCAATGTAATCAAGATTTTTTTTGTGTTCTAATTCAACTACATTTCGAGCGTAACGCACATCCTTACATTAGTTAGAAGGTTGATTAATGTAGTATACCATTATGCATGGGTAAGTGTACATACAATCTGGCCCGAAAGCAACGAAGTAAATATAGAGATAGCATAAACATATTTGAGAAGATTATTAATTCCGCTAAAATCACCTGAAGGGTGTATTCAACTTCGAAGATAGAATCACGAGTCTTAAACGGTATCAGGTACGATTAAATCGACTATCTGTTGAGATGTACAAGAAGCGTGGCTTTGGCCTGTTTCATATATATATATATATATATATATATATATATATATATATATATATATATATATATATATATATATATATATATGACACATCTTCCTCTCCCCTCTTCCAAAAGATAGGATTTTTTTTTATAGGCTAGTCTTGAGATAAATAAGTAAAAAAAATATCTGAAATATCTCTGTTTTCACATTTAAATAATTATCGTCCTTGGAGAGTTAAAATAATAATAACGTGAAGAAGAAATAAAATATAAAAAGAACAGAGGCTGGGCTTGTGCTACAATTTGATATACTAATGGTGGATTTAAAAAAAAATATTTGAACTGTAGAATACTTGTAAGCATACATAATTTATATATCCACCATAGCGAAACTTTCATTATCATTATATACCTACCTTTTGGAGGAAAAGAGGATAACTATTAGGAGCTGGAATGGAATTAATAATCGGAAAACTTTGATTTGAAAATCCATCCAATTATTCTAGTAGAACTTTCACATTCTTGATAAAATCATGGCTTCTAAAGCATTTTCCACACTTTTTTCAAAACTTATGATCCAACACATTATTTTATTTATTATTTATTTTAATATCATAATAAATATTATTTTGTTGAGCATGCATTGTGTTTTTGTTTTTTTTTGTTAGTGTTTGTATGATTTTTTTGTGACAACATCGATGAGACTTGAGAAGCATAATGGAGAAACAGTGGTCGAGAAATATTTAAAAATAACTTAATGAGGGTTTGGATCAAAGAATTGACAAAACAATAGAACCAAGTTATATATATATATATATATATATATATATATATATATATATATATATATATATATATATATATAGTCAAGGTATATCATGATACACCAATAATGTAAATAATGCTAATAAATAACATAATAAATTAATACGAATTAAAGGAAAAACGAACGAGCAAGAAACCAATAAACAAATACAATACTTAAATAATACTATTTATTCACCTTGATAAATAATAATACAGAAACTATTATCGCTAAAGAAAGAAGCCAACGCCCTTCAATGACTGAAAAGAGGGGCATTCAGTGATACTTATAATATATATATATATACTTATAAAACGATGATGGAAATAAATAAATAAGATAAAGACAAAGCAATATAATCTTAAAAAATTGTTCGAAAGAATTAAATGTTAAAAATAGTGCGTGCTGTTTCTTCAACTATCGATCAGGTTTACAAAGAGGTAGAGGAGAATCCGGCAATCTAAGATACAAATGGCTCCCTTCACTGTCACTCCAGGAAAAGTCTCCTGGATGAGAATGAGTACTATTGCTTCCTGGAAGTCTGGAGAAAACAAATCCATTTCGTACTATTGCCCGACCATCTTCCCAACTTCTAATTTCAGTTACTGCCTGTAATATCCAGAATTTCATATCATATTTGCATTTATGATATTTGTACACTATTTCGTTTTTTTTACTGTTATTACGAAAGATAAAAGGCAATGCAGTGAATTGTCAAAGAGATGAGGATGTTGTAAAATAAAATGCATCCTTGTAGATCTCAATTTTCGAAACCGTTATTATTTTTTAAAATATTTTAATATTTAATATTCCAGTAGCAAAATGGAATGTTTTCCTGCCTTATCAATACATCCCTGGATGTTCAATAGCCTCTAGATCTATGCATGATTTCCATTGTAACCATCCTTATTTAACCATATTCTAGGAACTAGAAAAGGATTTTCACATATTAAATCAAGAAAGGTTGCTCTGATAGTTAACAGTGAGGAAGTTTTCATAAAAATATATTTATATTGGTTTTCGATACTAAAATATTAATAATGAATAGTAACGCATGGCCACTATCGGTATTCGTTGGTACAATATAGACTTTTTTTAAAAGAAATATTCAATTATCTTCTATAATAACTTTAGTAGATTGGGATTTCTAAAAATCCTATCGATAGATTTTTTTCCGTGATATTCTGGACTATTTTAGTTTTTTCAATTGAAGCACTGATTTTTTTTTTAATCAACCATTAAAATTTTTTACAGGTATGTAATAACGATTTATTTTTATAATACAGGGTGCGGCAGAAATCACTGATACATTTTGAAGAGTTGTAAAAAAACAAATCAATGTCAAGGTTTTAAAAATTACATCTTATAAATATCGGCCGTTATTGACTGAGCATTGCCGAAGATTCCAGGAATGTTATTTCTGCCTCACCATAAATACCGATACAGTAACAGGTTAGCGGAATGTGCCCAATTATTAGATACTTGCTCAATATATTCCATATCCATTACTTGTTTACTAATTGCTTTATAAACTACTTGCTAGTGATCATTGAGGCACTGGGAAAGTAAAACAATTGCCAATTGGAGCCTTTCCTACTCAGACCGTTCCAATTATTCAATAAACCAAATACAAACAATTATTTTGATATAATAGACATTTTTTCCAAGAATCTTTGTCTGTTTGGAGTCAGCAGGCGCACGGGGACGTATATTTCTTTCCCCGAAGCAGACCGTCCATGGACCAAACCTGTGGGCTAATTGATATCCTGGAAAACCACAAAGCGATTTGTAATTTTAGGTACATGTGGTGAGGTTGCCCGGTCTGTGTGAGTTGCCTTCGGTAAGCTGACAGGCCTCGCGCACCCGGAAGGTGGGTAATCGCCAGGGGAATCACGGGCTGCCTGGCTTCCCCCGATAGATGGTCACCCATCCAAGTACTTACCACGCTCGACGTTACTTAACTTTACCTATAGCAAGCGCCTTAGCCCGTTCGGCCACTCCTATTAAATACATGTTATTTAAATCTCGACCACTGTAGCTACATTCAATTAGGAAATAGTGCAGCGATACACCTACTTGGTTGTAGCCTCTTCTGCGTGCTGTTGTCCATCGTCGCCTGTCGGGGAGGTTCCTGGAGAGCTCTTGCCGCTGGGAATACAAGCCTCGTTCGGGGAGTTGCTTCCAGAGCCCTGAAACATATACGTCCAAAATAATTGAATACTAGGGGGCATTCATGCTCCAAAGATGGTTGTAATCACTGGGAAAAATAAAAAACATTATATTTATTTAATTAATTTTATATATTTATTTCCCCACAATGAAGTTGGCTCGATAGATTAAACACACAAGCTTTGGGGAAATTGTTGGAGTTGACATGATTTTAAAAATGATTTCTACATCACTGTTAAACCGCTTTTTACCTTTTTGAAAAAAAATGGCTCCGAGTCTGTTGGTTTTAGATTTTTTTTCTTCCACGCCCTAAAACCAAATTCGCTTAAGATATCAAATTGGTTAGGAATTCGAAAATCATGTCAACTCCGACAATTCGCCAAAGCTCGTGTGTTTGATCTATCCGTTAGTTTCGATCTGTTATTTTTTTTTATTTTTTTTTTTTTAATGCATTGAGTCGTTTCATCAATGAAGAACGTGTTCCTTTCACGTTTTTGGCGTGAAGACAGGCCAAGACTTCATTAGCTGACCTATATTCATAGAAACTATTTTCTTCAGATTTAAATTAGCTGAAAGACCCCAAGGGTTATCCTTACTTTTTTTTGGAGGGTACCCTGCATAAATTAGAAATGGACCCGGGGCATCATAGGATTACTGTATAGACAGTACCCGCAATACTGAACAGTTGTGAGAGTTTGCGGGTTTAAACGACGGACACGGTCGTACGAGCCTAAAGGTTTTATTAAATATATTTAATAGCTGTTTAGAATATCCGACTCTATAACCAACAGAAAATAGTTTCAATGTGTTTTTATATTTAAAAAGCGGAGTGGGGTTCGAGTCCGGCCGAGGAAGATAATTTCTTTGTTCTGTTACGCCAGGCGTGGATCAAATCTGGGCTCAGGATACTCTCCTGGGGTACGCCCAGTCTCTAGAAGAGGTAACCTTGGCAGCAGTTTACATCATTTCCTTGTATAAATGTTGGTCAAGAAACAGTTTATCCTTTCCAAGTACACAACCCTTCATGGGTTGTAGTGCTTTTAAATATAAATATAAAATTATTTTGCCTGAAAATTATAACAACCAAAAAATGCTAGTTCATTTAGAAAATTGCAGTCGAGAAATGAATTTTACTTTAACACCATCTGATTCCGGGCTTAGCCAGGATGTTTATATTATTTCATATGTTTATATAATTTTATAAGTTTACATATGTAAGTACTGACCAAAGGACTAGCAGATGGAGGTCTGGATACCGGAGAAGGAGACTTCTTTATGTAGTAGCTGTTGACAGCAGGACTCCTGAGGGCCGAAGTTGGTCGCCTGGAAAATGCCAACGGTCGACGCGGCTTGGAGCGGCCGCGCCTGTAGCAGAGGCAGGTTACTGCGGAGAGAGAGACGAGGAGCAGGCTGCAGCCGAGCAAGATAGACACCAGCCCAGGTCCGCTCACTGTACACACAGAATAATTACGTTTATATTATACTGTATTTTATTTACTTAAATATTCACATATTAAAATAATATAATACTTTTATGAAATACAGATAAAATGTTGGATTAGTGCACACACAAAGTTATTAAACAGTGTATTAGATAGCGATGGAACTAATAAAATGTTGCGGGTTCAAGACTGCATAATAAATCTTTGCGAAACAGAGATACAGGTCAATATACAGACTAAGCAGGATGCCAATTTAATAAATGTGGACAAAGTTTGCTTTGGGTTTACATGTATCTAATATAAGTATGCTACTAATTTCACTTTTTAATAGATATGGGTATAAGGATCCTCTGCAAGAAGTTCGGGCCTGTTTGTAGCGATACCAATGAGGGTCTGTACCTGAAGTATCTAGTGTATGACCAGTAGCCAGAAGGACTCAGAGGGCTCTGAAAGGCATAGATCCATTGAAAACTGCACATCGAAAATTCCATCCAAATGCAATACTTTCCTTATCTTGTAGCAGTAGGAAAGTAAAGAGACATTGCCGCACTATCTCTCTGTCGGGACAGTACTACTACGACAGTAAACTGTCACCGAGGCATTAGGCCATTCGCACAATATCCAATTTAACAAATATCCTGAACTTGTTTGAGAACTCGCGCTAAATACAACATTCAAATTTAACCTTTAGGTTTAGATCGAAAAACTATGTGCTGGGGTTTATAGGGAAATTAAAGGAACATCACGCATGTGGCACATATCCTGCTTATCTTACATAAATGAGTTGTAATCATTCTTTACCTGAAAAGTTTTAGAAAGGTCCCGAAGAAGTGACTTTAGTAGGAATAACCTGGATGTAATACAGTACAATTATGAGTGGTAAAAGTACTAGTAGAAAGGTTTGTTTTTAAAGGATACAGGCTACTTACCGTCAATAGGTAATAATAATTTTATTCATTTTTTTTTTAATTTACTGTTTTTTAATATAATTGTTTAAATGTTATCGTGTTTTAAAATTTTACAGTGTAAGTCATAGGTGTAATAAGGCATGGGCTAACTTGTACTTGTATTTTTGTACTTTATTATGAAACAGGAGGTGTCTATAAAGTAAAGTACAAGATGTTATATAGTTGTTATATATTGTTATCATGTTGAAACACGATAACATTTAAAATAGTTATATTAAAAAATCAGTGAATTAAAAAAAAAATTATTATTATCTAATGACGATAAGTAACTTATAACCTTTCAACACGAACCTAACAACGGAACAAAATATCAACACGAAATTAACAACATATCGCCCACAGTCTTCACGCTAATGAAGTTAGGAAAACATAATTTCTGCAATAATTTCCTCAGGACTTAATTATTTTGAAAAAAAAAAGAAGGCACTTCCTCCACTTTCTAGAACTGTTGAGGAAGTTGATTAGCTTTGCAATCCAATTCCACATTAATCATAGGTGCAAAAGTAACTGAGTAAATTTCAGAACTTGGAAAATGGAGTTCCATGTAGTTGATTGAAGGCAGAAGGGAAATTGATTTTTCCCTTTTTTTTCCCTCACCTTCGTGACCTTCCCGTCACACCATCTATACGTTAGTGCCTTACTGCATTGGGCAATTAAGTGGCCATACTCCTGGCATCTTAAATACATTAGTGCGTCCAGGGTCCATATTTCATAATAAAGTACAACAGTACAAGTACCAGCGAGAAAAGTTCAAGCGGAAAGGTTCGTGCTGAGAGGTTACAAGTTACTTATCGTCAATAGGTAATAATAATTTTATTCATTTTTTTTTAATTTACTGTTTTTTAATATAATTGTTTTAAATGTTATCGTGTTTCAGCATTATAGTAATGTTTCAACAACTATATAACATCTTGTACTTTACTTTATAGACACCCCCTGTTTCATAATAAAGTACAAAAGTACAAGTTAGCCTATGATTAATGCTGTAAAATGTTAAAATACGATAACATTTAAAATAGTTATATTAAAAATACCTGGTGTGGACAACACATGGCTTCCTTGTACGCCTATTAAACTATAAAATAGATGGCTCAAAACCGTGATCCTGAATTTGGTTACTAGTTTCCGAAGATTGCAGAATCTCAAAAAGGAAATTCGGCGTCGCGACATCCGTCTATTCACATACACGCACACAAGCTCTTGTTTTTGAAGGTCTCATTCCGTTATTATATGTCGTTTTTCTTTCAGTATGTAACAAGCTCTCAAGAGATTTCTCAGTGTTCGGTGACAACATTAGAACGGTCAATGTCACTAGATAAAGCATTGGAAATCGACGGTTTCGACATTTTAAGCGGGAGAGCCCAATTAATTTATATCTTATTTTCCTGCTGCAGAGTTGTTCAGCTCACAAATGGGGAGGAAAACAATTATTTTAACCAAAATTTATTATGCTATTTATATTAATATGCAAGTCTCATATACCAAATTTGTGAAGTTTTCATTACATTTTCATATAATTTTTTATGAAAAATCAATAATGGTCTTCAAGTAAAGTACCACTTTCAGTTACCATTAGATTTTATAACAATCCTTAATACAAAATTTCAACTTTCTACGGCTAACCGTTTTTGAATTATGCGAGATACGCATGTACGAACATAGGAACGTACGTACAGACGTCATGACGAAACTAGTCAAAATGGATTCAGGGATGGTCTATGTTTACCTTAAAATGACTATGTTGAAGTTACAGTTCATACTTAATAAGTAATTAGCCCCTCTCTTCAATCTCTTCAATTACGAACATCACTGTTGGAAATAGTAGGCAGGAAAAGCTTCTAGCACTGATTTGTTAAATAAGCCTTCTATATCTTTTCCTGGGTAAATGTTATAGATATCGAGTTGGGATTCCCCCACTATAATTTAGCTTTCATAAGTCATATTTAAAATTTTTAAAAAATTTGCGCTAACGATAATAGACCGTATTTTCAAAAGGAAGATTAAAATTATTTTATATAAATCACAATATTTTTATTTTGTGGAATGGAAGCACATGACTATGTTTATTCCATTCTATTTTTATTATAAATCTGAAAACCGAAAATTAAAAAAAAACATTGAAGAAAATTATTATTATCTACAAACGATAAATAACATGTAACCTCTAAAAACGAATCTTTCCACTAGTATTTTTACCATTTATACTGGTGGTTTTGTACTTCATTATGAAATAAGGCACAGGTATTCTCACTGATGGGTTGACTTGAACAACCCAAGTTCTTTTCAAATCGTTCCTCTCCAGATTTGAGAAGCAGGACCTGGACCACCCTTTTCTCTCTATCTCATCCGGAGATTTCCGGAATCCTTGTCCCTCCAGCCTGTCCCAAAGAACCTTCTCCAACGTTGCTGTATTCCAGTTCCTTGAGACTCCGCTTGGTTCCACTCTTGGTCTTCAAGTCTTGGCCAGACTCGTTCTCAGGCCATTCCATTCAGGCGTACCGTCCTTGGTCATCCTAATGATCCTAGGTCTACTCCAGCTTTTTTGAGCTCATCGTGAGCCATTACCTCCCAAATATTGTTAGGATTCCAGTTCTGATGTTCGCCACTAACGGTGTTATAAGTTGAGGAATAATATTTAGGTCTGGATTCAGTGCTCGGTGCATTTAGTGTGTGGCGGGACTGCATTTCATAACCCCTAGAACACGATTATGGAAATTTTGAAAAAGTCTGAGATATATTTATATACGACGTACATACGTCGTATATATATATATTTCTCCCCACTGCATTTCAGCACATCCTGTGGCCCCCTTTGGGTCTAATGAGCTGAAATTCGGTATGATGAGTTTTCTTCTAGATAGAACCATACCATAAGAATATTGGTAAATTTCGGTGTTTGTCTGAACTTTTAGCGTTTTTAAAGTTTTGGGCATCTCTACAGTTCAACAAAATTAGTTTATAGGTTTTGAAATTTGTATGTAAATTTAGTTGGTACAAGGGCAGTATCTTTTGGACGTCTCAACTGATTTTCCCGATTCCCCCGAGTTTTTCAATTTTTTTTTACGTAATGCGCACCTCTAAAACACCTACTAATTGAGTTCAAGGGCTGAAACCTATTTCATTTTAAATTTAGTTAAATTACCTATAAAACAAAAGAAGTTCCATCGAAATCGGACCACTATTAGTAAAGATATGGCTATTTCAACTGCTTCAATACCTTTTTAGTCGTATTTTTCTCAAATAAAATAGGCTATTGAACTAAATCGAAGGCCAATGATGAAGAACAATGAATTTTCAATACTATTTTTTTATTTTAGTGAATATACGACCTCAGTGACGGAGCTTTTTAGTTATTTTTATTCTCAATTCTTTTGTTATACTAAACAGTTCAATAAAATTTTTAGATCGGTTGACGTACGACATAGTACGTTGATAGTATATAAGTGTTTGGTATTATTATACATATTAAATTAAATGTAATATAAATTAGTATCATAAAACATTTATGAATTACGAACGTAATTAAGGCAAGAGATCAAATACATGTTGGCACTCACCAAGGTTTAAGTAAATTATATCAAACAGAAAAGATTACATTGGTTTGTTGTCGCACTGAATTACTAATCGAAGAAAAGTCTGGTGTTTGTAGGAAAATGGTACGGTCGGGATTTTCCCATTAATTCCGATGAGTAATTGGTTTTTCTGTTATGGATGGGAATATATTTAAGATTGGACTAGTGGAGATATTTATTTGGTCATTTAAGCAAAAATCTGGAATGGATTTGAAGGATTTTATTATTTGAAGTTCTTCATATATATTTAATTTGAGACTGTTTTCCACGTGATGTATTAATTTAACTCCTGAATCTTTGATGAATTTATGGGATTTTTCAATCCCCAAAATTTTTAAAGTAATTCACCATAAAAGAATATTCAAAACAAACGAACTATAATTGATTCACAAAATACTTCGTTCTGATAAGGAAATAATCTTTAAGAAAGATTAGACAAACCAGGAATTGTAGCCGACCAAGATTAACAATTACAAGATGTTGTTTATTCTTAAAGGACTTTTCCTATTTTCAATTAGGACTCACTCGTTAGGAGACTTCCTTCCCTCGCAGGATTCATCTCTTTTATCGAATTAAGGAGTTCGCTCCAAAGCAGGCGACCCTTTGTATTTTCATCCCGTCTCGAAATTTCTTGTTTAGAAAATAGCATGGATTCTTAGGGTTCAGTTGGAAACTTTACATCTAAAGCTTGTTTAAAAATAAGCCCTTATTTGGCTGCTAATGAAAATTGGAGAATTTGATTTAGTGGAACTTTAAGTTCATTGTTGGAGTTTTACCCGAATGTAGTATAATTATGAGTTCCTGTTTTTACTAACACTATTTCGTTGCTGCACGGGAAATTCTTTGTTAAACATTCCCTTGTTCAAAATTTAATTTACAAATTTGAATAAGGTCTCAAAGAGAAGGATAGGATATATACATATAGGCTTAACCGGGAATGCTAGAAAAACAAACTTTATTCTGGGATTAGATCCCTTAAGAATAACAAATATGTGCAAGTAAAAAAGAAAATAGAAAAAATGTCTGGGCAAAGGCTACATTAATAATAGTTGAGATCCGCATGATGGTATAGAAGGATCAATCTAATTAGGGATTGATAAATTATTTGCAACTTCTATAATTTTTTCAGCCACCAGTACAAACTTTTCTGTTTGATATAGTCCATTTAAACCGTGAACCGAAGATGAATGTATAACATTCGAAACTAGTTTTCAATAAAACAAAATTATCGAAGTGGCAAATAATTTATTAATCTCTAATCACATTAATAACAGTCAATTGATATTTACAATTATCTCAATTATAACATATATGTAAAGAGACAAAGAAAAAAAAAAAAGAACATTCTTCTGGTAATAAAATAAAAATAAATATAATTGTAATGACGAAAAAAAAATTAAAAGAAAAAATATAAAAAGAAAGAAAAAATCGAAGAAAATTAGAATATAAAAATAACGAAACAATCCAGAGTTAAAACAATTACTCACAACTAAACAGGATTTAATGATTAGAGGATATAAAAATGATAAAAATAATTAAATGGATCATGATCTCATAAGAGTTGAAATATTGTATGATCATTGAAACAAATATTTCCCCTCTAATCAAGATTTTAATCTTGAATTAAAAATTCACGATTGGAGAGCGTCTTTTTTGGGAAGTGAGGAGATGTTGAAAAAGGTGGAATTTGAAAGAGGAGAGGGAAGAAGAATGGCGGATATTAGAAGGGAGGGAATTGTAAGAGGATAATGGAGCGGGCAAGAAAGGAACGTTCGAATGTATACACACACACAAACACACACACACACAGACACACACACACACACACACACACACACACACATATATATATATTAAATGAAAATGATCGAAAGTTTTATAAAAATTATTTTATTTAGTTAAAATTGGATATTTTCATACACATAATTTTTTTGTGTTTTGTATTATACAAATTGTAATTACTGTTTTATTTAATTATAAAATTTTTTCTCAGTATCGACCTTTCAAAAATTAACAGCCTATCCTCATCAGCTTTATTCCATGCCCATATTTCAGATCCAAAGGCGAGGACCGGGCGAAAAACGACTTTGTAAAGCCCAATTTGGTCTCATAATAAACCTACTTTTAAATTGCTTGGCGAGGCCAAAATAGCACCTGTTTGCTGCTGCGATCCGACGTTTAACATCTGGAGATACATCGCCATCCGAATTCATCTCTAACCCCAAATACACAAAGATCCCTCTCAAAGTTGTATGTCCCAATCTCAATATGCTCTTCCCTTAACGCTTGCATATGTTTAGTTTTTGTTTCATTGACAAGTCCAAACTTTCTAGCTACCTTTTCTAGTTGAAGAAATGCTTCCTTCAGAGCAGTCTGAGATCTGGCAACAATATCCGAATATCTGGACGGTTCTGTTGAAAATTGTGCCCGTCGTTTGTATTCCAGATTCCTCCACCGCTCTTTCTTCAGCAAGATTAAAAGGCAGGCAGGCTAGCGCATCACCTTGCCTAACTACTGTACTGGTTTCTAATTCTTCAGACATATTCGATCCAATCTGAACCGTACGGCGAGCCGTATTAGTTTGGAAAGAATATTGAGATCATGCAAAGCCTGATACAACTCTCGTCGGTCAACACAGTCATAGGCCGACTTGAAGTCAATAAATAAATGGTGCGTTGTGATTTTATATCCATGTGCCTTCTCAAGAATCGTCCTAATAGAGAAGATCTGGTCGGTGGTGAATCGCCCCTTCCTGAAGCTTGGTATTTTCCAAGAACTCTTTCTGCATGGAGGACAAGTCTGCAAAAGATGATATTGGATAGGACCTTGTAAGCGTAGGGAAATAGCGTGATACCCCTATAATTATTGCAATTAGCCTGGTCTCCTTTTTTGTGAATGGGGAATATTACTCCTCGTTTCTATGCTTCTGGTAGGTCTTCTTCCTCCCATATCGATATTATTATTTCATGGACAACTTTTCTGAGCTTCAGGAGTTCTGCTCGAATTCGGTCATTCCTCGGGGCTTTGTGATTTTTTCGTTTTTTCATTGCCTTCTCTATCTCTTCATCATCAGTTGGCTCTCCCTCCATTTCATCATTCATTCCACATTCGTTCTCTTCTTCCACGTTTCGTCCATTACTATTTTCTTTGTCAAGGAGTTCCCCGAAGTGACGCTTTCATCAATGCAAGATAGCATTCTTTTCAGTTAAGAACATACCATCTTCTCCTTTACACCATTTTATTCTCGGTTTAAAGTCATATAAAGTCGAACTTAGCACACACCTGCCCCATATTGCACCCATATTATCTTGTATGCAGTTGCAAATTTAAATAAATGTAAATTTAATAAGTATTTGTTATGTAAATTAATATTAATAATTATATATTTTATTGTATATATGATTTATCACTACTATATATTATTACGGTAGTATAGATCCCTTTTCTGGCTCTCAGGAGCGATGGATTTTGATGAGTGAGGTATCAAAAGAAAAGAAATTTCACGGAGAAGAGAAGAATCCTAATTTTAATTCTTTAATTCTTACTAGAGCTTAAATAAAAGTGATGAAAAAACTAGGAGGTTTCAAAGATTCGACGTCTGAGGGTCGGCGGATCGAGACGGAATAAGTTGGGTTTTAATGATTTTGACGCAGGCATCAAGATCATATATGATCCTCTGGATCATGTTGGTCCAGCCTTTTAAAGCCTTAAAACCTACCATTTTCGAGATAACGGACGATATAAGTCCACACGGGCCCTATGCCATTTTGCGTAAGTGTCTACTTTATATCAATTTGAGTCTGTTTAATAAAACTTTTAATGAGTGGGAAATTATATATTGTTTCCCATGTCCAACCCCAAAGGGCACTGCTAAATATGAATATTACATATACAAAATATTATAGCTGAATTTAATTGCCTAACTGCTAAATTGAAGAGATTTTCCAGGGGGACTAATTACTTATTAAGTATGAACTGTAACTTCAACATAGTCATTACAAACCATATAGCTTCACCAAATGTGTGTGTTAAATAAACTTTTTTGGTAATATTATATTGCTTACACGAATTGATATGTTTCCCTAATATCGCTTATACTTCTAATGTATTAGGATTGATATCTAATGCGAAAGTTCTCGCTCGGGTATACTAGTTAAAAACAAATTTTTACTTGTTTCTAAGAGTATTATTTTTAGAAAGGAAACAAATTATTTCTTGGAGGATTCCAATTCCAACTCTAGAACGTTGAAGAAGGGAGGCAATAGGCGTTGAAGAAGCATTTTCCGCCGCCAATATAAACCAAGACAAATAAGAAGCAACAATTTTTCTCCAGGTTTTCATTTATTCCAGTAAGAAGCCGGTGTTGTAAACTTTAATTATTTCTGGCCTTTACAGCGAGTGCCCTGGGACCTGACGGATTCCATCAGGAACACTCTCTCTCTCCTCCTCCCCTTCTCCTCTCTCTCAACCGTAACGAAGTAATTACGAAAAAGGAATACACAAGAAGAGCCGAGAAAGAAATAAAACCGGAATCAATTTCAATCAGGAGTTTCATTTAGCGAAACAAACCAGCAGCAATAACCTCTTATTTCTTTCTGTCTTTTAGTCTCTGCCACTTTAATTATAATTTCATCATTTGTATCTCTTTGTTTCTCTTTATAAGAAAAAAAAAAAAGAGAAGATGATAAAGAAGCCTATTTCTATATGAATATAAAATTGTTTTGGCGTAAAACTCTCTTTATTGTTGTGATCTGACAAACCTTGAGGTGCGTTTACACGAGAGAGTTTTACAGCCTCGAGAGTTAAACTCGCAATGAAATAGCCTCCGAGTATTGGACAGTGAGTTTTATGAGAATTAGTGATGCCATGTCGCTGCAGATGTCGCTCCTCTCGGAGAGGAGTTTCATTCAATCATAAGAGTTTTGAATTCCCTGACAGTACTCTCGAAGAAAGCAGAAGGATGTGTGTGACGTTTACTAAGGATGTGAATATCGAAAAAACATATCGATATATATCGAATCGATAGTTTTTTTAATATAAAGAAATATTAGTTCAATATACCGAAAAAATATATCGATATTTCGATATATCGAAACCTCGATATTTTTAATCATTTAAAGGGACATCCACATATCGATATCTCTGTGCCGATATAATTAAGATATTGTTTTTATTAAGTTTATTTCCTACAGGATTTAAATCCCAATAAACAGATTTTTTTCCAAATCTTCCTCCGATTCATCTAGACTTTTTTTTTTTTTTTAATTTTATAAAAATATTAGCGATATGTTTTAATACCGATATTTTTTTGTCGATGTCGATATCAATATCAATATAGATTATATATCCCTAGAACCCCACAGCCACTATAGATAGTAATACGAACACACCACACCGCAATTTTTTATGGTTATTTGTTTGTCGAACCTGTCGTACATGTAGAATTTATCTATTTATTTCTCCTTTATTTTATTTTTTTTAAATATCGGTTTTCGATACTCAAATTTTAATATAGATATTACGATACATAGAAAAACATATATCGGACAAAAATATCAATATATTTTTTAAAGAATATTGATATATTGATATTTTATCAACTGCTCTGACGTAACATTACAACTCTAGTAGAACTCACCCCTGAACTCTCAGAGTCCTTTACAATTGCCAATTTTAAGAGAGTGAATTATTTGTCGTGTAAACACACCCAAAGAATGGAGAAAAACTATTTAACTACATAATTACGAGACAATAACAGGTTAAATTGATATTAATGAGCAATCGGTTGATGATCAAATATTCGATTTATTGGGAAGTAAACTGCATGGAATTATGCTTATATAAACACAAGAGATATGAAAGCAAAGTTTTTTTTTAATCTATAATATGGAATAAGATTATTTAATAAAATTCAAAATACCAGATTCAATAGGGTGATAATTTTTAATTGACTTATCCAAAGGGATTTTCGATCTGAATACTTCAAAATTAAAAAAAAAATATATTAGATCTGGCACTTGAAGAGAGAGAGGTTATAAATATCTATTTTTAATTATTTTATTTTATTCAATGCAAAAAATAAATCTGTCTGCGGTCGCATGCACGGAAGTTATTGGTTGCGACAGGGACCTATCACTACCTATTCAGACAGCCAATCGGATCTCCAGGCCCTGGAATCCTCCAGGGTAACTTCCGTTCTGGTAAAAGAGTGCAAACAGCCATTGGACCTACTTGCCTGTTCGAAGAGATTGGAATTAGTATGGGTTCCTGGACATAAAGGAATCAAAGGCAACGAGATAGCTGACCAGCTTGCAAGGAAAGGCGCTATCCAGGCCAGGACCCAGAACCCAGGACCCAGAACCTTCAGTAGACATCTCTAAAAGGTATAAGCGGAAGAAGGTCCAGGATTGGACATGGAAAATAGCAAGTAAGGACTGGAGGGAGTTTGTCGACCTCAGACAGGCTAACGAACTAATTAAAAAACCCTCAGCTTCTAGAACCAAATGGCTGCTGGGCCTCAACAGAAAGGAACTCCGACTGCTTATCGGGGTACTTATAGGTCACTGCAGGCTTAAAAGACACTTGAAGATCTGTGGAGTAGCAGAGGATGAGACCTGCCACTCCTGTGGGCAGGCTCCTGGAACTGCTCTACACTACATAGCCGAATGCAATAGATATGCGTCGCTAAGATACAGATTGTTAGGATCTGATAGAATCAGAGAACAAGAGGCTCCCTCCATTGAATGGACGTCCCTTCTGAATTTCATCAGGAAAACCAGAATGTTCGACATGGAGGGTTAATAAATATTCCATAAATATGAAGAAGAAAATTTACGTTATCAGTGTCAGGTTATGCGAGAGAACAGACAACTTGGTTGACCATGAAATACGTTAAGTACCAGGTTGTGTGATACGTGTTTACTTCTGCTGATCAGCTGTTTTTAATATAAACTTTCTCCGCTGCTGTTATATTCCCTCCCTTTTCCTTCAGTATGTGATGAGATGTCTTGGAGTGATGTATTGCCTCTAATCGATGGGACTTTTATAGATTGTCAATGCTAAATGTGCAGTATTTGGTCTGCATTTATATTAATCTGTCTTTTTCTGTCTTGATGATGCCTGAACTGGCGAATAATATATATATATATATATATATATATATATATATATATATATATGTGACTACATCTAATGTTCATATTCCTCAGCGATATTTGGAAAAGTAAGGATATGTTTATACAAAATACAACTAAATTAGTGGTGTAACAGGATAGGTGGTTGAAGGAGGGGATGGGGAGGTTGAAGGCTTTGTTAGGTCTTACCTCCCTGTCAGTTGTAACGCAATATTTCAGAGCTCTCAGCAAATTGGAGGGAGATCATGTTGGCAGTGTTTCCTCTCCCCCTCCCCATCCGGCTACTGACCATGGCACAGTTTACTTAGGGCCTCATATCGATCAATATCGACCTTCAACTCTCATATCGAATCTACTTTTTTTCTGGAAAAAGCGCGCTGGAAATATACATCAGTTATTTTTTTTTCGTGTTGTGGCTTAGATACGAGGAATTTTCGAATTGATAACGACTTTTCTTTTCTTTTTCAGCCCGACGATGTTACTAATATATGTGCATCCAATGTTTTTTAAAAACACCACGTCCTAGAAGAAAAGAAGTTTTCATAATAGTGAGAGTATGGTTGATCGTGAAAAATGTACATGGGAGAATCTTGGTTGGGGGTCAATAAATAAACACACAAATAAGAAAAACTTATTGTTATAATGTGTGCCGACGTTTCGGCCTAAGTTTTATATAGGCCATCATCAGGGCTAAGAAAAAACAAGATAACAAAAGATGTAACAAGAGTGGCAGTACCAGTAATAATAAAAGTTAACAAACAGTAAGACAATAAAAATATAAAGAAAAAAAGTAATATAAAGAATAATTTGCTGATCACAATATGAAAACAAGGTATTTTCTTTCAGTCAAAAAGACATTTTCATTCATTGATTCACTCATTAATTCATTCATTACACAAGCCTACAAAATTTGGGCTGTGATATGTGTTTTAACTTTTGATAATTGATTCCTATGTATTTTTTAGCTCCGAATCCGTAAATGGCCTTCATTTTTTCCCATATCAGGATTTTTTCGCAATCTGGAAATAAATATATCGCAAATATGGAAGAAAATCCTTTTCTCTGTTCCTAAACCAGGAGTATGAGGTACCAGCTACTAACAGGTACATCTCTCTAAGCCTCCAACCAAGCAATTCTGAATGTTCTTTGGTCATATGTAAGTCTCAAACCAAATATTTTTGCTCAAACCATGAAAAAACTATATAATTGCATAGGAAGAGCCAAAAAAAAAAAATGAATAAATTATAATAGATAAACTTTTTGAGTCTATTTTGAAGGCTTATATTTCCGCAATTGTTTGACTTTTTACAAATTTTGAAATTTGTGTTTAGCGAACAATTCTGACGTGACGAAGAAAATGAAGACCATTTTCTGATTAAGCACTAAATAATACATAAGAATTAGTTATCAAAAACTAAAAAACACAACCATCGCAGATTAGTGTTATTTGTTTCTGAATTTCTTCCTGCCTCTTATACTGTCAATAGTTCTCTTATAGTAAATAGCTCCTCTTATATACTTTTAACCTTTATAGCTAACATTTTCTTGCTTCGCTCGGTCCCTTGATTTCTTAAGGCTGATGCCCAGCTTCGGGAACATTGTTTGCGAATAACATTTCGTAACGTGGCGTTAAGTTTATTTTAAATTATCTTTAGGTTCTCTCGATTATGGAATCTCCTTGAGAAAGCGTTGCGGGACATGCTGCTCTCTCTCGAAGAGGCTGGAGATAAACTGTTTGCTATCCATGTTCCACAGGAATTAAGGAATCATAGCCCTCGAGGGACAGAAGTATCTCAAAGTTGATCTCCAGTAATATTCTCATACCAGCAAGAAATTGAAACAAATATTGTATTGGAATAATTCTCGTATTTCTGTGGGAAAATTATTTATTGTATTTTTATAATTTTTAGTTCCTTTGATGGACCAGAATTTCAGAATTACTATTCCGGAAGAGTTTATTTATCGTCATAGCAGACAGTTGCCTTTTTTATTGCTTATGCAGTTAATTGTAAGAGGTCTTGTGATTTGGTTGTGTTCGCTGCTAATGAGATATTCTCCAGTTATTTAACAAGACGCCATAAGGGTCAGGAATTTTATATTTTCCTTTTTGGAACATGTATTAGCAGGAAGATTTGGATGTAAAGTAATTATTTTCTGTTTTTTTTTTCCGATGGTCTATTATTTTTTCGACAGATATCTATTTTTGTATATAGATGCATATATATATATATATATATATATATATATATATATATATATATATATATATATAAAACTTAACGAGTCCGGGTTAGAAAACTTAAAAAAAAAGGAAAGGTTTTTAAATGATAACACAACAAGAGCTGGTTAATAACTGACTTTATTCAACAAGTAATCCTACTTATATACTCTTAGGGAGTTGTTTATATTACTAGTAGGCTTAAGTTCTATTCTTAACTAGGTCTGGCTCTTAACTTATATATATATATATATATATATATATATATATATATATATATATATATATATATATATATATATATATATATATATATATATACCTAGATTAGTAATGAAAGTATATACTTTTTTTTCATGTGTGCAAAGTTTAAGCTGTTTTATTATTTTTTTTCTTAACTCCAAGGGCCCAAATTATATGATTTTTTTCTCGTTTTGTAAGGATTTTAACTACCTTTCAAATGAGCATTTGTATAATTAACGAGAAATGTATCCTTTTATTGTTGTTTCCAAATAAAATATTCTTTCCGTCATAAAATTATTTTCCTTCTTTTTCTTGAGAATCTTGTGAGCCGTTTGGCACTACGCTGTATGGATCAACACACTACGCTCAATCTGGTCCTAGCCTTACCGTTTGAGGATTAGTATCTGTAGGATGCCACGAAACTTTTTTTTTACAAAATAATTCTATCAAATCGCTAGAAGTTTGGTCTGACCACATCACTATACTGCCGCCATATGCTAAAAGGCCCTGACTCCAAATAATTTTGCTTAATACATTTTTGTATTCTACCCGAAATGCTCTAAAAACTAAACCTTTTTATGACATTAGAAAGTCCAAAAACAAATTATTAGAATCTAACCATTGGATTTTGTCCTACCTTATGTCATAAAAAAGTGTAGTTTTTAGATCAATTCGGGCACAATACAAAAATGGATTTAAAAGTTTGGGCCTTTTAGTTTATCACTGTGCAATATACAGAAATGTATAGACGGAATTTACAAACAGAAAAATCTTTACGAAATTTTATGAACCATTGCGGAGAGGGTCTTGCGGGTCTTGCGGATAGCAATTTTTTATAATTTTCTTTGATCTTATTTACACTCGCAGGCTAGCATATAACCTGTGATATAACCGAAAATAAATTATATAACCGCGTTGTAAAATTCTTTTTTACACTATTTTTCATACGAATTTATAACATTGTTGTACAACTTTAAAAAACCTGTTATATAACTTAGTTTATTACATAGGTTGGACCAGGTTAAGAGTCCCTTTGTGTACTTGGAGTGGGATTAAGAACTCTTAGGTTCACAATTGAATCTTTAACAAGTTCCCTATCAATTTTTTTATTAATGGACCGTTTATTGCTGTTCAATCTACTTTCTTACTCTGTCATATTCTTCTCATGGTCTACATCTATCCCACCACCTATAATAGTCTTATGAGGACCATTATCTTTATTATTAAAAAGTAATCGTTATCAAGAAAAAGTAGTGTTTATTATTAAGATAGTCTATATGCTAGTAAGTCTGTATGCTATAGATAAGGTAGATAGCAATAGATTACTGTATTCTTACTAGAAGCAGTCTGATGTCACAATGTAATAGTCACTGTTGTAATATACGAGTATTACACGGCTTCAAAGTAACTGTGCACTTTTATATTGAAAAAATTATTGTTGTAAATTAAACTTTTTCTTAGGAACTTTTTTGAAACAGTTCATACAAGAATTTTTATTATAAGTTCTTACGAGAACTTTTAGGTCAGAAGTTATACAGTAAAGGCTCTTTAAGAACTTTATCATAAGAACTTGATCGTAAGAACTTATATACAAGTTCTATATCATAAAAGTTTTCGATACAGCTTTTTATTGATATTATAATAAAAGTTCTCATTATTAAAGCTCCCATTTAAATGAGGAAAATACTTATGGAATTGTGTTTTGAAAGATTTTTTGATCCTAAAAATGTTATTTCTTTAAATAAACATTCTGTAGATGGTTAAATTGAAATTCAAACAATTTTTTGAAATTAAAAATTAAATTTTAAGTAAAATAAATAAAATGGTACTTTATTGTTTTTCTATTTGTTCTTTTATTTATTGCCTATGTTTTTTGCTAAAAGATTTTTCAACAAACGTTCAACAATAATGCTGTCTCCCGATGGTTTCCTCACCTCCCGAAGATTCCATTCAAGCTTTGCCACATAATTATGTGACAATTTACATTTATAATGTGATAGTAGGAACTTCTATTAATAGAACTTTTATAAATAAAAGTTAAACTGAAACGTTTTGAAAAAGTTCAAAAACTGTTTAATTATAAATAAAGTATGATGTATTCTAAGCTTTCAACTCCTAGTGAATTCATTAACTGATGAAATCCACAATTGATTCAATTTTTCCGTTAGGTCTTTAATTAAAGCTCTCTTAACAAAGGGAACCTTTTTATAGCATCACTTCGTATTAACCAGTATGCAAAGCACAAGATAATGAAGCTGAAGGCTTCACTTTACAAAGGCATTGTCAACTTGAAGCGTATGGAGTACCCCTGAAGAAGAGATATCATCAGAAGAGCCATGTGTGCAGCGTATAAGCGTTTGATGAAGCGGCAATGTGAATAGCTTCCAGGTCAGCGGGGCTGTGTTCCGTCTCATCCAGTGGAGCTTTGAGGGGCCTGTCCTCGCCCCCCTTTTCACCCTCCCTCCCTCCCCCACAGAGTTAGGTCGTTTCGGGGGCAATAAATTAATTTTCGGCTCCAGCGGTCCCTCGGAAAAGTGCTGGAAAACTTTTATTTCTCTGTCACATCAGCGCTCTCTTGTCCTAAGTTTGGTGCCGCTTTATTCTCTTGAAATATTAAGATAATCTGGTAAAGACAGTGGATGGGTTGGAAGCCATTATTAGAAACATGGAATATCTTATATATATATATATATATATATATATATATATATATATATATATATATATATAATATAATATAATATAATAGAAGAAGAATTTTATTCTGTGACTAGGTGCCTTAAGAATAACACAATCGAACAAATAAAACAGAAACAGTATCTGGCCATAAGATTACTGAATAAAGATCAATTAATAAGTACAATATTTTCAATTAAATAATAAGCAAGCAATATAAATCGTTGTCTTGAAAAGAATAATTAATGTTAACCAAAAATTAAAAAAAAAAAAAAGAAAAATACAAAAATAATGAGCTGATTAGCAAAGTTGAAGCTAGTTCATTAAAAACTATTATTTACTTCTGATCTAGATGTTGATCTTAAATTGAAATTTCGTAATTATAGAGCATCATTTTGGAAAGAAAGAAGGTGTTAGAAATGGAAGGATTTATATGAGTTTAGAGAAGAAGCATGGCGGATATTAGAAAGGATACCGTGTTGAAAGGAATAAAAACATTCAGAAAAACATTTTTAAGAATTAAAAACTAAAAAAAACAAAACACAAATCACTTTTAATTTTTATAGACAGGAGCACTTATGCTGGCACAAGTTCTGGTTTTCGCAGACGGTATTGTCCTCATTGCTGATTCTCATGAAAATTTCCAGCAAGCAATCATTTATTGGGAAGCCGAGTTGGAAAGAATGCAAAGAAAGGCGATGCACTTTGGTAGTGAAGACGAAGAAGTGGTGGTTCGCTGCAAGAAGGAGGTATTGAAAACAGTAGAGGACTACACTTATCTTGGAATAGTGCTCAGCAGAGAGGGTAAATTTTAACGAGAGCTTTCCATCTCTCAATTATCTGCTTTGCAGTCCAGTGGTGGGAAAATGGAAGGTAGAAAACCGCGAAATACATCACATATTTAAGGCCTTCTACTTACCTACACTTCTTTATGGAAGCGAAAGCTGGGTCCCGCTGGACAGGCACTGGAGTAGAGCTACAGCCGCAGAAGCACCTCCGGGAAGTAACAGGCCGAACATGGAGAAATCAGGTAGAGAGAAGAGGGAGCTAAAGTGGTTAGGCCATCTCTGTCGAAGGATTCACGAAAGTTTTTTGAAGCCTCTGGACGTCGCCCTCGAGGAAGACCCAGACTGTAATGGACCGATCACATCTCCAGGATAGGAAAAGAGTCTGAACTCCAAAAGAGCGTTGACGCGAGATCGTGAAGCCTGTCTGGCTTGCACTGGGGCACCTCCACGCTGAGATGCACAATGGAGGAAGATGAAAAAGAAGAAGGAGAAGATTCGGTAAATTTAGATTCCGGAAAAAAACAAATTAATCCATTATCCTTCTTCTTCCTGTTATGGATTACAACAGAAATGAAATTTTATTCAATATTGAAACTACTGATTTTAACTACCTGTAAGTAATGAATAATGTATAAGGCAATACATTCCTTTCATTAAATTTTTGCAAAGAGTGATGAAAATTTGAAAATGAAAAATTACATACCTCGAGATTCAAGACTGTGAAAAAAGAATGGAAAGATTTGTTTGCTATCCCAACGATCAACAGCACGAGGTCCACCATTTTGATTGCACGAACCAATCAGCATTCCCCTTTCAGTCCAATCAAAAGGGTCGAAGGCAGTAACGATAGCGGCCATTGGTCAGATAAGTTTCTATCTCTAGATGAGGATAATTGGGGGACAATTTCTTACCATTTCTATTGTGCTCATAAAGAAAACCAAATGCAAACACAAATGCGTAAGGAAAACCCAATTTAATGTTTCAATTGTTTACTTTGATATGATGCTTCGGAAAATCACATATATATGTATTCGAGTTATGACGGTCTTGCCAGAAACGAACGATATATGGAATTCGATAAAATGATTGCAGGAATATTTGTACATTAGTCCTCAACATTTCTCCAGCTTTGGGCCTGATCATAAGAGTTTTTTTTTTAAATATAGGAGTGCCATAGAAAATATGTTTGTTTGCGCATGCGTTAGCGAAAGTTGTGGATAGAATCTGATAAAATTGATATAGGATCATCTAGGTACTAACCTGCACTATATCCGAAAATGTTATTAAAATTGGATTAACGGTATCAGGTGTTATGCCCGTCAAATGGATTTGACAACAGACACGAAACCAAATTTGTTCCTAGATGTCAAAAGCGACAGGTATGTTTAGATTCTGCGGACATAATTTTTTTTCATTTGCTGCATGAATACAAAGCTTTCCTACGTTCAGTAGGGAGGAAGCAAAAATGAAAAATGTTGGTCTATATTATTTGCTTTCTCAATTACCAGTGAATTAAGTTCATTAAATTTGACTCCACTTTTCTTACATGCTAAACAATGTTCTTCTGCCTACTTTTATATATTGAACATAAAAGTAGATAAAAGAAAATAAATTTAAAACTTCCTTCAAAATCAGCTAAGTCGTCCAACATTGTTGATCTGTTCCTCCTTCTCCTCCCTAAAGCCAAGTAGGTAGGGCTGGGAGCTGAATCACATGTACAGTACTTTCAATTGGCCAACCAGAAATATTTGCAGTATAATTTTTTAGGAATAATATTAATAGTTAATAATAGTTAGGAATTAGGAATAATTTTTTAGTTTCATCAAACATGACTGAGTCGTTCTAAGGTCGTTGCCATGCTAAACTTACAGAAAATCACTACTTTCCGAAAGCGTAAAAAAACTGATACATTATTTTGTGTATTCGGGCCCGATTTCGATTATTTAAAATTTTTTTTTAAGTTGTTTTCCTTTTATCTCATAGTTTCATTTATTGTTTTACCTTTATAATACGCATATTCGTTAATTTAAGTTGGAATTTTCAGACTTTCAGACATTTTTGTAAAACACAACTGTGATTTTTGCACTTTCTAATGCTGCAATAGATTTGTAACTTTACTAAAGGCTGTATCAACCGAAATCGAAATTAAAATAAAATTTTAAAAACAAAAAATCGATTATTTCAAATTCACAAGTTTAACATGGGTTCCCATTTGAGTTAAATTTGAGTTATATTGTCGTTCGACAATATAACTCAAATTTCTAGGCTAGCAGAGTTTTGAAATCTTAACGATTATTTGTAATATTCATGTATGAATTTCCTTCTTTGATATGAAACTGTAAGAATTTTATATTGCCTTTAAGCTGAAAAAAATTAATGTGTTATAATACTATTGAAAAATAACAAAAACAAAAAATCGAATTTTTCACATTTCTAAATTTAACAGGGAACCGACGACATGACACCTATTATTAGAAATATTTGGAGACTAATTTACTTTAACCGTAAATTGAGTGATGAGTAATACCGCCAAGTTTCATCTAAAAAAAAAGGCTGTTACAATGCCCCATGAGAATTCGGTGAGAATTATTCATTGATTTTCGACGGATAAACATATTGTACGTTTGAATTTGAATGCGTAATGGTGCTTTTACAATAGCATGTTTTTTACTCTCGAGAGTGGTAAATATACTCTCAGGAGTAAAACTTGCAAGTTTAAAGGCCTGTGAGACTTCTCGGCAAAACTGGAAGGGGAGTTATCCGATAGTTTTAGTGTCACGTCACTTGGCAGGTGTAAACGTTCCCTATCTCTTCTCATAGAGTAACTGTTATGCATAAAAGTAACTGTTATACAAAATTAGTATTTATATTCTATTTTTTTTCACTAACTTTTTTAAATTATTTCATTAAAAATAACTGTACCTTTATAACCAATGAAAGGTTTTGGGTTCGGTTTTTGGTATGGAATTACTTTTCTTGAACGGGTATGCAAAGAATTTGTGCGGTTAGCATACCAGATTACTAGTTTATGGAAGCTAAGTTTGCCTCTGGCGTAAATTACGGCGAGGCAATGTCCTGGGGGTCCTCGCAAGACCTGAATTTAAAAGAAAATAATAATTTTTTTTTTTTTAATTAGTTATGTGATTGAAAAATTCCAAAAATAAATAAACTTGATCTTAAGGCCTCTTCAATAAAAAAATTGCCTATCCAAAAATGCAAAAATAAGAAATTAGAATACAGTAGTGAAGCCAGAATGCCTATATGCGAGTGAATGTCTGGCATTAAACTACAATTTAGATAAGTTAAAAGTCATAGAAAGCCGAATTATAAGGAAAATATTAGGACCACAAAATACACCAGAAGGTTGGAAATTACGAAGTAATGCTGAAGTTTACGAAAATATAGAAAATATTTCAAACGTAATGAGAAAAAGAAGACTCATGTTTTTCGGACATTCATTTCGAATGCAAGACAGTAGATTAACCAATAAGATATTCAAATACCTATGGGGCAAAAAGTCCACAAGTTGGGTCAACGAATTAAAAAAGGATTTAGAACGAGACAATATACAAACAGAAGATATATACAACAGAGAAGCCTTTCGTGAAAAAATATTGAAAATGGAAGGATTCCAAGGCAGGGTAGCTAAGAGGTTACAAAGCTTTATCTAGTGACATTGACAGTTCTAATGTTGTCACGGAACACGAAGAAATCTCTCGGAAATTAGTCACCAACTGGAAGAAAACTACATATATGTGTGTCAAAAGATGGATGTCGCGACGCCGAATGTCGTTTTTGAGATTTACTTTTTGAGCAACGGATTTAGAGTTTAATAGGCGTACAAGGAAGCCATGTGTTGTCCACATCAGATATTTTTGTTTTGCGTGTTACAAAGCTTAAAAAGTAACATTAATATCTGGTAACTAATATTTATTCATTATTATTTCTATTGTAAAATTTCGTAAAACTGCTGGGAAAGAAATACTTAAGAATTGGGATGTATTAGATATTAGTTTCGCTAATGCTCCTGACACCGGAGTCGACACACGGTAATAAGATAAATAATTTATTCTCCACGGCCGAACTCGAAACCGTGCCTTACACACTGAGCTATTCCCAGCCCTGCTTTAGTTTTTAATACTAATTGAAATTAACCGTTTTGCCCCCCTCCAGCTTTAAAATATTGTCTTAAGACTTAGCGAGTATACGTTATCTTTACGAGGCGGAATTAAATTGAAAATTATGGAGTGCGAGATATTAAGAAGTGGGGAGGGGGAGTGGAGGGAACAAGGTTAGAAGCGCTCTTGCCGCTGATTTAGTGTCGACGCAACGCGAACTTGAGAATTATTAATTCTCTCCTATCTCCGCTTCTTCCAGTCAGCCTGCGAGGGTTGAATTAACTCACTTTAGTCTCGTTTCTCTTTAATATTTTCCAACTCTACGCAACGAAATTACTGGCGAAACGAATATAGATTTTCTAATGCGGTTCAGATTCATAAAAATGTGTCTTCAATTGAGGGCCTTCGTTAAAGAACCAGGCCTGAGAATCAAACAAGATTGACACTCCACCTAATAACGAAAGATATCAAAAATAACCTTCCAGATATCAAAAATGCGGCAAGATATTGACATTATCACACATTTTAAAGGATTTTCCTTTCTACATCAGAAGGTTGAAGGAATATGGAACACCTTAATCCATGATATATTAGTATCTCGAGGTAATAAGGAGGAAACGTCTATTAAGATTATCAACTCTCTATCCAAAGAAAGTTTATTGATAAACATATATTAGTTTTATTTATTTTATTTTTCAATAATTTTTTTTATAGTGAAAAAAAGTATAATATAAAATTGAAACGTAAATGGGAATAATTGATGGCCATGAGGTTTTACGCCTTGACATTCAAATAATTAACTAACTACCTAACTAACTAAAGAACCAGGTAAGTCCAGAACACTAATTATCGATGAGAGCCAAATGAAATTAAAATGATAAAAACCAGATATGTCCATCATTAGGCTTTGAGTAAATCTGTAAACTGCCTGAATTTAACGTTTGAAGGAGAAAGATAGTATGCGTTAACATTTGTGTAAAAAAAAAAAAAAAGAAGGTAAGTCCGGACATACCTGGTTTTTGCACCAATGGATAACAGAGTTTCCATTTGGCCGATGATGTAGCCTTTCCTACGTTATTTACAGAGCAGGAGAGGGGTGATGCTACATTTGTGCCCGATTCTAGCACCAATCGAAACAGCTATATTGCCCACAAGCAAAAATGAAGAAAAAAGAAAATTGGAAAATAAACTACTTATCTGGTTCTTGCTTGAATATATCACCTCTGTATCCCTCATGTTTTATGCCTTATCCCATCCAAATTTAGTAAATTTGATCAGAACTTTACTCCTTATCCTCTGAGAAAGTAGAAACGGAAGTCGCTCCGAGTCCTTTATAAAAATGTATATTTAAGTTCTGGAAACGGCAAGCTCTTGAACTTCATGACCATAGGACCTGTTGCTTCCTCATTCAACCACCGCTATCATGCCAGTGAAGTAGTTAAGAGAGAAGTTCTGGGATCTCCAGGAGCCCTGCTTTGCCCTCCGTTATGTGGGTGAACAAATTATTTCGATATTACCCAGGCTAAGTGTTCTACTCTGTATTGTCTGGATTTGCTTATGCTATTTCATTTTACGTCTTTAGAAGGAATCTTAGTAACATTAACCAGGGAAATAGTTGCTTTGGTTAAAGAAAAGGCAAATGATAAATGGTAATGCATTTGGTTTAGAATAAGCGACAATAAATTAAGAATATTTAAACCCTGTGTACTACCTCTAACCGAACTGACCTCCAACTCTCAAGTGCAGACCAGATAGTGCTAACCTGCCTAAGGATGGGGCACACAACAGTCATATATCTCACAGTGTCGCACATCATGACAGTGCATGGCGTATGAAGCTGAACGGGATGAAGTTGGACAGGAGACCGATTTAGCAGAGATTTAACAAAAACAAACATAAAGAATGCAAAAAAATGATTCTATTGTTTAAAAAATTATATATATATATATATATATATATATATATTTATGATTGAACTCAACTTTAGTAACTTTCATAAGTATTTTAATATAGTAGAGGGCAAAAATGACCTGGTTGGTTGAAGACCCCAAACAGTTGTTAATAAATAAATAAATTTTACTTCTTTTTATTAATTTAATTTTCTTTATTTTGTATGATTTTATTACTTATTTATTCTACTAAATAATTGAAATGATTTCAATAGGTTTGTCCATGGAAATATATGGAGATTTTATGTACGTTGTATATTTGTTCATTTTTGGTTGTAGCCTCATAATGATAATTTCAAAAAATAATAATTATTTTAGTTATTACATCAGTAAATAACTAACCAATAAATGTTTCAGTAAATCAGGCACCATTAGGATTAAAACACATATAATCAGATTAATGTAGCTCAAGTATTGCACATCTCACATCAAAAGAATAATCAAATAGAGATAGTACATTACTCCAAGACAATTCAACATATACAGTCGCTTTTTTGTTTAGTTAAATGTGATGTAGCTGATTTATCACATAATTTAGAATTATTTTGTCTATCTTGTATGAAAAAAAAAAGGAATGCAAAATTTGGATAATCTGACAAAAGTAATATCGTACATTAAAAAAGAACAAAACTCATACATATACATGTTATGCATACATGTCCTATTGAGAACCATAAGTTTTAAAGCCGTTTAAAAATAGGGAGCTTTTAAAATATTATTATAACACATGTTTTTAAAAATACATAACTTCAAGGAATAATTTAAATAAACCCGATGATTTATAGACGACAAGATAAAATTATGAAGGATACAGAAACGACAAGGGCAGGTATACGAAGATAAAAGTTAAGGGTAGCATAGGGACTGATAAGAGGATAGCCTGATAAGGGAGCCATCAGGAGCACAAGATATATCCTTCATCCTGTCCTGCCAACTCCCTTCATCAAGGATAATTCCTATCTTGTCCCATATACTGTTAACACCACCAGATTAATATTTATATCAGAATTTGAATTAATAACAGCAAAAATTCATGCACGTAACTTATTTGTTTTTTTGTTTATCTTTTGCTTTGAATCGGTTTTAACCTGGCGGAAATGCACTGCTGTTTTATTCCCTTAAGGGATGTCTCGTTACCTTTTCTCTAATAATGATATATCTTGTATATATTTGGATCTAATAATGACAAAAATTTTTACAATTATTCTCAACGTAATTTTTTGAGTGTTTCCAATGTAGATAATATATAAAAACTCTTTGTTCAAGCCGAAAAATGAATTTATTCCACAAAATTTTGAATATTAAATCAAAAATATATTTAAAATTCAAAGTTCAGATAAAACGATGAAATTATGAAATTTTATTTGTAAAACACATTTCATATATTTGAAAGAAAAAAATATCATTAGAATTACAATTATAAAGCTCAGAGAGAGAAATGCTTTATTTACAGCAATGCTGCCCTAATACCTTGGATTGCTACACACACAGCATACTAATCAATCTATAGCTAGACCTACAATAATATTATACATAATATTCATAATTTCTGTTCCTTTCATTTTAGCTCTAAACACATTATAATTATCACTACATTATCCATATTATATCTGCTCCTTATTTCTCTTTTCCCCTTTCTCTCTCAACCATTGCATGATTTAAAGTAACGCGTTCTCTTTTGTTTTATACATGCAAAAAAAAAAAAAAAAATGAAATAACCGTAAACTAATCAAATGTTCACATTATCATTATCATATCAAACGCACACCTAATCATTAAAAACAGTACAATAAATATTAACTAAATAAAAATATAAGGGTCAATAATAATCTAATTAATATATTTAAATACAAAATAAATAAACAATAATTAAAAAAAATAAAATTTAAAGTTAGGCAATTCCATTTAGGTATAATAAAACCTTTATTTCTTTTAGGCAGCAATATAAACAGTATTGAATAATAATATATAGCATCACAAAATATGTCCATAAGTGCTCACCAATATTTTTAAATTTATTAAAATACAATTCTTTAAATGTATCGCAATAACAAAAAAATGGATATGCCCCATTTTCAAAATAAACGGCTCAATTATTGTATTACATATAAAAAATATTTTAAAATTTATGTGAAAAGTCACAATAGAAGAAAAAAACAACTAAATGAACAATTTTTATTTTTTTAAATTTTAATATCAATTCCTCCAAGATAAAAAAAAAAATCTATTAGACGAAGGGCATTCATTAGGGAAAAATCTTGAAATTAAATTAAAGATTAATAAAAGTGGAAGATGGGAACGGAGAGGGGAGGGAGACAGAAGGAATTTTATATCGAATTATTAATAAATCGACAGCTTCGAAATGAATCGGTATTATTCCGATTACTGGAGAAAATAGTTCCTGCAATTCCATGGCCAAAAGGGTCCGCCGATACTGTGAAATATAGCTCCGTTTTATTGGTCGTTCTTTCTCCAGAGAGGGTCATATTAATTTATTAATCATATTAATGAAATAATCAGAATTATAAAATTACGCTAACATTCATATTAACCGAAAAATACTCATTTTACTAGGTACTAAAATAGGTCCATAATAGGTTCATAAAATGAAATCGTTTCTTAACTTTCGAACAAGCACGTTGGGTACAGTTGTAACCCAGTCGTCTTTGTGGCAGTAAAAGTCATCATGTGTTTACATTGGGGGTCTTTAATTCCTAGTTAATTCCTGGCTTCTGTAATCTTATCTAGGACTGGATATTGCCAATTTCCTCCCCACTACCGTCAATCGCCTAGAATTTGCTATTATCTCAACTAACTCTCGAGTTGGGGTACAGTTTTACCCCACGTGCCTAACTGCGTTCCAGTTTCTTCTAACGCTGAATCTGCGATTTGCCTCTTTTAGTAGCTTTGTGCACTGATCATTTTTATGAATATTTTAGAAATACTTCATCTTCTTTTTATTTTTCTTCAAAAAGGAATTTTTGTTCAACGATTTGAATAATTCATTTAATATTATTGATTAATATTCATATAAAAATATAAATAACTTTATCATTCAAATCGCTATTTTCTTTCGGATAAATTTTAAAATGTCCTTTCTGCTTTCCAAACTCCTTCAGTTCCTCTTCCCTAAATATTCCCTTTTAATCCGTTCCTACCTAATTGACAAAACCTTCAAAGTAAATCACAACTGTAATTACTCTTCCTTCTTTTCTTAGTCCGCTGGTGTTCCTCAAGGTAATATCCTAGGTACTATTTTCTAAACGGTTTATAAAGCTGATATCACAGCCCATCCTAGCACTGTTCTCATACATTAGTTGACATCTACATGATGGTATAGAAGGATCAATCTAATTAGGGATTGATAAATTATTTGCCACTTCTATAAATTTGTTTTATTGAAAACTAGTTTCGAATGTTATACATTCATCCTCAGTTCTAAAAACACACGAAAAATTCAAAAATAAGCAATTCAAAATATAGGTTGGTATTGTTATACATATTAAATTAGATGTAATATAAATCAGTATTATAAAACATTTAAGAATTATGAATTTAATTAAGACAAGAAATTAAATACATGTTGGTACTCACCAAGGTTTAAATGGATTATATCAAACAGAAATAATTGTATTGGTTTCTTCTCGCATTAAACTAACAATGAGCGAAAAGTAGGTAAGATGTTTACAGGTAAACGGTTCAAGGGCCAACGGTTAGAATAGTCAACGGTTAACGGTTAGAACTGAGGATGAATTTATAACACTCGAAACTAGTTTTCAACAAAACAAATTTATAGAAGTGGCAAATAATTTATCAATCCCTAACTCATACATTACGTACGCTGATGGCACATATGTGTTATCTGTGAATAAGGACCCAATCGTTGAATCCCAAACCAAAACTCTGCAATCACACATTACTTCCATTGATGAAAGGTGTCAGAATTGGAGAATTAAAACAAATCCCAATAAATCCCAACAGGTCATTCCTACCCTTCGTCGCATATTCCCCTTCCTGTCTTAGAGTATCCTATAATAATGCTCCATTTATCCCTGTTGAACAGATGAGTTACCTCTCCATCTTGGTAAAAGCATTACAAAAAATCCTCAAACAAGACTGAAACGACAAGAAACTGCTACAGGAATTAAAATCTTTAGATGATTAGCTACAATACATGGAACTAAAATAAAATATGAACCATCAATATTATGAGCATTAGGATTTGTATTCCTTTTTACTATTGGAGGATTAACAGGAGTAATTTTAGCCAATTCATCAATTGATATTATTTTACATGATACTTATTATGTAGTAGCACACTTTCACTATGTATTATCTATAGGAGCTGTATTTGCTATTATAGGAAGATTTATTCAATGATTCCCATTATTTACAGGATTAACAATAAATCCTAAATGACTGAAAATTCAATTTTTTACTATATTCTTAGGAGTAAACATTACATTCTTCCCCCAACACTTTTTAGGATTAAGAGGTATACCTCGACGATATTCAGATTATCCTGACAGATATACAGGATGAAATATTATTTCCTCAATTGGAAGAATTATATCAATAATCAGTATTATTATATTTATTATAATTTTATGAGAAAGAATTGTTTCAAAACGATTATTCATTTTTAGAGAAAACATAACAACAAGAATTGAGTGGTTACAAAAAACTCCCCCATCAGAACATTCATATAATGAAATCCCTATTATAACATCAATATTCTATGGCAGATTAGTGCAATGAACTTAAACTTCATAAATAAAGATATTATCTTTTATTAGAAATAGCAACATGAGGAAATATTTTAACTCAAGACGCAAACTCTTCACTAATAGAACAACTTATATTTTTCCATGACCATACTATTATAATTTTATCAATGATCACTATTATAGTAGCTTATATTATAATAAGTTTAACTAAAAACAATTTAATTAATCGATATTTATTAGAAGGGCAAACCATTGAATTAATTTGAACCATGATACCAGCAATTACATTAATTTTTATCGCATTACCCTCTCTGCGATTACTATATATAATTGATGAAATCAATAACCCTTCTATTACTTTAAAGGTAATTGGTCATCAATGATATTGAAGATATCAATATTCAGATTTCAGTGATACTGCTCGTAGATACCGTTTACTATAACACTTACTTGACAAACGCTCTAAACTTCCGATTTACTATAAAAAGCTCATATACATTGCCATTATCAGGACTATTTGGACAAATGGGATTGAGGTTTGGGACTCCACGAAGCTATCAAATTCTTCTGTGCTGAATCCCTAATGCATTAAAATCTGATATGAACGATTTGTTGTGCGAATTTTTCGCATGGGTCCAGCTTTTTCGGCTCTCAGGAGCGATGGATTTTGACAAATGAGGTATCAAAAGGAAGGGGATTTCAAGGAGAAGTGACCAATCTCAATTTGAATTCTCAAATTCTTATTAAGACTTAAATAAAAATGATAGTGTCCTGTGTTTTAAAGCCCTAAAACGTTCCGTTTCCCTGATAACGCACGGATAGGGCCGAAAGGACTCTATTTTAACTTGCTTCAAATCGTGTCGTTGTCATGACAACTTCATAACTATGGAAGCAAGTTGACTGTATATAACAAATGTTTAATAAGTGTGAAATTATTCTCTAAAAACTTTATTTTTTTAATAAAATTTTGTTTATAGGCTTCTATGAACGGTAGAGGAGATAATATATTCTTTTCCATGTCTAACCATAAAGGGCACTGCTAAATATGAAAATTACAATGAAAATGGTATAGCTAGGTCTAATCTGCTGTACTGAAGAGATATTTTCCAGTGGGACAAGCTAATTACTTATTAAGTAACTATTATTAATTCGATATAGTCATTAGAAACTACGTATCTTATATTGTATATATTACATTGTTTATACGAATAAACATGTTTCCCTAAATCGCTTACTCTTCGAATACACAAGAGAGAAGAAAGGTAAATATCTAATGCAAGAGTTCTCGCTCGGGTATACTTGTTAATGGTTTTATTTCTTTTAGTTCAAACTCTATTTTAATGTCAGACTTATAATTTATTTAGTTATTTATTTTTAATAATGTCAAACATTAGCATTAGATGTAGTGATGATATAAATGTCTGTCTAAAATATCTGGAAGAACTTGAAGGAGAAAAATTAATAAAAACATAAGTCGAATATCAATTGCCAACTGTTTTAATGTAAATTTTAAATTGTTAAAAAAAATTTAAATAAATTTTAATTGATTGTTTAGCATTATATGTGTTCTTTCAAACCTGAATAATAAATAATTAGTCATAATTATGTGAAAAGGGAGTTAAACATTATTTTTACTTCCACACCCCACGCATCAATGTGTAACAAGAAATAACGCGAGTATTCCAGGGCGTTAATAAAATAAACCAGACAGTCCGGGGGCATTCTGTCAATGTCTGGGGGAAATCCGGTAATAACGGACTGCGTGATGTTCTCGCACCGACTGCCCGGAATTCTCCAAGTGTTCATATCCACATATTTGTCCACACATGAGTCCCAAACAAAATAAAACGATTTTCAAAACATTTTCTTCTATTTATGACGAATTATTTATTGTTTAGGCATAGAAGAACAAGTAAACAGAGAAACAAACTGGTAAAATGTATTTAAAATATTTTTATCAATTTAAAATTTAAATTAAAGCAGTTCACAACTGATACTCAACTTATTTCTTTAATTTCTCTTCAAGCTTTATCAGTAATTTTATATCATTATATTGTTATGTAGTTTTTACACTATTTATAATTAAAATTTGACCGCAGCCTTTACCATCTTCTTAATAGCTTTATCGCTTGTAACCTTTCATAAACCATAAATTAACAAGGACAATCTTGTGTTAATTTCTCCTTTGAAATATTATTAAACTTTTTAATCATTTTAATCACTTTGTTTAATATATCATTTGTTGCTCATTATAAAGCTATATTATTTCAATTTAACTCCACGACTTGTTAAATATTTTCTATTTTATTTGATACTTATGATGTGGAATATTAAGCACATGCTTAATTATATTAATTAACAGTGGAGTATCATTTTGCGCTTTTCATCATTAATAATTCGTGGATTATATAATTACTTAGTCGTAGAGTTAAATTGAAATAATATTGATTTATAATGAGCAACAAATGATATACAAGGTGATTAAAAAGATTAATAATATTTTAAAGGAGAAATCAACACACGATTTGGACATTGATAATAGATTAGGAACCGTATTAACTATAAACATTAACTATCTTAGTTCTGTTTGTGTATTGCTTGATAATTTAAAAAATAAATAACATTTTTAATACGTTAGGTTCCAATACCTCGATACTAAATCTTGAGAATAAGAATTAAATTATTTATAAAAATAAACTATTTTTAAAAAAATTCAGACAATCTTAGTCAATTAAGCAAGCTTGCCCTCCAAATCAAGGCGATTCTCTCAAGGGCAATTCGAGGCCTGAAGGGACCAAGGGACAAATGGCCCTAATTTAACAATTTACTGCAGTGAATTAGAAAAAGCCAAAACTAAAATTCATTCATTTTTTACAGCCACTATTGGTTTAGAGTTTATGCCAGCGCAACCAACAGTCCAAAATTTAGGTATACTATCAGAATACGCCACCTCTATAAGTTCTTTTCAAGACATTTAACCATTAAACATCTATTATGGAGCTTGGCTATCGTTAAATTAGGATCATTTATCCCTTCGTCCTTATAGGACCCTCGGCTAGCCCTAAAGACAATTGTCATGACGTGGTGGGCAATGTTGTTCGTACGAATATTGTCTTTGACGAATAAGAATGAAATTATTTCTAAAAATAAACATTTTAAAAAAAATTATTCGTCAAAATTCAACATCGAGACATAGGAACTTATTAAAAAAGTTATTTATTTTTTATTAAAAAGATGTAAAGAGACAAGAACATAATTAAAGAATATAAAACAAACGGTACTCGCAAAATGAGAAAATATTGAATAGCATAAAGTAAAAAGTTGACATCCGCATGATGGTATAGAAGGACCAATCTGATTGGTCAGTTGACATCCGCATGATGGTATAGCAGGATCAATCTGATTGGTCAGTTGACATCCGCATGATGGTATAGCAGGATCAATCTGATTGGTCAGTTGACATCCGCGTAATGGTATAGCAGGATCAATCTGATTGGTCAGTTGACATCCGCATGATGGTATAGCAGGATCAATCTGATTGGTCAGTTGACATCCGCATGATGGTATAGCAGGATCAATCTGATTGGTCAGTTGACATCCGCATGATGGTATAGCAGGATCAATCTGATTGGTCAGTTGACATCCGCATGATGGTATAGCAGGACCAATCTGATTGGGGATTGATAAATTATTTTCCACTTCTGTAATTTTGTTCTTATTGAAAACTAGTTTCGAATGTTATTCATTCATCTTCAGTTCTAAAAACACACAAAAATTCAACAATAAGCAATTCAAAATACAGTTTGGTATTATTATACATATTAAATTAAATTTAATATCAATTAGTATTATAATACATTTATGAATTATGAATTTAATTAAGACAAGAAATCAAATGCATGTTGGAACTAACCAAGATTTAAGTAGATTATATCAAACAGAAAAGTTTGCACTGGTTTGTTCTCGCACTGAACTAGCAATGGAAGATTTAATCAAAAATCTGGAATGGATTTGAAGGATTTTATACAATTTCAAGTGTTTCATATATATTTAATTTGAGACTGTTTACAACGTGATGTATTAATTTAACTCCTGAGTCTTTTATGAAATTATTATAATTTTTTTGTCTTAATTAAATTCATAAATATTTTATAATACTAATTGATATAACATTTAATTTAATGTATATAATAATACCAAACTGTATTTTGAATTGCTTATTTTTGAATTTTTGTGTGTTTTTAGAACTCAAGATGAATGTATAACATTCGAAACTATTTATCAATAAGAACAAAATTATAAAAATGTCAAATAATTTATCAATCCCTAATAAAGTTAAATGTTCACAGGTAGTAGAATAGTAGGATTTGGAATAAAGAAAAGGCAAAGTGGAAGAAAGAAAAAAAAGAAGAAAATGTGAACTTAAAGGATTTTAAGGCTTCTGTCTTAGAAATAACCGGATACATGAAATTATGGCAGAGAAGTGAAGAGAAACAGATGAAAGCAGATCATAAAGTCAGGGTGAAATTAAGTTCATATAATACGGTTTTGAACACAATACTTGTGGAAAATAAAAGCGGATGATATAAGACAAGATCTGCGCATAGAACAAGAGCCATTAGAAGAATGAGAGGCGATTATACGCAGCGGCCTAACGAGCACACGCCTTATATATTGGCGAGTTACAACAGCATCGAAAAGGAATGGCTAGTTGTTGAAGTTATTATTTATTTAGAACAATTAGACAAATTGTTATTAATTAAATCATATTTTATGTTAATGAAATAGCCTGAGTTTGTACATCGCCTAGAACCCCAATGGGGTCCAATTCCCAGGTAATACGGAATATATAATGAATGGTATTTCAACGTATTACTACCGAATATTGTCATGTATTTTAAATATTCTGCAGTTTCAACAACTGCTAGGTAATTCAAAAATTTTATATTCCACAGGCGTACTATCAGTGACCCTGCGGACTTAGTAAATTAGCTCTTATTAGGGAATATAATACCCACTAGGTCCCATTAACTTTAAATGCTTTTTCGCAATTGCCTGGACTTTGAGTATAACGAGGCGGCTCGTGAACGTGACTCGAATCCTTAGCGACAGGTCACAAACGCTCGCCTCACTATTCCACTAATGAAGTGACGCTAAGCTCGGAGGTCGACAGAGACTATCCACTAATTAGCGTCGAGGGCACCTGATGTGGTCTCCCCACACAAACATTTGTGATGGCCGTTGGAGGTCAATATAGCTGAAGTCTCTTTCATTACAATGGCTAAAACTCAGATTTCTAATTAAATAAACTGGACAAAAAAATTATGTCTTCAGCGGTTTAATGAAAGTGACAGATCGCAAAATAATATTTGAAAATTGATATGGTAATGTGGAGTAAGTGCGTACTTGTCTCGTTAAATCCGAACCTTGAACTGGCAAGAGTCAGGTGAATATCGAAATATTTATATATCGGAATATCAAGGTTCCTTGAAAAAAAATCGATACATGGAAATTTCGATATATAGAAAGAGTGCAATTTTTCACCCTTTCCAGGCTAAAAACAATTACAGCTATTCTTTAGGGTTAAAGAATTATCAAAGGCAATTTTTGGGGTTAATGATATATCGAGGGCAATTTTTTAGTGCTAAAGAAAACCTAAACTGAACGATCAATAACACTTATTTGAAAAATTGTACAAATTATATTTGTAATCACAGAATTTTTACAAAGGTACATTTATAATTTAAAAAGGACATGTATTAAAACTGTGCAAACATATATAAAAATTATTTTTTTTTTTCGCGGAGAGTATCTTCTAATGTCTATTTCTGTATAATTCTTCAACGAAGTCATGTTTTGGAACCATGTTCAAAACAAGAAAGGCAAAATTAAACTGAATTTAAAATGAAAATTTCACTTTATTTGCTAGGAAAGAGATTCAGAGTATTTAGTTAATCCTGTACTTTTTCTGAAACAAGATTTTTCCCTGAATTTCCATTGCTTTGCAAACCAGTGGAACATTTTTTTTTTTCCTTATTTAATTATTACCCATTCTCATGAACGTAAGCTACTGGCTCTTTTTGATGAGAATCACATTTTATATATTTTTAAATGGGAATTTTTTTGTTCGATATATAGAAATTTTATTTGATATACAGAATATTTTTTTCTTATAAAAATTCAAGATTCCTAAAAAAAAATCGATATATAGAGATTTTCGATATACGGAAGTTCGATATTCAGAGGTTCGACTATATATATATATATATATATATATATATATATATATATATATATATATATATATATCGTATCGATGGTTTTTGAATATATCCAAAACAGTAGTTCGATAAATCGAAAAAAATATATCCATATTTTTAATTTTTTAAAGGGCCATTTTAAGGGGCACATACCTAGCAAGATATTGTTTTTATTACGTTAATTTCCAGCAGGATTTAAATATCAAGTATTCCAGATACCTCTTACGCACTTATACCCTTTAAGGGAGGACCAAGTGCGTTTTAGGAACTACTAAATTGAAATATAAATCTCATAAAATTGGTCCTAATTGAAATGTGGGCTTGAAAGTAATATTTTAAGCATAATTGCTTCAGCAATGCTTTTTAAAAAAAAGAAAAATCTATTATCAAAAATAAATATTTTATAATCAATAAAGTCAAATGTAAAATCTTTTGTGCGCACTTACTCCGAATTACCTTATTAGAATGATATTACTTAACCAATGAGGGAAAAGCCAATGAGTATGTAACGCCAGTTCATAATTTTATTCCTCTAATACCAAGTTCGATGATTGATAAAACAGAAAACCTTATGTCGCGGATACGATGCGAGGTTGGGCAGTTTCGGTGTGTTACGTAAACATGACACGTGACTGCGTCACATTACGTAATGATTTTATCGTAGCGTATTGAAGTTTCTTAGGCGGGGAACACCACAGCGATAAGATTCATATCTTAGGTCGTAAGCGAAATAGATAGATAGATTGAAGAAGAACTTTATTCTGGGACTAGGTCCCTTAAGAATAACACAATTGAACAAATAAAACCGAAACAATATCTGGCCATAAGATTATAAATTAAAGATCAATTTATGTTTACAATCTTTTAAATTAAATAAATAAGTAAATAAAATAAATTCTTGTCCCGAAAAATGTGATTAATGCGAACAAAAAAAAAAAAAGGAAAAGAAAAAGATAAAAAATGAAAAATACAAAAATAATGAGTTGATTAACAAAGTTGGAGTTTATGTATTAAAAAACTATTGTTCACTTTAGATCCAGATGTCAATCCTAAACTGAAATTTCGCAATTAGAGAGCACCATTTTGGAAAGAAAGAAGGTGTTGGAAAAGGAGGGATTTGAATGAGGATAGAGAAGAATAATGGCGGATATTAGAAGGAAAGGAATTCCAAAGAGTAGAGGTGTGGGCGAGAAAGGAACATTCGAATGTTTGGTTCTGTGGGAGGGAGTATGGAAGCAGTCATGGAAGAAAGGCGCGATCTTGTTTCCTTAGGTGGATTTGAATTGTAGGAGGCTGTGGATCTAGGAGGGGTGCTTGGTGGTGATAGTTTGGTATATGAAAGACCCGAGGATACGTTGTCTACGGTCGGAGGGGAAGAGCGACTTTAACTCGCTGTAAAGGTGGGACTCATGAGCCCGTCTCGAGGTACCGAAGACAAATCTTAAAAAGCAGATACAATAATTCTCTCATAAGAAACGTTAAAAACGTAAAGGAACTATAAACTATGTTTACACCTGTACGATAGCGACATCTATCGTAAGATACTTACAATGTATTAAGCGACATTGTCTGCTTGTATTTTCGTAGTGTCGTACGATCTTGCGAAGGGTAAGATTATGTCCACACTGTTCGAATTTGGTTAGGGTCATTGGCCCAAACCAGTATTGGGCAAATTTTATTAAGATAAAAAGTAGTGAATAATTAAAAAACAATTTATTCGTTATTTTATTATTCACTGAATAAATTTATTCGTAATTTTTCAATCAATAATCAGCAAATAAAAATAATTATTTGATTTCGGGTAGTATCTTACGAATTAATTTTCTTCCTCTAATTATCTGTTTTATTTAAAAACTTGTCTTCTCTTCTAACAATGATATCCAGAATATGAATGTGCACACACACAAAAAAAAAAGAAGAGAAATAAAAATAATTATATTTGGTAATATTGCATTAGAGTGTTGTTTTGAAGAAGCAGAAATTCCCCGAAACGTCGAAAAATATGTCAAAAAAAAATATATTATAAAAGTATTTAAATAAAACAGAAAATAAGAGGAAGAAAATTAATTCATAAAATTCTACTAAAAACTAAATAAAATGAATTATTATAAAATTATCAAAAAAATATAAATATTACTAATAATTATTTGACGGCGTATGCCTCACGTTCTCTCCTCCCGTTTGTCATATCGAATCGAAAGTCGAACGAAAAGTCGAAAAGTGTGGATATACTCGTAGCTAAAAGATGGCAAATCCAAAAAGTGAGGGCATTGGCTTTGTGTTCTGCTTCTCTAAGCAAGTCAACCTCAAATACCAGCAAAACAACTTCATCCTCATTCGACCAAAAACTCATGGTTAATGACACGAAACTGATTAATGATACGACGGGGTTCACACCAGAGCGAAAATATATTTATCTCAGAAACGATAAGATCGACGATTTTTATCTTAGGATAAGCAAAGCTCAAAAAAGAAGCGATAAAAAAAGGACTAAGCGACAATACTAGGTTGTTAAAATAGTTCTTGTGCATTAGTATAGCTTTATTTCAGATTAGATATTTTAATCATTATTGATTATTATTCTTCAAAGTTAAGTCCATTGTTTTCAACTACTTTCACCCATCTTTCTCCCAATAATGGTATTTGATGCCGGTATCATTTCTTTGATTCAGAGGCAAAGAACTCTTCACATCCGATTTTATTTCCTCGTAATCATCAAAGATCCGACCTTTTAAAAAATTAGCCATTGATCTAAACAAACCATAATCTAATGGAACAATATCTGGACTGTACTCAGGATGAGGCAAAACGTTTACTCCTTGCAGTTCCGATAATTTTTCCTTGGCCAAACGAGAACGATGTGCAGGGGCATTGTGTTGCGAAATGGCTTGATTCCTGTTGACCAAAACGGGGTACTTTGCACTCAAAACTGCATAAACTCTGTCTTGGTGTTCACAATAAAGGTTTGAATCCCTACTACGGCCGATAAATCACGAGTAGTGTCATGTGGGTCCTGGCTTACCCATTCAAGAAGAACGTCATCATCAATGACCGATGGACGACCTGATCTGGATTGTGCGGCAGTATGTTGATTGATAATTTACCCTCCTTCTATGGCACAAATTTCTTCGGCGGCTGCCTTTGCGCTTCAATCTTTTTTCTACTAATGTTTCAAAAGACCGCGAATAATAATTTTTTCTTCTGATATTGCACGTGCGTTTTAAAAATGTAAATGACCCCATAAATCCGACTCAAGCCACAAGGAATTAAAGGCTTAGTCAAAGTAAACATAAATATTAGGAACAAAAGCATTCTTATAGGATTAATTATGAGAGCTGGAATTATGGGTTGTGTTCATGCACAAGGACTTAAGTAACAACCTGGTATATAGCATAAGTTTCGTTATTAGTTCGTTGTCCATTGAGGATGATGTGAGCATTTTGTATTTGAGGAGAGTAAGAAAGAGAAGGCAGTGGTTGCATCCATCTAATTTAATGAATGCGAAGGATAGTTCTGCCCTAGTTACAAGAGAGTTTTCTCAGTATCCGTCTAAATTTTATGAAGTGCATCGGATGGGTTTAAAATGTTTTCAGTTCCTTTCATCTCCGGTCAGCTTACCCCTACAGAAGCAGATCACTCAGTTTAGACTGAATATTAAAGTCAATGTGATTCTGAATTGGCTATTATAAATCCGCTGTCCTCACCCTTTAGATTTGTCTTCACACTTTCAAGATCGTACGATACTTATGGAAGTGACAAGCAGGCCAACTCTGTTGATTCAAGTATCTAACGATAGATGTCGCAATCGTACAGGTGTGAACTAATTTAATCTTCCTTCACGTTTTTATGGCTCTGAGCTATGCTTATCTTATAAAAAAATTATCGTATATCGCTAACGACTCAGGATCGTCTTAAGATATTCGGCTCTTACTTTATAAAGTTTATAAACATTGTACTATAAGTTAATTATTTATGCGTATATTTGTATTTATTTTTTCATTACTATTATTTTATTTTATTTATTTATTTTTTATTAAAATATATGCATATTAGGGATTGTTAAATTATTTGCCACTTCTATAAATTTGTTTTATTGAAAACTAGTTTTGAATGTTACACATTCATCCTCAGTTCAAGGTTTAAATGGATTATATCAAACAGAAAAGCCTGTACTGGTTTCTTCTTGCGTTGTACTAAGAATGCTCGTTGTATGTATCGCATTGTACAGTACAGGCTTTTCTCTTTGATATAATCCATTTAAACCTAGAACTGAGGATGAATGCAACTATAACATTCGAAACCAGTTTTCAATAAAACAAATTTATAAAAGTGGCAAATAATTTATCAGTCCCTAATTAGACTGATCCTTCTATACCATCATGCGGATGTCATCTGTATATACATATATTTTCTTTTTATTTAATTATTATTATAATTTATTTTTTAAGACAAGTGAATTAAACCAATTGTACTATAAATTAACTACTTCTTCTTCTTCTTCTCTTCCTTCCTCTTTGATGCCTTTCAGCGTAGAGGCGCCTCTATCCATCGGAGCCAGTCCCCTCGATCCTGAGCCAGCTGCTTCATTCCTCTCAAAGTCCTTCCTCTTTCTCTGCCCAACCTGATGACATATTCATCATATTTTATCCTTGGCCTGCCTCTGGGTCTTTTGCCAGTTGATCGAGCTTCCATTATTTTCCTTGGGTCTCGGTTCTCGCTCATCCTGCACACATGTCCAAACTACTTTAATTGGCATTTCTCGAAGGTGGTTTTCAATGAAGATATGGCCAGTTGCTCTCTTATCGTCTCATTCCTGACCTGGTCTCTTCGTATTCTGCCTGCCACTCTACGCAGGTACTTCATTTCCATGGCAGTCATACGGCTAATGTGTCTGTCCAACGTTACCCAACTCTCAGAACCATATAGTTAAACTACATATGTATATATATGTATTGTTCTTTGTCATTTCTCTTTTAGAAGTTTTTTTTATTTTTTTTCCTCCCTCTTGTATTGTACTATTTTTGTTTTTCTATATTTTAGATTCTATTGTAGTGCTGATTTAGAGTGTATATAAGCTCTTAAGGCTTGAAACCTCATTTATATATTGTAAGTACTCAATAAACATTTTATTATGATAGATATTCGGCGCCTGTAGTCTACTAAAAATAATACGCCCTTCTTTGTAAGAAATGCATACCTTTAATACTTTCTTTTTCATTTAGAACAGGTTATTTTCTTATTTGTGTCAAAGTTTATTCAAAATCTTTAAATAAAAATAACTAAGTAATTTAATTATTAAGAATAACAAACAAATACGACAGCAATAAAAATTGGTGTCCTCAAAAGGCTTGCCTCACGGGACTTATAGCCCATTTAGTCTAGTAGTATAGGTGGCTCTGTTACGACCTATGTAGCTTATCGCTTAATGAATCATTCCAGACAACTATTGAAGATGGCCTGTTTCCTATCAATTGCAATGCTTCGAGAAGGGTAAAGAATCCTTCGGCATGCCGATCTAGTAATGATTAACGATGTGAAGAGTAACTCTAAGGAAGATATCCTGGAAGATCCTGACAGCCGTCCTGAATAGAGTCCTTCTCAGGAAAGGACAGCGGACAGATCCAAGCCTTACAATGTGCCCATTTCCTCCTTGGACCCCTCCTTTATACTCCCAACATCCATTTCCTTCAATGCCGGATTCAAATGGACACTCCTCCGTCAATTAAATTCCAGGGGAAGCGCTGTTTTTTAAAGGATTTTCGCTCATTATTTCTGTAAAAACAGTCTCATTTTTTTTTCTGTGAAAACATTAAACCTTTCAAATAATTCTTTTGAAAACGCTTTAAGTGGCTTAATTTTGAAACTTTGAATTTTGTAATAACAAGTTATATGATTACTTATTCACTTTGACAACAGTTCAACGAAACTAGAACACTACAGAGAGTTCCATCATATAACACGAAAGCACCAACCCATTAATAAATATAAAGTTTACAACATCCCTATCCTAGAATACCATTTTAAAGAAAAGAAAACTGTTGAGAGATCTACTTATCTCTTTCCTGGAATCATGCTTTTCCATCCATATATGGGGAGACAAGCCTGGCTCGGGGAGTCCCCGGCTGACTGTAAATAGTATTACTGCGTTTATTTATTATTTCTTATATTAAGTTTATTTTTTATTTTGTTATTATTTCATTTTTTGTAAATATGGTATGAATGATTTATTTTATCTCTATTATCATTATCCCTGCTGAGACAAAATATAATATTGCTCAATAATTAAATAATTAAATATAAAAAAAACTTATCTATTATCTTCCATTACATCAATGCCGTGGAAGAATTGCCGTTTTTCTACTTTAGGTATTAATGATCATGATTAAATTGATATTCTGTGAGACAATTCCCTAATTATTTAGTGAATTTTTTGAAAGGCGTCAAAAAAGAAATGCAACCAATTAAAACAAGTAAATTTGGAATGACTTATATTCTTATCTGTCTTAGCTCTTTGTTTGTCGGGTCCTTATCGACGGGCGGTTCGATGGACTTTCTTATTTGTTGGCATTAAAACCCCAATAAAAAAACAACTACTACACCATATTATTAATATAATATAAAAAATATTCGAATGCATGAAAAATATTACAAAACTACCATTCACTTCACTTACACCTGATTGAGTAACACAGCGATGGAACAAGCAGTATGAAATTTAAATTTTGGGATACTGTATTTATTTAGCTGAAAAGGGATGTAACAGTTGTATAGCTATCAAGTCATATCTTTATGAGGTATATCTTTTTTTCTCATAATTTTCATCATATTAATAACTAATAAGAATTCAATTATTTTATTTCAAAATCAATTTTCCGAATAATAACAGAGGCATATTAGCAACTGAAATACCATCTTCGCCCATCCGAAAACTCCAGATAGAGCATCGCTGTCCATAAAAGCCGTTTCAATAATTTGGTTTATTTCGTTGGTAATAACATTCAGGTGTTCCTGAATGCCCCGTTTGGGCTTTTAGCAGCGAAGGGCTGTGGCTTGCTTTCACCGATTTTATCGCTGATGTGATTCCCCCGTCGATAATATCCGAACGTTGTAGACTGCTGTAGTATGTCGTAAACTTTTATTTTTATCGTCCGAGAAGCCGGCAAACCCTTTCCGAACAACCATCTGCTCAACATTACATTGTTATTATCTGATAACGGCGAAATATCGGTTCTTGTAGGGGTAATTTCCAGGCAGGAGGGCTGAATCTTGAAAAATCTCGGATTTACATAATATAAAAAAAAAAAAACTTTATACGCTATTATAAACGATCATTACTATAAGAATTGAAAAAAAAAATTATAATAAGAATCGTGAGATTTGAAAGTTCATATCCATTGAAATCCAACTTCAAAAGTATAGATAAATTTGCATAATTAAAACCTTGGGTGCGTCCGACCGTGGTCGTCCCTTAAACCCACTCAACAAGCATTTAGTATAGTCTGCTCCGAGTCTATTTCTAAATTATCTTTATCGACGTCGTTTTTTGAAAAAGGCTAAAACACAAAATTTGAAATTCAGGTTTCGACTTATCAAGGGACGTAAAAGCCACTTCCAGCGATTCCTGCCTGGGATATAACGAACAAACTTTCGGAAATTGTTGATGATGTAAGTGCCAAATACTAACGACTTTCAGTCGTGACTCTGGTCTTAACCAGTGCTAGAAGCCTTAAAAATATATTGTAATTATAAAGGTTTTCCACCTTAATATACTCCTACTGTATATAATAAATACTAAAAATAAATAAATAAATAATTTGGGGAAAAATCGTTTCACGTTTCTGCTATGAAGGTTGATAAATGGCGCTTACGCCTTTTTCAAATAACGACGTCGATGTATTAAAAAACATGTGTACATAGGAAGGTAAACAGGTGACTGTAGTAGTTTTCATGACAACTTCATACTCGTGAAAGCAAGTGTAAAAAATACACAATTTATTATGTCAACATTTATTAATTCTTGCTACTCATTTCTCATATTGGAGGGAGAGGTGAGGGAGAAATAGTCTTTAACTTTATTTCTTTATTCATTATTCTTTTTTTCTCCTAGATTTAAAAAAAGTCAAAATTTAATTTTTAAATCCTGTTCCTGGTTGCCTTCTTTTTTACTTTCTTGTACGAAGTAAAGGAAGTATCGTAATCGCGCAAATTTTTGGTTTTCAGATTTCGATGGAAATATCCATTTTGACCATCTCTGAATCCATTTTGACTAGTTTCGTCGTGACATCTGTAAGTACGTTCGTACGTGCGTATCTCGCATAACTCAAAAACGGTTAACCGTAGAAAGTTAAAATTTTGTATTTGGGATTGTTGTAAAATCTATTTGTGAGCTTCCCTTTTTGGTCACTGCATGATCCCCGGAAGTAGTACTTTACTTGAAGGTCTGAATCGATTTTCATCAAAAATTACATTAAAATATAATGTAAAACATCTCAAATTTGATAAATAAGACTTTTATATCAATATAAATAATATTGCAATTTTTGTTTCACTCTAATTAAACATTTTTATTACTTGTTTTAAGTGTTAAAATAGCTGTTTTCCTCCCCATTTTTGTGCTGAACAAGTCTGCAGCAGGAGAATAAGATATAAGTTAAGTGGGTTTCCGCTTAAAATGTCGAAACCGTCGATTTCAAATGCTTTATCTAGTGACATAGACAGTTCTAATGTAATGGAACACGAAGACATCTCTTGGGAACTTGTTACCTTCCTACCGAAGGAAAACGACTTATAATAACGGAATGAGACCTCCAGAAACAAGAGCTTGTGTGGGTGCGTGTCAATGGATGGACATCGCGACGCCTAGTATCATTTTTACTGCAATATTCAGAAACTAGTAACCAAATTCAAGATCACTTTTTGAACCACGGAGTCATAGTTTAATAGGCGTACAAGGAAGTCATGTGTTGTCCATATCAGATATTTTCTTTTAGTTTTAGTTTGTTCTTTTTTCTGAATAGATTATATCGAAAATAGGTCTATTCAAATTGAATTTTTCTTCAAAGCCATGCTAAATGTAGTATAAAACTTTATATACTGTTTCCATGATTCCAATTGAATGTAAATATGGTGTTTATTTACGTTGTCAAGTAAACAATTGATTTACTTTAAAAAAAAAAATTGTTGAGCATTTGTTAGAACTATAAGAACGGAAACAGTAGGAACTAAATAATCCTGGAATTTAATTAGAGAAGCGGAAGGTGGCAGTTTTACACCTGTGCGGCAGGACGGCCATTTCTTTATATTACATCCGCTCCAACATGGTCTCACCTGTGTCACCAAATAAATCTTTTTTTTTTGGTTTAAATATTACTATAATTGTGTTATTAATTATAGGTAAACACTTAAACTATTTTTACAGGGTTGCAAACAAATTCTGTGTGTTTAAACGTTTTGATCTTCGCAAACGATTAAAACAGTTATTAAATATATCTACTTTTTATTTGAATTAAATTTAGATTTTGAATTCATTTCAACTATTAAACAAATTTAAAGATATTTTACAAAAGATCAATTTACAAACTTTTTGTTAATTTCAACAATCGATGCTAATTTTTTTGTTTACAATTACGAGATTATGCGAAAATAAAAAATGAAAAAAACAAAATAAATAAAAGCCTCTAACATCGGTCAGGAACCTGATGAAGTAGTCGATGGAAGAATTCTTTATCGCAACACGGGCTAGACAGACTGTTAGAAAATATCAAATATAAATCTTGTTCATGGATCCTTACTGATATATAGAATTTATAAAAACACGCACAATGTGTAAAAACTGGAGTACAAATCCAGACTATGGTTTGAGATCTACCGAAGAAGACGATGAGAATTGGATGCTCACTGGCCAATTGTAGCAATTGTAAATATATTATATTATAAGTATATTGACACTCTATGTAGGTGGTAGAAACGCTGGAATGCATTTATGGGTTTATTCTCTCTGCGAATAATATTCGAAACAATCATGAGCTTGGGCAAGGATGGGAGGGGGGATAGTAGTAAATATTTCTTTGATTTCTAATAATAACTCAATTCGATAAATATATACATATATACTCTTGTATAATATATATATATATATATATATATATATATATATATATATATATATATATATTTATATAATCTCAGAACTTGAAGTCAAACAAAGGAGTATTTTCAGTTTCATCTTTCGTTTGAAGTTTGAGTTTCTGGAGAAGTAGGAAAGTTAGCTTGTTTTTTTTTTTAAATCTCCAGGTTATTCAGAGGATATTCTCAAATTGTCATGTTTATTTTTATACATAATTTTAGACACACCTCTTACAATTTTAATCATAATTTTGGTGGCTCTCTCTTCTTTTGGTTAGAGACATGTTGGAATGGTACTTCTAAAATTATAATGATGAAAGC